>CAVLJG010000004.1:10023784-10623784 GCA_963669975.1 Acanthoscelides obtectus
TTTTGAAACGTATCAACACTCACAATTTAGAAATTCGTTAATAGAATAAAAATAATTATCAGTTAGATAATTAAAAACCATTCTTTTAAAGCTACAGTAGCTATCAGTATTCTTCAAACATCTAGTTAGGGCATTATGCATTGCTACAAAATTATACTGCGGTAGCCTAGTGTATGTTAGAGAAACGTGCTCACCTGTCGTCTGGTTCTGATCCAACTCATTGTTGAACAAATTGCCAATTGTTAGACTGAATGTTTCTTCACTAAATAGATCCACGACTGTACCACACACACGATTTGAAATGAAGTTTCTCCTTATCAACTTAGATGCCTCTCTTTTTCTATTTTTTTGGTGTTCCCTCTGATATGAATATTCTGTCTTATATTGAAAGTTTGAAAGGTACATGAGTATCAGCCAATGATGATCTCAATCAGATCCCCTCGTGAACCTTGTTCAGGGAGTGTTGTCGAATTCATAGCCCTTAGACGTTGTTCATATGACAAAAATGTCGAACCGCGATATTTTAATAATTCGACGTATTTCACAAAATGGGTACTCCACACGCTGTATGCAAGCTCAAGTTTTGGTCGAGTGTACGACGGTGGTCCCAGCAGTACCCGACCCAACGAAGAAAAACACAATGTTTTTGTAAAAAAAATGTATTTAGTTTTCAACATAATCTCCTTTGAGCTCTATACACTTTTCCCAGCGATGTTGAATAATATTATAAGAACTGTCTTGCTCCTCAAAATGGTCATTAACTGCCGCCTGAGGTAGCAATTCAAACTTTTGGCCATTGCAATAACGGATTTATGAGCTGGCGCATTGTCTTGATGAAACAACACTTTCTTCTTAACCAAATGCGGCCGTTTTTGCTTGATTTCATCGCCCTAAACGTTGCAATAAGTTGACATAATACTCGCCGTTGATAGTTTTACCTTTTTCAAGATAGTCAATGAAAATTATCCCACGCGCATCCAAAAAAAACCGACGCCATAACCCTGCCTGCAGATGAAACAGTCTTCGCCTTCTTTGGAGCCGGTTCTCCCTTTTGAGTCCATTGTTTTGATTGTTGTTTTGTCGCGGGTGTGAAGTGATGGACCCACGTTTCATCCATGGTTATGAAACGATGCAAAAATTCTGCTTTGTTGCTGTGAAACTTCGCTAAACACTCAATTGAAACATCTTCACGACACTGTTTTTGCTAGATTGTGAGCAATCGCGGCACCCATCTTGCGCACAGCTTTCTCATGCCCAAATTTTCAGATGATATGCGATGAACTGCATTTTTTGAAATGCCTACTATGTCTGCTAGCTCGCGCACTTTCAGTCGACGATCATTCAGTACCTCTTTGTGAATTTTGTTCACAATTTCTGGAGTCGTCACCTCATTTGGTCGACCACTGCGATGCTCGTCTTGGCAGTTCATATATACTCGTTTAAGTCTGCTACCCAATATTTTACTGTTGTAAACGAAGGAGCAGACTCACCCAGAGTAGGATCCAGCTCATATTTTATATTGGTTGGGCTGAGGCCTTTGAAATAAAAGTATTGTACCACATAACGATGACCAATTCTCTCCATTATCACAAATTCACTGAAAACGTTTAGTATTGAAGGCTGCCAAGCTAATACTAAACAACGTGGCGTCTTCAATCTTGACACATATGCTTTATAGGTTGCATACTTTCTGATACAATGATATTTTCAAAACAACTATCGCCATCTCGAGGTCAGGCCGCGTACTTCTGGTACCACCCTCGTATATGTCTTCTATCTATCTTCTCTCTTCTATCTTGTCAATTAAATATACCTGTGAGTTGACTATTTTAATTTTCTTGGTAATATTAGTCATCCATTTTAAATGTTATGCTATCATAACTCCTAGTGTCTGAACATTTCCAATTTCCACCAGCTCTACACTCTAGTTTTGAGGATTTATCTTCCCAATACGAATTATCGTGCACCTTTCTGCATTGAATGACACTCTCTATTCTTTAGACCACTCTCGGTTGCATGTCTTTTCCAATTTCGACCTCTTGTAATGATGGGTTTCCAAACTGCAATCATCTTCATATTGTCCGCAAAGCAGACTGAGTCAGTTCAGCCAGTGTCTACTTAATGCAATGTTGCAAAGCATGCCATTGCTGGTGGCCTTGAGAATAACTCGTTATTCCTGCTGATTCACTAGTCGTCCATGGTGGGGAACATCTATCCGTTCACAGAACGGTAACGGTACTGTCAATGCAGACCTGAGTCTACGCATCTCCATTTTCATCGTATTGGCCGAAGATATATCAAGCTTTACCTCAACCTCAGAAATAATCTCCAATCTAACTAGCGTCATCTGATTCTCGCTTTCAACATTACCCCCCATTTTGTCATTTTTACTTTGTAACCCTTCTGATGAGAAATTCTGACAGATCTATGTATCTGCATATTGCAGACAATACCGTTAAAATAAAGCCGATGTATAGCTTATCTGTACATGAGTACCTGAATATGCTCTCTGAAATTAATTTTATTTCGCTTGTAAATGCTCCGACTAGAGTCCTTAAAGAATCCAATACTTGCACTGACCACATTTATCTTAAAAGTTCAATTAGAAGAAATTGATAAATACATTGCCTTTTTAGTAAAATCAACTATAACCGATCATTAAGGTACCATACTGATACTACCCCTTAATCGAGAAATTTTTGTTAATAGCCAACCTAACAAAAATAACAATAGGTACAAAGAACATATAAATTACGTAAAGCTGAAAGTAGATCTCGATACTAAGTCGTGGAATGACATATTGGTCAAGTGATGTACATGAAGCAGCTAAACATCTCACCAACAGTATTAAATAATATATCTCAATGTTTAAATAAAACACAACAAAATTCCTAGAAACAACTGAGTAACTACTGGGCTAATCACATCAATAAATAAAAAAATGAAAAGTACAGATTATATCAGGCAAATCTTACGGAAGAAGCAAAACAAGATTACTTAAACTGCAAAAATAAACTTTCCAATTTAATAACTGCTACAAAACAAAAATATTATACGGAGATACTACAAAAAAGTAAATCCGATTCTAAAACGTTATGGAATACCATCTGCATTTGTAGCAACTATCTAGAACTATTTTATAGAAAAAATGAACAAAGTATAACCTTATTTGTACATGCAGCTAAAGAGCACAGATGAAAAGGTTCGTTTTTTTTAAATTTAAGAAAAAGTTCAATATCTCAAAAACGGTGACACTTTGGTATAGGTAAGTTTTTGTTGTTTGGGAGGTCAGTCTTAGGCCCGTATCGCCAGTCGTCCCTACAATTGTAGGGCGCGTTTATGACCTCCTTGATTGTCATACTCCTTTCTCCCCTTCAAAAATTTCTAGATTACACTTGTCCCGTGTCAGCGTCAGCGCTCTCCTATTGTGAAGATATGTTTTCTTTTTAAATTGTAGGAAATTTCAGGCAGATAAAACATGATATAACTCAAAAGCAAGCACTATTTGATGCAAATAGATTATTGTGACATAACCTCAAAATAGAGTTCTGACACGGAGAAGTAGAAAACTATGAAAATCAAGGAGGCCATAAAGGCGCCCTACAATTGTAGGGACGACTGACGATACGGGCCTAAAGCCTACCTTTTCCTTAAGTTTGTCGTGGCACTTATTGGACACCCTGTATACACTTACGTGAGCCTAACATAATCCAAAGACTGAAAGGATCATACTATTACACTTCCAAATACCAATGCAGGCCAGGAAGTTCCGGAAGTTATGCTCCTCAATAGCGTATGTTAGTCCAAAGTTTCCCGTCAGAAAGGGTGACGTGTGTATGGCGCTGCGATAAGCACAGCGATTATCCTATGTAGTTCAAAGTTTGTAATAATCTTTGTCAGCCAAGAGACTTGACGGGAACACTTAAAACTTCCTCGACATCCTGACGTTCGCGGTCTAATTAACAATTGCTAATCCTTGGCCTGGCTCGAGCGCATAATTGCCGGGGGCCATTTGCCTTTTTGTTGACATGCTATCTTTCCATGTCTATATCTTCAGTAGACATATTCGGTAGGGTATTAACGAAGGTTAACAATCGTCCACTCGTGCAAAAACCTGACAAGAATTCAAATAAGAAAGTAGTGAAAATAAATAAAATTCGTTACCCATTTCAAAGATAACAAGTTTAGTCCAAGGAGTTCATTCGCATCTGCTTGAAAAAATGTACTGATACGCACCTTTTGAATAAACTTATTCAAAAAGGGCCCGATAAGAAATCTTAGGTTGTAACGTCCAAAATTGTGTCTTATTTAAAAAGTTCCCAAAAACTGATTTGTTCGTTCCGATCAAACTATTTTTAGACTACTTGAGATATTCTGAACAAAAAAGGCACTTCAGAACATTTCTCCAAAGCTGACAGGTTTCGAGATATGAGCAATTTAATATTTGGAAAGAACACGACATTTTAAACCTGTTTTTATTGTTAACCAATGTTTATTCTGCATAAGGGCGAAGAAGGTGCTGCCACCACAGATACCTCTCTCGATTCAAGAAACAAAGGTACAAAATAACAATCCCCTTAAAATACTAAGGGACTGTTAATAGATCTTGAAAGAATATTCAGAAACTTGGCATAATCAAAATTTTTTTCACTTTTTTAAATATTTAATGGCTCTATATATACTAAGTGACATATAAATCCGAACACCCAGTTTAAATGGTTTTATTTTAATAAAAGTTGGTGAATGTATTTATCTTACTGTAAATAACAAGTGAAACAATTTTCAGCCTTATCAGTTGGACATTCCGGTTTTTATACTCCTTTTTTTTAATTCACTAACGCTCTAAAAATGGTGTTGTCAGGCATGGCTTCGAGAAGGCCGTACGCAAAGAGCAAGGGGCACTGGACGCCGCCGTAGAACAACAGACCGTGAAGATCGCCGCCTAAGATTATTGGCCTTAAGGGACCGTTTCTCCACTACCAGGTCCATTGCAAATGGATGGTTTGCAGAACATGGAAGACCTATTGCATGCGAAGTGTTAACCGACGAATGAGAAGTTTTGGATTGTTTTCATACCGACCACACTGGGTCCTCCTTTTAACTCGAGAACACCGACGTAATCGCCTTGAGTGGTGCAGACAACGGTCACTCTGGGATCAGGAATGGAACAGTATTGTCTTTAATGACGAGTCTCGATTTTGTTTAGGCATGCACGATGGTCGTGCCAGGGTTAGAAGGCGACGTGGTGAAAGGAGGCATCCACAGTTTTTTGTTGAAGGACATGTTCATCACACTGTTGGAGTTATGGTTTGGGGTGCTATAGTTTATGGTTCCAGGTTACCTTTATCCCCAATTGAACACGTGTGGGATATGATGGGTAGGAGATTGCTCAATTTGCAACGTCCTTCTCAGACTCTAGAAGCACTTCGAGAGGAGTTGGTGGTTGCCTGGAATGAGATACCACAGGAGGACATTGACCACCTGATCAGAAGCATGCCTAGGCGCGTTGGAGAATGCGTAGCACATCAGGGTGCATCCACACATTATTAAAGGTCAAAGGGCTTTAAAGCAGTGCAATCATTTTGAAATTTTTATCATTTACTTATTATGCTTCATTAAGTACTCATACAAATTTTATTAAAATAAAACCATTTAAACTGGGTGTTTGGATTTATATGTCACTTAGTGTATCTTAAAAACTGTTAACTTTAGATGTCTGGTAACATGCAGATCATTTGAAAGCGTTCCTTGTTGAATAAGATTGTGCAAAAAATTTATATCGGAACATTTTTCCGAGCCGATGCGAAAATACTTCCTGGACTTGTTGGATAACCACTGTAACAAAATTGCAAAATAAAATTCTCGTTCGATATAACTGCGGTCAAGAAATATATTAATTCCATTTAGAAAATACTATTAACAAATCGCCTATTCAGACTTATTACCTCTGGGCTCTGGGGATTCTTTCACACTACATAGTGTCAACGTTAGACGTAAGAATACAGAGACGTAGACTTCAGGATATTTTTATGTGGGATCTTCGGCGTCATAACTAAACGAAGCATCGTTATCATCAGTTCATAGAGAATGTTTATCAGAATTTGAACCCTCAGAGGAAAAAATAGTTATAAACAGGTATAACAAAGAAATTATACGGATCAAGTCAGTCAAATAGGACCACATAATTAGCGCATAGACATTATTTCCCTGCCCTACGTGTTCTGCCTGCCAACATCGCCGCTTCCCGATACATGATCCCATAAAGCGCCAGACGCGGCAATGCGGCAGTAAGTCCAGAACACTTACCAAGGTCAGCACACACCCACCAATTTTGAATCCCTAAGGAATTCTTTAGAAATGTTTAGGATCATCTATAGCGTCAACCAACGAAGCCACTGACCGATTCTCAAAAACTACAAAGCTATTGCGTTCTTAGCATAGTCGTAACCTCGAGTGTAAATTTCATCAAAATCCGACCGGTATTTTCCAGGTTATCGACGGGCCAACGATTAGTGGATAAACACAGACAAACAGACCGACAGAAATGGGTGAGATAGTTTTACAGGATGTTCATGTTAAATAACACTCAAAAAACATAATATCTCATTTTCTAAATTTATCGCGATTACAATACTTCCTCGCCAATATGCGTAGTAAAATTACATTAGCTATAATGGAGTGATTTCCTTTGGACAGTGTTTTAACAAGAAATGTTAAATTTGACAATACAAAACTACTACCAAAATGAAATGTTGCCGCATAGCAGGTCATGGCGCGACATATTTACAACCTCTATAGGGCTATCAGTCATTTTCTTATCATCATGTACGTCTTAGAAACAAGAACGCGAGGACAATGATTGTAACATCACTAAATCATGTTACCCGTTACAGACAGTCTGCCTGTCGTTCAGTCAATCTGTGGATGAATACAGTGAGGTTGGATCATAACAGATAATCTAGGTCATTTTGTTTATTAAAGAACGAGTTCCTTGGGGCCGGAATCTTCAGTTAGGTCCTATTGTGTCACTCTCTCTCTCTATTCGTGATTGTCCATCAGACCTCTGTTCTTGGTTAAAGTAATGTAGGGCATAGGATGTATCACGTTGTTGTTCTGATGATTGTAAATTTTATCTTCGGGACAGAAAGGCGCCCTCCTAGACGCCCATGTCCTACAATTTTCTTTTAGAGGGCGAGGTATTAATTGTTGAGCATTGAGGTAGGAGTAATGTAGTAATAGTATCGGTAGGGACGCAAAGCCTGGCCATCTTTGACCCATTTGACTACCCCCTCTCCCACCTACAGTAGAACCTTGAGCCCACCCGCCGCTCTCTAATTACCACAAGTAGATAGAGGCGAAAAGTTATCTACTACCATGTGTAACCCCGCGATCGATTTCTCGTCCAAACATATAGCCAGCCGATATCCTATGAGAAATATATTCCTTGTAAGTTTCTCTCGTAAAAGCTCGCCCGGACTTATTAACATGGTTGAATTTATGCTCTCCATATTGGCGGGTGCAGTCCTGGCGATGCAGAAATGTATGCAAATTGCTGCGTTCCTTATGCAGCAGAGCCATCGTGGACGCAGCTCTAGAGATGAATATGTATATCATACACTCATTGCTATGCCGCTATTATTATAAATAGCCTAAGAGGTCGGGGCTTCTTGCAAACGACTTGCTCACTTTTTGGTAGGTTGGGGAACTAAGGGGCGTATCGTCAGTCGTTCCTACAGTTGTGAGACGGTATTCGCGGTCATTATTAATCGATCAAACGAACTTACCTTAAGTGAAGTTCGATCGTATTTATAGAAGGGTCCAGTCCGAAGACATCACTTTGTTTATTTACTATGTAGTCCGGCCCTGGATTACTAGCCGCACACCAAGTAGAAAGACAAGAGATCCCCGCTCCCGTCCCGTCGCGCTCCGGTCTTGCTGCTGAGTCATTTGTTAAAAGAAATGGTACTTGCTCGCAACTTGGGAGGGTTGGAAAAAGGGGTGGGAGTGATGTCTTCGTACTGGACCTTCGTATAATTACGATCGAACTTCACTTAAGGTAAGCTCGTTTGATCGATTAATTATACTTTAGGTCCAGTCCGAAGACATCACTTTGTTTATTTACTATGTAGATGTTTAAAGATAGAACACAGTTGCGAGCGATCTGATGGTGTTATAAAGTGGAATCAAAGTGTTCAGAAACGACAAAACCATATACTTAGTATTCCTATGTAACAAACACAAAATAAATTCTCAAGTTGTGACCTAAACATAACGTTGATATGAGAAATAACTGAAACACAGGAAACATGTAACAAACTCTCAAGAGTATTAGAACTTAACTAATCAGACCAATTTTATATCTAGGATTGCATTTGCAAACTCATTCTTTGGTTGTAGAGGACGATTATAAAATCTTGCAAACGTGGAACGTTGCGTCCAACCAACTGTTTTACATATGTTATCTACGGAAACGCCTATTCTTAACGCCTTAGAAGTCGCCGCATGCCTTACTGAATGAGGCGTAAAAAGTGTTTTGTCTACTCCTCCAGAGGCAAGGGTCTGTTTTACTCATCTGCTTAAAGTGTCTTTAGACGCCCTGCCATGGGGTTTTTTCCCTGTCACAAATAGGAGATCGTTATTGGGTTCTCTTAAAGAAGCCGTTCTATCAATGTATTCTTTCAAGATTGTGGCCACGCAAAGAAAGGGGTTTTGATGAAAAATCGGGATGTGCAGAGTGGGTTGAGGTTTTCCAACTCTACTGGTTTTAATTGGATCCGATATATTAATAGTTGATTCACTGTGACCATGGATTATATTTGAGAGACGTATAAGAGATATCGTCTGGTTTTTCTTCCATGGTTTTCTGCTAAGTATATCTTATATTATATATAACGTGCTACTAGATGAGCAACAAAACAACCCATTGTTGTACCTACTTACCAACCTACTCACCAAGCACTAAGCCGATTTGAAAAGGAATCGCGCATTTTACGTGTTTCCTAACGCACAAACAAGCCGGGCGACCGTACGGCTGTAACACCAAAAACCGAATGGCTCAACAGCAATCTCTTGTCTTTTAACTTGGTGTGCGGCTAGTAATCCAGGGCTGGATTACATAGTAAATAAACAAAGTGATGTCTTCGGACTGGACCTAAAGTATAATTGAATTTGAGGTTATTTACAATATTTTGAAATGTCTGAATGGAGAAAATGTATGCTGCCCATCCGGCAAAACATATCCATCAAGTAGAGAAAACTTGGGATGAAATACGGAACATGCTGGACAGGATGCTGTTGTAGACAAACCTGATAAACGTCAATTAGAGCCTTGCACCTGCAACTTTATTGACGTTGCGCCGTTTGCTGGGAGCAGTGTTCAACAATATAAAATACTGATACATATCGAAATACTTGCAAAAAAATATTAAAGATAAAAAGATAAAAGTTTTTCCTTCGATCTCATACTTTTTTGTAAAATATTGCCTGATTTTTCAAAATGTTTAGAGCCGCCTAGGAGTCTCAGTTTACTAACCCTAGATTAAAATACTGGGAGCGCCACTGGCACTAAGAATAGTTTTCATCGCAGAGGTGGAGTATAATTCTGAACAAATTCTTCTAGTAGCAGACCGTTGCTAGGGTTCGAGAAGCAAAAATCCTGCCTAGAAGTTAAAAAAATCGAGTTTGTCTCCACTTTTTGTTCACAGTTACTAGGGATGTCTTTTAAGTTTTGCATATAGAAGAAGAAGATCAGTGTTGCCTACTCCGCTTACGTCCAATCGGCTGAGGATGCCATTGTCAATGATCCTAGCAAATTCTGGTCATTTGCCCAGATCAAAAAACAGCAATCTAGAATCCCCCCCAGGATGACGTTTAACGGCAATGTCTGCGATACGCCTCAGGATATAGTGGACAGTTTTGCTACCTTCTTTTCAACAGTTTTTATCCCGTCTGGCGTTTTAGGGTCATCTCCTCCAACAAATAATTCTACCGATATCATTTCTTTAAAAAATATTAGTGAAGAAAACGTAATTAGGGCTTCGAAAAGATTAAAGAACAAAATGACGTCTGGATGTGATGGTATTCCAAGTTTTTTCGTTAAAGATTGCATTCATATACTAGCGAAACCGCTGGCTTCCATATTCAACCTAATTCTAAAATCAGAGACATATCCAAATATCTGGAAGACCTCTAAAATATGTCCTATTCACAAAAGTGGAGATATCTCTGATATTTCCAACTATCGCCAAATAGCAATCCTGTGCAATTTCAGCAAGTTGTTTGAGATCATCGCTTATGAAACGGTTTACTGCTCGGTCAGGGGTGCAGTCTCTATTAATCAGCATTGGTTTATGAGAGGCAGATCTACGGTCACCAACTTGGCTCTAATTACTCAATATATTTCTGAAGTACTGGACGATCAGGGACAAGTTGATGTCATCTACACAGATATTCAGAAGGCTTTTGATCAAGTTGATCATTATGCACTTCTGGATAAGCTTAAAACAGTGGGTATGTCTGATGCAATGCTGTCGCTCATGAATTCATATTTGAGGGATAGAAGGTTATTTGTCGAATATGGTGGTCATAGGTCGAGTTACTATCGGGCCACGTCTGGGGTACCTCAAGGGTCAAATCTAGGTCCATTATTGTTTTTAATATTTATTAATGACTTGTCTTTTGAACTGAAGTGTTTCCATTTGTTTTTCGCTGATGACCTCAAAATCTGCACGTCAGTCAAGACAGTCGAGGATTGCGTCATGTTGCAAAACGACTTAGCTCTAATTTCGTCATGGTGTTCACGAAACTGTCTCAGTCTGAATGTTTCGAAATGTAAAGTTATGACTTATACAAGAAAAGTGAACTATTTAATTTATGATAATTATAACATCAATGGTCAGGTTATAGACAGATGCACCTCTTATAGAGACCTTGGAGTCATATTTGATACCAAGCTAACGTTTACTGAGCACATACTCAATATCTCGTCGGCTGCCACTCGACTACTTGGTTTCTGTATCAGAAACTGGAAGGGTTTCTCCAATGTTGATACATTAATGATTTTATTTTTTACTTTTGTCAGGAGCAAGTTGGAGTATGCGACTCTGATCTGGTCTCCTATATACCAAAATTCTGTCGTGATCCTTGAGGCCATTCAACGTAAAGCTTTAAAGTATTTTCACCTTAAATGCACAGGTTCTTATCCAGAAAGAGGTTTTGACCATAGTGCCCTATTAGAGTCTTTCAATTTGAATTCACTGTCAACAAGACGAAACATATTTGCTTTGTCGTTTTTGTATGGCCTCATTCACAACAAAATTGACTGTCAAAATTTGCTTGAAAAAATATGTTTCCGCGTTCCAAGGCTAGGGAGTCGACAACAAATGGCATTCTATTGTCAAGCTGGCCGTACAAATGTTATGACAAAATCGTCAATTAATTTCATGTGCTGCGTCATGAACAGTGTTACTGAATCGTGTGATATTTACAGTGACAGTTGTGCAACGATTATTAACTGTTATAGATCATCCAATCTTATTTAGAATGTGTGATACTATAGATTTAAGTCCAAGAACCATGTCTCTTTAATTGCTATTTTTTTTCAGCGTTCCCTGTAATTGGGTTTCACCTGTTGGAAATAAATAAATAAATAAATAAATAAATAAATAAATATAGAAACAAAGTAGGCCGCACGGATCGAACGTCAGTACTGAATCTTAACCTCACTCTTTAGTAAACTTAAATTCAAAGTTTCACAACAATACGTGCAGTGTTCTCACTACAGTGAATTTTTAAGTGTCACCAAGTCATTAGAAAAATGGAACTGAACCGAAAACATTTTCGCAACAAGAATGCCTTGCTGAGTTACTGTCTGTTTTCGGCAACGAAGCGCCACATCAATCGACAATTTCCCGTTGGTATGGAGAATTCAAACGTGGACGGGTGAGTCTTAGCGACGATCCCAGGGTGGGTGCACCAAAAACGGCAGTCACCCAGGAAACCGTCGATACTGTGCGCAAACTCATCATTGAAGATAGTCATGTGACATATCGCGAGATTGCGGCGTCCTTAAAGATCTCAAAGACCTCAATTCAAAAAATTTTACATGAAGAATTAGTAGTAAGAAAATTAGTTTCTCGTTGGATACCCCACCTGTTGACTGAAGAGCAGAAAGCAGCCAGGGTTAAATGGTGTCAAAACCGCTTGACCGTTTCAATTCCGGAAATTCAAAAAATGTGTATAGCATTGTGATGGATCGTGAATTTACTGTTATGAACCAGAAAATAAACGACTGTCGGTTGTTTGGGTGTTCCAAGGTGAAGAAAAGCCAACAAAAGTCATCCATTCTCGACGTGTTTCGAAAAATGTGGTCGCGACATTTGTGTCAAAAGCGGGTCATATTGCAACAATTCCTATTAATGAGCAAATAAGTGTTACTGCCGATTGGTACACCACCATCTGTTTGCCAAAAGTCTTTACCGAATGAAGAATCATCCTCCACCAAGACAATGCAAGCTCGCACACAGCCCAAAAAACAACGCAGTATTTAACGTAAGAAAACGTGGAATTATTGGACCATCCTCCATATAGTCCTAACGATTTCTTTGTTTTCCCCAAAAATTAAGAACAGACTGCGTGGTCAATGGTTCCAGTCACCAGAAGAAGCAGTTGACACATTCAAAGATGCCGTTTTGGATCTGCCAGCAAACGAGCGGAATAAGTGCTTCGAAAATTGATACGGGCGCATGCAGATGTGTATTAATCTTCTTGGAGAATACTTCTCAAAACAATAAAGTCATTTAAAACTACCTACCGTGTTCTTTTATTTCCATATGCAAAACTTAAAAAACATCCCTGGTATAAGGATGCATAATTCCCCTTTACACAATAGAATATTAGTAACACTTTATGGAAGCATATTCTTTCAAATTCACTTACCTACCGGAAAGAGTCCGAGAGATATATGTTAGTCTAAGAAGTAATCATGACGTAGCATTGAACATCTACAGCCTCAGCACATACCGTAATAGCCCTGGATGCCTATGTGGATCTATACTTCAATAATCTGCCCTCCAAGTTAAAAACAAACAACGCCTTAAAAGTCTTAACACATAACAGCATACTTGTACCCTAACTGTTTTTATTCACTGAAAGGGTTTTATATTCCTTAATAATTACATGTTTATCTATGTAATTGATTACTTTGTACTGTTATCTTACATACCTTTTCTATTCTTTAACTATTTATACTCCTAAGCAAACGCAATTTTTTGCTACTTATTTTACGTATATAACTTCTTATCAGGTCTTTCATTCTAATTCAATCATGTATATTTCTATTTTACTTATGTAAACCTAAAAGGTGTTTTTGTTTTCTTTTTAAGACAAATTACAAATGTTACGTCCCATGTATCTAAATAATTTTGGGATCTTAGATCCAATTGCACATTCATGATGATGATAGATGTGTGGAATACAAAAACCAACAGTGACTCTGGGCGGCTGGTGCTTCTGCAGTTTCACACAACAAAACCGTATGCCCGCGAAGCTTCACTCACTAGCTATGTGGAGCTTATGGTCAAAAACCACATCCAAATCCTTAATTGAGTTATAACGATTTAGGTAAACATCCCCAATCCTATAATTAAATTTTTACAAACGGATGCTTTTCTGGGAAATCTGACTATACTACACTTAGACGCATTAAGAAATAAGTTACTCTAGTTACAACGAGCCACGTGTTTGGTAGTAGCAGAAATCAATGCCATATGTTCTTACCTAAAATTTTGTACATCTCTAATTCTACGAAATAGTTTTAAAAAATCCTGGTTATTGGTCAAAATTGTATAATTCCAGAATTCTTCATTTCAGATAATACAGTTTTAAAAACACGCCGGGGTACAAAACTAGTGCACGGGTGAATCCTCTTTTCTATATGATCTCCCAGCTATCCACAAAAGAAAACAACAGTCAAATTTTTAATCATCTACTGGCTATGAAAAGTCACAGCTTTTCAAAATACCATCATTAAAGACATACTTGAATCATTTGCAGTAGCAGTCAAGGTTATCACAAGCACCAGATATGCACCCGCGATCTTGGCAAGATTTGGGGCAGTGCGACTTACATTCCGCTATTTCCGTAAAGGCAAATTTTGCTTTCGGGCAAAGTGAATTCTCAAAAGCGGAAGTAAGTGATAGCAGCATCAGCAACGCACAGATGAGAAATCTTTTGGACAACATTGTCGACACGTTCAGTATATTCAGCGGTAACTGCTGCCTGTAAACTTTTTACGATCCTTATAAAGCGAACAATCTATTTGCTTATCTTTTGTAGCAGCCCGTTTACCAGGGGTATTAAAAAATATCGATTACTTCACGTACCTGTATAGCGCAATAGATCAGTACCAGCTAAGCCTATTTATTCAGATGAAATTAAATTACCTGCTTCCACAGCAACTGCGGTCGCGTAAAATATGAATTTGAATCATGTTTAAAGCGCTTGTTCTTGTTTATTATACATAATACAAATGGTTGTGATTGGGAATAATGAATTGCTTGTTTCTTAAATATCGTTTTTAAAAATAAGTAAGTTAAATGCACAGCTTATTTTTACATCCGAAAAAGTAGATGTGGCAAAATTTCTAACCGTCAACGAAATTTACCAAATAACAGTCAGGGTCAATTTCACCAACAACAGTCCGTTATTCTGCACAGACCGTCAGATACAGCGAATGAGCTTCAAGTTCCAATCAACAAATTTTAGCAACCAATAGCTATGAAATTTTGAAGAGAAAACACTGTCGTAGTATGAGATGACAACTTGTCATTGAAGCACCACCAGCTTACTGAATATTAAGAAATTACATATAATTTTTGAATAAAATTCATGTTTTAATTACTATTGTTGATTATTTATTCATGTTTATATTATTTTCTTCAATTGATATGCGATACAAGGTGTTTTTTCCTATAAACCTCTTGCAGATAGCGATTAAGCACCTACTTGATGACAGGCTCTACCAAAAGATATTGCTCGTTTCCAAACATTAATTCATTGACTTGCCGTGCATCAGAACCATTATGGCACCTTAGATTGATATTCCCACAAAACCATTCAGGTTTTTTGATATCCATACATCCATAAAGTTGAATATTTTTCGTTGTTCAGGAACTGAACTAACATCCACACTATATTCACAGCGATTAAGAAATTCCCAAATATATGCCTCAAAGCTACCAGCAAACCTAAAACCTGCAAAAAAACTACAAATTTGCCATATTTTTCTTTTTTCACGAGTACAAATTCTAGGTTATACTTATATAAGACATTATTTAAATACAGCTGATTATTCATTTCAAGGAGTGACACATGTGTGGGGTCTGTCAACTCTTGATACCAGTCACAAAACATATACTCTGACGGTTTAATTCCATGCTACTCAATGACCACACAGTGACTTGTGTGGTTGTCAGCGGCCGTTTTGTGAGGCTGCGACAGGGTTGCCAGATTGTGCATTAATATCCCGTTTCACCCTCCTGGTCCCAGTGGAGTAAGTTCCGCCAACTGTTGAAATATACTCTACTATGCTTTATAAGACTATTCGTGACATGTTTCCCAAAATCATTGCACAACACTTGAAAAAATGCAACTGAAAGTTTGAAATTATTTCCATGACGCCGCAAAATAGCTCCGTCGGTACCTTGGGTTATACGTCTTGACAGTAGGGATGTTCGATACGATCCTATATTTAGAAGTATCAATACATTTCACGAGTATCGTCATCTTTCGATCCCGACTGTGTCAGAAAGAGTGACTGCCATTTGACATTAGAAGGAAGTGATTTTATATTCTATATTTATTTATTAGGAGCTTCAAAACAAGATGTCACATGATCCCCTATTTTGTTTAAAAGATGTAACAAGATGGCGGCCAGCCGTTATCTTGAAATGTTTAGTTATTATTTTTACATGTAGTATCCCGAATTTCACATTGCTAACGTGACTTACAACAAAAAAGAACAAGTATACCTTTCTGAAAAGCACTGAATGTCCAGAAGGTCGCTCATTTGCTTTATAAAAAATCTGAAAAAAATCGCATAATTTTTCAGGTGCTTTTCCCGATTTTTTCTTTGCGATCTCGTATCATTATCCACGTGCAGCCATTGTTGCAATGACTATGAAAATAATATTTTGATAATATCTCGCAATACCAACACTTTTTGTGAATTTATTCTGGTGCGAGAAGTGAAAAAAATTATTTTCAAAATGGTACCTCACTTACTACAAGAAACTGAATGCGACATGTGTATCCATATATTCTCAGTATCGCGGTAAGAAACTGCCAATATACTGTTTAAGACGTATATTGGGTAAAAAATAAAATCAAGAGATCATACATCCAAATTATTTATTCGTCATCGGAAAACATAACATTGCAGAACGTAATTCTTATCAGGTTCAACTTTGAATCACTTACAGTAACACTTGTCCAGTTTACAGCCGATAACCTGACACCCGACTCTGTTGCATTCTCCAGGGCAGGACTCCTGACACTTTAATACGCTCTTCTTGTGGGAAAACTCATAACTGAAGCAATCTTTAGCATCGACAGTCCAAGCAGCTGTAGCTAGCACCACCAATAAAACGCAGCAGAAACGTTTTGCTAGAACCATTGTTAATAGCCTTGTCGAAACATTTACTGATAGCTGCTGAAAGTAAAGTGCATTATAGTTTTGTTAACTAACAAGGTATATCTTGCTTATCTCCAACGACAGTACATTTATCAAGGATAGTTGGGAACAGTCAACATCAAGTAGACTGACTCGGTATTTTAAGACCCTCCCGACGTTCAAAATCGAGACAGTTCAGGAAAAACACGAAGTAATGATGCCTTTCTAATTTCCATTGCTAATTTTTCAAAACTCAAATAATTTGCATACATTATGAAAAACGATGTCACTTATTTCTCACTTTCTGCCTGTCTATTCGTAGGTCTGTTTTGTCTGTTTACGTCAACGTGTGTTCCTTGAAATGACTGCACCGATTTTGATAAAATTTGGAATGCGATATGCTAAATCAAAGTAATTCAGTAATTTTGTATGTTTTCCAGCTTCTTGATACTGTTTGACTATTATAACCAAGTTTTCAGAGATTCAAAGATTTCCAAATACTTTATTTTGTTTTTCTACCCTCTGAGCATTTTGGGTCATAGCTGAAATAAACTGTCAGGAGAACGAGAAAAAATCGTGGCACCATTACCACTTCAGAATCAGGCTATTGTTGACTTCACTCACCAAATGTATGAATTTCGGATTCGAGTTCTTATAATCCTAAAAATGCTTTGTCGCGATGCGTTCGCTGTTCTGTACTTTAAAATGAAATAAAAAGTTTGTTAAATTTTGTTGAAATATCCTAATTGGCAGCCATTTAGCCGAAATATGATAACTAGGCGTATGTTAATCGTGTCGGAGTCATTTAGTGATAAATGATATAAATAATAGAACATTCCTGTCGTATTTATCAAAAGTTCATTAGTTACAAGGTAACTTATTCCAATATTGATATTCGTAACCAATAAATATTCAAGGCTTCACGAGAAAATGCATAGTGATCTTAATTCAGGTTTGCTTATTTCAGAAAATAGATGAATTATGGTGAAACTATGGATGTATGTTGTAAAACAGTAATGTCCGCTTATAAAGAACCTCAAGGGACCGGCGAAACTGGTTCTTAGTAAACGATAAATAATGCTAATACCAGAAAATATTTATCATTAGTTCATTGTTCAACCAGGGGTATATAAAATATTGTAATACATAGTATATATGTAATAATATCTGTAATCCACATTTATAAAAGTTTTTGAAAATTTTTCTTAAAAAAATCGTTTATTTTAGTTTGGTGTATTGTTGTGAAATGAATATCATTAATACGTAATTCCACTTCAGCTAGTCGATCTAGCACACGCTGCGGAGTATTTCGTGACTGAAGGAAATGACGAACGCTGTCAATATTTCGAAGTGCTTCTGATGTGGTTGGAGTTGGTATCAGTTCATACCGACAGATTCTTCATCTTTATTTTCCTTTTCTTTGTCATCATCAGTATCAACTGCCGAAGATATAGCAGCTGCAATGGCAGCATCATCCAGGTATTCGACAGTCACAGCTTGGTCATTAATATACTAAGTGACATATAAATCCGAACACCCAGTTTAAATGGTTTTATTTTAATAAAAGTTGGTGAATGTATTTATCTTACTGTAAATAACAAGTGAAAAAATGTTCAGCCTTATCAGTTGGTCATTCCGGTTTTTATACTGCTTTTTTTTAATTCACTAACGCTCTAAAAATGAATATTTCAGCCGCAGTAAAGAATCAACGTTGGCGGATTTTGGTTCTTGACATCCTTTACGATCGGTTACGATGCCTAGAGTACGGAGACCTGTACGATTTCGTCAACTTAGTGAGTTTGATAGGGGCCGTATAGTGGGACTTCGGGAAGCTGGACTTTCTTTTCGGGCAATTGCAGTTAGAGTGCAAGAAGTGTAGACACTGTGGTTAGGTGTTGTCAGGCATGGCTTCGAGAAGGCCGTACGCAAAGAGCAAGGGGCACTGGACGCCGCCGTAGAACAACAGACCGTGAAGATCGCCGCCTAAGATTATTTATTGGCCTTAAGGGACCGTTTCTCCACTACCAGGTCCATTGCAAATGAATGGTTTGTAGAACACGGAAGACCTATTGGCATGCGAAGTGTTTACCGACGAATGAGAAGTTTTGGCTTGTTTTCATACCGGCCACACTGGGTCCTCCCTTTAACTCGAGAACACCGACGTAATCGCCTTGTGTGGTGCAGTCAACGGTCACTCTGGGATCAGGAATGGAACAGTATTGTCTTTAGTGACGAGTCTCGATGGTCGTGCCAGGGTTAGAAGGCGACGTGGTGAAAGGAGGAATCCACAGTTTTTTGTTGAAAGACATGTTCATCACACTGTTGGAGTTATGGTTTGGGGTGCTATAGCGTATGGTTCCAGGTCACCTTTAATCTTCATCAGAGGTGACATGAACGCGCAGCGTTATATCCACGAAGTTCTAGAACCCCATCTTTTACCCTATTTTGACACCCTGGCAGATCCAACTTTCCATCAAGATAATGCCCGACCACATGTTGCAAGAGTCACAATATAAACATAATGATGTCACATTGTTACCATGGCCACCAAGATCTCCCGACTTATCCCCAATTGAGCACGTGTGGGATATGATGGGTAGGAGATTGCTCAATTTGCAACGTCCTCCTCAGACTCTAGAAGCACTTCGAGAGGAGTTGGTGGTTGCCTGGAATGAGATACCACAGGAGGACATTGACCACCTGATCAGAAGCATGCCTAGGCGCGTTGGAGAATGCGTAGCACTTCAGGGTGCATCCACACATTATTAAAGGTCAAAGGGCTTTAAAGCAGTGCAATCATTTTGAAATTTTTATCATTTACTTATTATGCTTCATTAAGTACTTATACAAAATTTTATTAAAATAAAACCATTTAAACTGGGTGTTCGGATTTATATGTCACTTAGTATATTTAGGTTTGAACATCCGAGGTAAAATCCTAAAATATTCTTACGAAAACGTTTAGCCTCCCTTATTCTGAAAACACCCTGAAGCTTGATATTGGAAACACTATATAGCATGTGAAGAAAGCTTTGGCACCTCATTACAACATTAATTGATAATATGCCTGTCTTATCCTCAGTAGAAGCTAAACCTTACAACAATAATCTGTTCGGGAATGGGAAGGAAAATCCCCCAATACGAACAAACCACGTTTTGTCCACCTTCTTGCAGTGGATAAAGTCTGAGTCAAGTATAATCTGGAATCCACTTCACCTAACATGCTAATCTATTTCCTTAGGAAAAGACTTTTAGTACTACTGCTGCTTTAATAAAAAAGACACACAACTTGACTGTTTTTTTAATTCGTTTCAGATATGTATATCAGGGACGTACAAGGCAAGCAGACTGATCCAAAGATATGTCCAGTTATTAAGAAAGAATCGGAATCTACGGCTTTGGTAGACGGTAGAAACGGTTTTGGCGCAGTTGTAGGAAAATTCTGCATGGAAGTAGCCATTGAGAAGGCAAAACAGACTGGCATTGCAATGGTTGTAGCTCATGGTAGGCTTTTATTTCCACCGTTGTCGTATCGTCTGTAATGCAACAAATGTTAAATGATCGAAAATATGTTCAAAATCTTCATCATTGATTAACAAGAAGATAGCTAACCTAATGCTATATTCCCGCGCCCGAAGAATCATTGGCAGGTGTATTACGTATCTTGAAAAGTGACATTATGTCGTTTTTTTGACAGTATATAGGTTTGTTGTGACACTATGTAGATTTTTCTACAAGATGCTGTTGTACACTTGATGTGTACTCGTTCCGTAGGTGTACGTGTTGCCTAAACATCATGATATGCTTTAGCTATCAATGTTTGGCTCTGATATGATGTAACATCTGCTTCAGAGATGGCATTGGAGGTCTAAACTGTAAGTTGTACAGGGTTTGTCCGGAAAGTAATAGGACTGAGTCGATTTAAAAAAATGTATTGTGCCAATCGTTACAATTCTTCAAAAACTTTCAAAATAGGCTCCTTCTGCGTCGATGCAGCACTGCCAGCGCGATTTCCAAGCATTGAAGGCGTCACGGAAGGCATTCTCCGGAATAGCCCTGAGAGCCGCGGTGCATGCTGCTTGGATCCCCTCTGTCGTCTCAAAATGCTTGCCTTTCATCGGGATAATGTATAATGTATAACTTAACCTTTTTTCAGAAAGGACAACACAAATAACCCGTCTGGCACAGCTAATAGATATTGTAGCGTTTTTCTGCGTTCTTTTGGGTGTGGATTAAATCACTGGATTCCACAAAAAGAAATGCACTAATTTATTTTACTTGACTAGATAGAACATTTATGTACACCACCATTTATGTCTAACTAATTCTTATGTCACGCCATTGACTGCACTATACTCCACTCTGCTCTACTCTACTGTACTCCGTACTCTGCATCCATCTCCCGGCCGCCGAGTTATATAGTCCGCATCGTTGAGTTTAGAAGAATCGGGAGCCGCATAGCGTCATTCCCGAATAGTCGAGGTTGCTTCGCGTCGATTTAGAAGGAGAGCCACTCTGGCCAGTAGAAGACTCGCCCAACAGATGGCGTCAACAGTACTATTTGTCACAATATATTTCATGGGCAGCATATTCAGTAATAAATTTCTCATGTAGCAAACATCATCATAGACATGCAGACCAAAACACACAATCATCCAGATGCGATTTTGCTACTCTGCTACTCAACCACACATATTCTCAGAGTATACTCTACAAACTATCTCGGCATACTGCAACCAACAACAACGCATGATGGGGAACTGACTTGCAGCTTGCAGCATGGAATGAGCGTGTCGTGTGGTTAAGTCATTCCTCCATAGATGGACGCTTTTGACAACGCTCATGGCGCTCATAGGTAGCAAATGCGGGATGTACTCGTTGCACACTAGAAACTATCTAGGTAGCAAGTTGACATTTTTTCGGTTTCTTGAAATTTTATAGGTTATTTACGTAATATGTGTGACATCTATGAGAATCTGTCACAGCTATTTTCCTATTTACTATATATACTTTGTAAAGGTTGCTGTTTCAAAGATAGCGCTAACTATAGGCCCTATATGCTCATATAATTGGCTACTGCACCATCTGTGGGCAACTAACCTTTTCAAAGTATGTATAGCTAAAAGTTTAGGTTTCTATATCGATGAAAAACATTCTTTTGTTTAACATATAATCAAAATCACGAAAGAGGACTATTACGTCATATCATAATTTGTACTGAAGTAATCAATAGACGTACGTCGATGATAAATTGACGATGTCACGAACATAATGACAAAAAATTTATATGTATTATGATTTTGCGAAGTTAGGTTATTTCACTGATTATTTTTATTTTCATTTTATTTCATGGTTTTGAGTGATACCTTAATAATAATGTTTGTTTTAAAAAAAACTGTTATGAGTAGAATACCAAAGACCAAAATAATACTCGAAAACAACCTAACCTGCTTTAACATAACCTAACTATTCGACTTTCAGAAATGATCTAACATGCAACATGAAAACATCGTCTATCTTTGTCGGATACATGCAAATTAGCAATACAGTTTGTTTAGACAATAAAATTATGTTTGTCTCTGTCTAACATATCTGAAACTTCATTGAAAGAATTCACAAATCGCTGCCGTTTGTCTTTACTACAGACTAAAATGATGACGTAATCTTCATTTTTCGTGATTTCGACTACTATATTGAGAAAACTATAAATGAAGCCAGCATGAAAAGGACTAGTAAAAACTTCGAAAATCCCAGAACCCTGACTTCCTTGTATTAGGTACTCCTATTTATTCAGTAAACTGTTTTTCACATCGAAGTGAAAGAATTCAACATAAATTTTTACGTTCACTTGCCTACAAAAATGTACTCCTATCACTGATAGTAATTATGGTGCAATCATGAAAAGATTTAATATGTAATCACTGTTTAATGGAAGAATAATTTCTGATATTTGTTATATATATACAAATTAGTTAATAACTTGTACGACTGTAATAATCTGCATTCCCTAGTTCAGTTTAATGTTAATTATTATCGTCATTATAACATGCTTAAGTTAACGATATTGTCGTACTAACTTAGGCATAAATTCTCCATTAGAAATATCTTACAATCACTTTTGTGAAGAGGACTTGTTTTGTGATAACATCACTATCTTTAAGCGTAAAGCAAGACCCAAGTTTTTAAGTCAATAGTCACGTAGTCAATATATACATCTTAATAAATAAGTAGAGAAACAATTCTGATAGATTATCTATGATATTTTTCTCGTATGCGAGAATATAGCATTAGGTTGGCAATGTTCAGGTAGAATACGTTAATCAATTATCTTATAATATTTAAATTATAGGTTCAAATCACTACGGTATCGCTGGGATGTATACTTTACAAGCAATAGAAAAAGGATGCTTGGGGATGTCATTTTCTAATACGTCACCGTTTATGGTGCCTACAAGGGCAAAAGAGGTAGGTCAAAGCTCTTCCATTAGAGAAAAGATACTCTAATATACGAGGGCTTTTTAAGTAAGAACCGTTCTGAATTGAGGTCAGAGAAATTTTAGTTATGAACGGAAATTGTATCACAAACTATAATAATATCGACAATTTTTCATGTTTCAACATGGTCACCATAAACATTTATCGAATCCTGCCACTGGCCAAAAGTGTCTGAGGTTGAACGAACGTCGAGTGACACGATGCGCGAGCACGGTGCGCAATCGGTACTTACTTCAAAAATGGCCCTCATGATATTGAAAATAACTGTTATATGTTGTCTTTTAGGCCGCCCTTGGTACGAATCCTCTATCCTTAGGCTGCCCAGGGGCTTCTGGGGACAGCTTCATGCTTGATATGGCTACTACTGCTGTAGCTGTTGGAAAGGTTTGTTCTATTAAAAAAGTGTCGTCAAGTAGGTTGAATGCATTTGCCACGAAATACCCTTATCAGTACACAAAGCAATATGTTCAGCACAAACTAGGCACTCTGAGAAAAAAGTCAGTCAAACAGTGTGTGAAGTATGTCTAGTAGATACGTAGAATTGCCAATGTTGATGAAGATTTTTTACCTCTAAACTACAAGGCTTTTGCATCCTTTTGTCATGGTAGTAACATTGTGTAAAAATTTCATCGAACTCCGAAGGGCACTTATAAGATTAACGGGCAGGCCGACAAACAAACAGACAGGTCGATGGAAACGAGTGACATGTTTTTTCGTGATGTACATGTCATGTATAGTCCAAAAAACATATCTCATTTTCAAAAATTCCTTAACTATCGCTAAAATCGGTACAGTGACTCCAAATTTTGTCAAAAAACATGAAGCATAAAGGGTGTGCCGATAAGTACATACCCCTTGTACAGGGTGCGGCAGAGAGGACGGACGTTTTTGGGTTGGGTAGTACTCTCCGTCTCCGTCTACGAGTGGAGCACCGCGTTTTCGCCTATGATTGTTTTGTCCGAAATAATGAGTCAGTCATCGTCGTACAGCGTGAGTTTCGTCGCCACTTCAACATTCATCGGAATAGAGCTGTTCCCTCTCGAAACACCATCCTTCGTTGGGTTGAATCACTTCGCAGGCGTGGTGAACTGATCAACAGAAGACCAAGAGGAGCGCCGCGAACAGTTGAAACTCCTTAAAATCTTGAACGAGTTCGACAGGTCTTTCTTCGAGCATCCATGGACGTTATTCGCCATGTCTTCCCTGGTCGCCTTATTTCCAGGTTTGGCGATGTTCATTGGCCTCCTCGGTCTCCAGATTTATCCAGATGCGATTTTTTCTTATGGGGACGCCTCAAGGCTAGAGAATACGTGAACAAGTCCCGAACTCTGGACGAATTGAAGGGCGAAATTCGCGTGGAAGTCGCCCAAGTTGAGAGAGCGATGTTGGAGAGAGTCTACGCGAACTTCCAAGAACGCCTCCAGCACTGCATCAACGATTTCGGCCACCACATGCCTGATGTGATTTTCCACACTTGAGTGTCTCAAATGCTATTTCCTTGTAAACCTGAATCCATCAATAAATTTGCTTTCGTGTAAAAATTAACTATTTTACGATTTTTTTAAAACCGTGCATCCTCTCTGCCGCACCCTGTATATGCAGCTTATACGGAATTATTTTTTAAAAGCTAATTATTTTCAACTTTTTCACAAAGTAACCTTATCTCCTTCAAAATACTGTCCACTACAACTAATACACTTGTCCCACCGGTGCTTCCACTGCTCGAAACATTTTTTGAAGTCTTCCTTAGAAATGTCTGACCTTGACCTCTTCAATGTCATCAAAGCGGCGTCCTTTAATTCCCCTTTTCATTCGTAGAAATAAGAAAAAGTCGCACGGAGCCAGGTCAGACGGATAAGGTGCGTGAGGCAGCGGAACCATGCCATTTTTAGCCAAAAACTGTCGAACAGATATGGTGGAAAAACCGGTCTCCTGACTGACACAAATCGGAAATTTTTTGCCGAACACTGTTTCGCAATCGTCTTAAAACCTCCAAATAGCACAAGCTCTCGAATTTTTTCTACATTTTCGTCGATTCTGGCAGTTGATACACGTCCAGAGCGAGGTTCGTCATCAATCGACATATCGCCATTTTTAAATCGAGCAAACCACTCGTTCAGCTGAGCTTTTCCCATAGCATCATCTGTGTAAGCTATACTAAGTGACATATAAATCTGAACAGCCAGTTTAAATGGTTTTATTTTAATAAAATTTTGAATAAGTACTTAATGAAGCATAATAAGTAAATGATAAAAATTTCAAAATGATTGCACTGCTTTAAAGCCCTTTGACCTTTAATAATGTGTGGATGCACCCTGATGTGCTACGCATTCTCCAACGCGCCTAGGCATGCTTCTGATCAGGTGGTCAATGTCCTCCTGTGGTATCTCATTCCAGGCAACCACCAACTCCTCTCGAAGTGCTTCTAGAGTCTGAGGAGGACGTTGCAAATTGAGCAATCTCCTACCCATCATATCCCACACATGCTCAATTGGGGATAAGTCGGGAGATCTTGGTGGCCATGGTAACAATGTGACATCATTATGTTGAAAGAAGTCTATTGTGACTCTTGCAACATGTGGTCGGGCATTATCTTGTTGGAAAGTTGGATCTGCCAGGGTGTCAAGATAGGGTAAAAGATGGGGTTCTAGAACTTCGTGGATATAACGCTGCGCGTTCATGTTACCTCTGATGAAGATTAAAGGTAACCTGGATCCATAAGCTATAGCACCCCAAACCATAACTTCAACAGTGTGATGAACATGTCTTTCAACAAAAAACTGTGGATTCCTCCTTTCACCACGTCGCCTTCTAACCCTGGCACGACCATCGTGCATGCCTAAACAAAATCGAGACTCGTCACTAAAGACAATACTGTTCCATTCCTGATCCCAGAGTGACCGTTGTCTGCACCACTCAAGGCGATTACGTCGGTGTTCTCGAGTTAAAGGGAGGACCCAGTATGGCCGGTATGAAAACAAGCCAAAACTTCTCATTCGTCGGTAAACACTTCTCATGCCAATAGGTCTTCCGTGTTCTGCAAACCATTCATTTGCAATAGACCTGGTAGTGGAGGAACGGTCCCTTAAGGCCAATAATCTTAGGCGGCGATCTTCACGGTCTGTTGTTCTACGGCGGCGTCCAGTGCCCCTTGCTCTTTGCGTACGGCCTTCTCGAAGCCATGCCTGACAACACCTAACCACAGTCTACACTTCTTTGCAACTGCAATTGCCCGAAAAGAAAGTCCAGCTTCCCGAAGTCCCACTATACGGCCCTTATCAAAATCACTAAGTTGACGAAATCGTACAGGTCTCCGTACTCTAGGCATCGTAACCGATCGTAAAGGATGTCAAGAACCAAAATCCGCCAACGTTGATTCTTTACTGCGGCTGAAATATTCATTTTTAGAGCGTTAGTGAATTAAAAAAAAGCAGTATAAAAACCGGAATGTCCAACTGATAAGGCTGAACATTTTTTCACTTGTTATTTACAGTAAGATAAATACATTCACCAACTTTTATTAAAATAAAACCATTTAAACTGGGTGTTCGGATTTATATGTCACTTAGTATATTAGAAAGCAAAATTTCACAGCTGCACGTTGCTCACAAGCTAGCCATCGTAAAAAACAAAACAAGCACGAAACAGCTCTAGCAAAAATAATGACTTCAGAGG
This sequence comes from Acanthoscelides obtectus, assembly GCA_963669975.1. NCBI lineage: Eukaryota > Metazoa > Arthropoda > Insecta > Coleoptera > Chrysomelidae > Acanthoscelides > Acanthoscelides obtectus. The sequence goes on from CAVLJG010000004.1 coordinate 10,050,624, forward strand.
AACGAAACAAGCCAGATGCCACTGAACTGGTAATGAGTTGCGCTGTACGCCTCTAGGGGCAGCCATGTGTACTACACAAACTCCGCCCACTGCAATGCTATTCTGGTTATTTTTGGGTACCTCCTCGTATATAGTACTGGTACTAGACAGGATCCAATGTATTCCTCTTTATCTTAATCTGTCGCGCACGCGTAAATTCCCTGAAACCCCTACTAAAAAGTTGTGGGGGCAGATATACAGTTCTTCTCTTCAAAAAGTTTTGGGTGCAGGCGCAATTTCACAAAAAAATATCTGCACGCATTCGCGTGAAGCAAGCATGTTACTTTTGTAATTGTCGGTTCAATTTAAAGGCCGTATCGTCAGTCATTCTTACAACAATTGCAGGACGCCTTTACGGCCTCCTTGATACTCATAGTTTTCTACAGTTCCGTGTCAGTGCTCTATTTTGAGGTTATGTTACAAATAACTATTCGCATCAAATTGTTCATGCTTTTGATTCATATAATCCGTTACATCAGCTTGAAATTTCCTACAATTCAAAACAAATCATAGCCTCACAATAGGAGAGAGCTGACGCTGACACGGAACAGTAGAAATCTAGAAATACCACAGCCTTTCTGAAGGAGAGAAAAGACTACGAAAATCAAGGAGGCCGTGAAGGCGTCCTACAATTGTAGGAACGACTGACGTATGATGCCTAATACAGACCTTCTGTTAGTTAGAAATCCAACGTAGGAAAGAAGAACCTCTTCCTCACGGTTGGGCTATGAACGATCAAGGTGAAGTGGAAACCGATGCTTGTGTGGCCCTAGATGCGAGAAAACTCATGCCCTTGGGCGGTACTGAGGAAAACTCTGGATACAAAGGGTACGGTTTGGGTATGTTGGTCGAAATATTCAGTGGGATTTTGTCAGGTGAGTTCGAGGACTAAATATATACATCTCTCATATCCTATATTGTGAAACATTTCCCATGCCTTTTAAAAAATATAAATTAGAAACGATTTGATATAACAAGTTTGTTGGTCCTATAGTATCAAATTTCCGTTGATATCATAGATTTGCTATTTACACCGCTATTTTCGGATCGTGATTCGCCGATCTTCGAGCAAGATTTTCTATGGATGCTAACGTTTTTGCATGCAGATATCGGATGACCGCACGAATTTCGCAACTGGCGTTGGTAACGGCGATGAAAGGCTCCATTAAGTATGGCTATCGGGCCGGTACTGAGCATCGCAAATAGGCGCTTCTTGTTGGGATCGGTGGTGGGGGGGCCGACAAACACGACGGTGTTGCCAGATTTCGCCTAGCGTCACGCGCGGCAAAGATACAGCGTTGGGAACCTTATTTTTGAGACAACGATCGTATCTATTCTCCTCTATTGCATAGAAAAAACATTAGTTATGTTTTAAGTGCTCAAAATAATACTAGAAACATTGGTTGAATGATTTTCCAGGAGCTGCGTATGGTCCAAACGTTCGAAAATGGGGAGACTATGGAAAATTAGCCAATCTAGGACATGGATTTATAGCTATTGATCACACGTTCTTTGCACCCGGCTTCGAAGAAAGAATGAGTGATTTGATGGACACTATGAGAAAAATGGAACCGGTAATTTTTTCTATTTGAAAATGTACTTCTTCAGATTTCACATTGATGAATTCAATTTGAGTAAAGCATCCCACAAACCGGCGCGAAATATTCGCTTTGGCTGCGAAAATTTCGCGGCGATGAATTCGCGATCAGATTAAAACGCGGCGGTTTACGGACAGGCTCCGACTTGTGCGAAGCGAATGCAATTGTTCCAGCGTTTTTATCGCGGCGTATTTCAGTTTGCCTTTGACCGCGTTTTTGACGCCGTTCTTCAAAAATTCGCAATGGCAAAAACGGAATTATTGATAGAAATAGTGAAAAAGTATCCTTGTTTGTATGATTTGTCGAACGATGAATACAGGAATGTGAGAAAGAAAGACAAGATTTGGATGGAAATAGGAAAAGAATTAAATACAAATGGTATGTACCTAATATTTTTTATTAACTTGTTAAATAACAGTCTACACAAATGTGAAAACGAACATTCTATATATTGGGCATAGGCATATCAGAATTAAAATAATTTACGAATTTGTCACGAGTAGAAAATGCTAGCCTTGCTGCCCGCCGAGGATCATTTGCTATATCAGTAAAAGCTCCAAGCACGGGTTCTGGGGGATCTAAGAATTGAAAATATTTGTCATCGCCACTTTTACTTCGTAAAAAATTGTGTAAAACACATGCCGTACGTACAATTAGAATAGTTGTATCTACTTTAGTTTCTAATGGCCTGTAAAATATTCGCCATTTTTGAGACAAAATACCAAATGCATTTTCCACGACCCTTCTAGCTCGACAAAGTCTTACATTGTATTTCTCTTTTCTGACGTCTCTTAAAGTCTGCTTATAAGGAAATGGTCTCATAAGGTATGGTTTTAAAGCAAATGCTTCATCACCAACTAAGACGTACGAGCAGATTTCATTTTGCCCAGGGAGAAATCTAGGTGCAGGGACACTCATTAAATTTTGTTCAAATCGTTTTCCCATGTTTGAGGTTTCGAAAATACCCCCATCACTATTTTTTCCGAAACCACCAATATCAACACATATAAATTTATAGTCGAGCCAACAATGGCCATAAGTACTATTGAATATTTATGTAAATAGCACCAGTAATTGGAGCCACTGTTGTTAGGTCTCTTGATTGTTACATGTTTACCGTCCACGCTGCCAATGCAATTGGGAAATCCCCATCTATTTTCAAATTCTTCAGCACATTTTTTCCATATATTCTCTGTTGGTTCTGGTAAATATATATGCTCCATATGTCTGCATATCGCTTCACAGACTTCGGTTACGATTGCACTCACTGTTGTAAAGCCAACTCGAAAGCTATGCCCAATGGTATAGAAGGTGTCACCGGTGGCAAGGAATCTATAAAAAAAATCGTTTTTAGGTGATGAAGTAAAAAAAAGGTGGAAGAATATCAGAGACACATTTGCAAAATATATAAAATCTACCAAACCAAAGACCGGCCAAGCAGTGGGCAACATAAAAAAATGGCAGTGAGCTGACTACATGGAATTTTTCCGTCCTTTTTTGGCATTTGCCAAAACGCCGTCTAATGTGAAAGATATTGACGTCATACATTATGAGACTGCCGAATTTAACTCAAATATATATCAGGAAAGGGCTGGAAATGTAGAAACCGAAAATTTGGAAGACCGCGGCCATGGAGAAGATGAAAATGCTGATGCAGATGCAGAAGATGCACAGAACGCCTCGGCAACACAGACAGCACCACCTTCTTCATTGAACACTACAGCAGTGACTACTCCAGGGCACATCTTTCCGCAGACTGCAACTACACTAAAATATAAAACGAGCAGAAAACGCTATGAACCACCATCTTCGTCTGTACAACAGCTCATTGATTATTTTGAAGGTAAAAAACCTCAAAAGAGAACGAGGCCATTGATTCACTTTTCTTGGCACATGCACAGACTGTGAAAACACTTCCCTTAAAGCGTCAAGCCCGAATAAAACTAAAAATAGCCGAATTAATAGCGCACGAAGAATTTGAACATATTGAAGAAATGTCTTCAGCGTCTACCCAGAATTCTGCAAGTATGTATGATAGTAGTATATCATCCTTCCCAAGCGGCTCTGGGTTTACTCCAATAATATACCCAACAGAGGAGGCAAATTCTGCCTCGAATTATTTAGCAACATTTAATCCTAGTGGCAACATGTAGTCCAATTATTACAATAACATATTTATTTCACGATCCCTGAAGTTTTCGTATTCGATAAGCCCACTAATTTTAATACATATAGTTTTTTTACCTGAGTGTAATAGCAAGTCGTTCTTCTGGCGAAATAGCTTCACGATAATTTGTGTCAGATTTTCGTATTTCATCTTTCACCAAGTTCAATATTTCATCGAAACACTCTGGAGTCATTCTAAAATATACGTAAAAGCGCTGTTCATCCAGCCGAAGTTGTGGCATCAAGGTATGGTATTCCCCAAATTTATTTCGTTCCAAGTTAATATCATGTACCCACTTCCTTCGTTTCCTAAACAAAATTGAAAGTATTTGTTTTATGTACTTCGTTAAACTTAATACATACCCAACTATCAAATGGCGTTAAATAAACATAACTTACCGTGCATTTTGCTCCTCTTCTAAAGCAAGAAATAGAAGTGCCTCCTCTTCTTCTGAAGACGAGCTCATTGCAAAAGGCAAAAATAAAATGTACGCAACCTGTCGAAACCTTTACGTTCGCGGAGCGAATAAGACGCTTTGGTATGAATAAACAGGCGAAACAGATTGCGAATTTCGCTCTGAATTTCGTTGCGAATACTTCGCCGCGATTATTTCGCGCCGGTTTGTGGGATGCTTTATAGTATTGTTTAGCGGACATCGATTTTACGTTAGTACGTTAAAAAAAATTGAATGGGTGACTTCAAAAAACCACCTAAATCACACTCTTTGAAATATTCTTTTTTTATTGTTTTGCTGAAAATGCTTTCTTGGGAGTGGATGCACATTTTAGGCATAATCCACTTGAGTAAATTCACTCCTAAGTGTTGGGTTTGTTTGAAGTTTTGGGGTTTAATACATGGTTAAGTTAGATATGCGAATTTATTTGAAGTCAACTCACAATGTTGCGAAATTTACAAAAACAAGTCGGCCACAACACTAAGTCCATGTACTCTTTTAAAATAACTAATTCATGATTTGGTGTAAAACGAGAAGTCAGACTTTCCCACGGTTTTTACGTTGCCCGTATTTTCCCTATACCCAGAAGTCGACGTCAAGCCGGAAACGGGAGATTTGGTACCAGCTATTATGTACTAAACCTATAAAACGTCAAAAAAAAAAACAACGAAATATCATCTCGCGGACTAGGTAGTTTTTAGGGTGCAAATAGTTCATTCCAGGTTTGCTCGCTATGATCGCTGTGAGCGTCCCCCAACTAACAATTATCACTCCTATTAGAGTTGCAAGAATGATTATATAGTATTCCTTAAACAGCATTGTATATTGGAAAAACCCTCTTAGAACAGCTATACAAGCGGAATGGGCACACCTAATAGGACACTTCAGTCATTTAAGAGGTTGTATAAGGGCTGCAGGTAACATTTATACAACAAAAGTGTCAGCCCCCTGCAGCCGCTATAGGACATTTGCGTCAGTGCAAGATTCAGTTTTTGTCAACTATACAACTATTCTGTTACGTGATTTTACTTTATTGCAACCAAACTATTTCTTATGTATTGCATAGACGAAGTGAAGAATATATAACTAACACATTACAGTCATCTTGTTTACTTACATATCGGCCATTGTGAATTTCATACACAGGTATATGATAAACTTCTACACTTTGATATAGGGCTATTGAATTACTTGCGCAGCAAATTTTATTGTGATTATCGTGCAAATTTCTACGAGCTTCGTATTTGATTCATATTTTGACAATGATCAAAAGTTTGTCTAGATTTTTAAGATGGAAAACTGAACTTATCTGCGTTAAATCTTCCACAAATCCTATATTTAGACACAATTACGCTAATGTTTATCACTTTATATCTGTAATTTCGAACTGAAACATAATTATTTAATATTCAATAGAGGAATAAATGTTTGCCCAATATGGCGGGTGGTTGTCTATAATCATGGCATCGTCCATGTTGTCTTTAGGTTATTAGAATATTTTGGTGTTGCCTGCAGGTGTTATACAACAATTTGACAAATGTCTGAAATGAAATACCGACAGAGTCGAATGATTTACCCAGAATTTGTACCAGCTCTATATGTTCTGTTTGAACAGTTGATAAAACCTTTTGAACCAATATGCATGCGTTGTTTGTCTTAAAACATTGGTTATGGCATTTTAACAAAAATATGACAGCAGAAAGTTAGGTTATGGTGAAGTTGTTTGCCAACATATTTAGCATAATATGTACAGCGTTTAACAGTTACTAAACAACAGAGCAATTTGTTGGCAAAGGTAGTAAATTGCACAGCAAAACAACAAGGCTCGGGTTTGTTTTATAAACGTTACCATGGATGCCACAACACAAACATTTTAACTAACTTGCAAATATGTCGTATAAAATAGGTGTATAAACGTTTATGCAACAGTTAAAAATTTGCCCTATAAGGTGTTGTATAACTATGCTATAACACTATTTTAAACACCTCTTTTTAGAGCAAATATGTTGCAGAAAGCAAATTTGCATTCCACACAACATTAGGCTAGCATTTTGGTGTTCAGGCAACAACAATAGAGAGCTTTTATGGCTGAACGGTTCTTTTACCAAAAGCTTATACCACTACTTGCTAATTGGGCTATCTATGGAGAAATGACGCAACTACACGCATTGTTGGTTGCAGAGGGCAAGTATATGTTTTGTGAAGCCGAGTAGTCTGTAGTGTTTACCTCTGAGAAGATGTGATAGAAAGAAAGTTGGTTGAGTAGCGAGATCGCATCAGGATAATTATGTGTATTGGTCTGCATGTGTATAAAATCAGTGATATTTGCTATGCGAGAAAATTATTACTGAATATGCTGTCAATGAAATATATCTATTAGCTGTTTATTTCAGTAGCTCAGAAGTAAAGAGTCGTAAGACCATTTTGACCCAATTTTGAGGTATTATAGTAATATTGCCTCATAATTAAAATAGCAATAAAGTACACTATTACTACCACTACCTTATTGATGTTAATATTTTTAATTTTGAAGATGCAATATGTCGTCCGTTGAAGCTGTGTTGAAATTTTCGCTTGTGTTATCCATTACACGAAACTATTTGGATTCACGATTGTTTACCTCTCGGGTACAGATTTATATATTGTCCTTTCTGAAGACAGGTTATGTTCGAAGTCATAAATTACGATTTTTTACGTTTTGTGTAATTTAACATGTATGTGACTTGAAATTTGACAGTGTACAGTGAATATAATTATAACTTATCGCTCTCATTTTTGAAATTCAGCAAATTTGCATATATAATTTCCAGAATGTATAAGAAAAAATGGATGCGCAACTAATTTGTAACTTTGAATCTCAAGTAAGTGTATTTGAGACAATAATCCAATGGAATTATCATCAACACATATTATTAGAGCACACAAATCCTTACTATGCATCTATGCATTGCCGTTACCTCCAGTAATGCCATCTCTGAAGCAGATTTTACATCACATCAGAGCCAAACATTGATAAATGAAGCAGCGATGAAGCCTCATGACGACATGACATTTAGGCAACACATACGACTACAAAATGAGTTCACAACGTGTCCATCAGCTAGTGCTTAGTTAACATCTTGTAGAAAAGCCTACATAATAAGTATCACTTTTCATGGTACGTAAATCCCGTGTGGATCATGTTTAAGATATCAATCTTGCACTGTTGCTGAGGGAAGGCAGTTTAATCATTTATTGTGGATTTAATAAATACATTCACGAGTTAATAAAAGTGACGTTATAGTATCTGTCTTGTTGTCACTACGTAGAATGGCACTGTCCCTCACTCCGCCTAAAAAAAATGTAGTAATGGGAACTAAAAGACTATGACAGGGTGTAGGTTTTTCATTTTTTAAAGCCATTAATTTGAAAAATTCACGTCTTGGATTTTTCTTGATAGCTATTATGACTTGGCCTATCCCCCGTTTCCGGCTTGACGATTAATATATGATTATTTTGCACAAAAGGTATATTATATGACTGGCCGATGTTTCTTTCTAAAAAGCGTGGGCCAAACACTGTTTTTCGGGCTTTCGTATTATTAGGTATTACTAATAAACTGGCAGAAGGTTATTCAAAATTTCAATTCTTCAAATCTCAAATACCAAATTTAGCCCAAGCAAAATATTGGTATTCCATCGAACCAGATTTTTTGGAACATTTTTCCTCATTGAGTTTTTTTTTTAGATTGATCCAAGCAAGCCGGTCTTAGCCCATGGAGATAAAGAATTACTGCACATGCATAAAGTCGAGCTAGAAGGTGGAGTTACGTATGTGCAAAACCAGCATGACACCAACGCAAAATTAGCTGAAGAGCTGAATGTAAAACCTATGGTTTCCAAGAATGTCTGTGTTGAAGGACAAACCTCATGAATACATGAGAAAGCGATAAATTTATTGTTGCGCTTTTAATATTTATGATTTATAAAAATTTTATTGGAAGCTTTGTCGCAAATACGAATTACGCAAGTTTCTATTAAAAAAGGATGCCGCTGGTAGATGGGTTTTAACTTTTCTAGAATTCTTCGACATAAGACTCATAAAGGAAGCAATGGCGTCTTACATTAAAGGTGTATGTAGATAATTCATTTTTCGGCATCACAAAATCAAAAAAATCAGTATTGAAATGCCTTTTTATGTGATATTTTCCGTTGAGAAAACGGACATTCCAAAAATATGATTTAAGTACCATTATTACATAATTATCTAAAAAATATTAATGCATGCATTAGGGCAAATCCGCCTCTGTCAAATTAAGCCAAATGTGTAGCCCATCTATTCCCTTGTATGAATTATATGAATGGAGACAAATAAACGTGTTCGAAATAACTGCTTGATGCTTTTTTTATTTATGAAAACGGAATTTCTCTAGTGGAAATTAAAAACACTGCGGTAGGAACTAAGTAGCTTTAATTTTAAAATAGAATGTTACCCTTTTACAAGAAAACAACGGAAATGGGTTGGGAAGTGTCAGGAAACAACCAATCAAAAAGAAGAAGGTAGAAAGAGACAGCCTTATATTTATTGACAGAAGAGTGCGTAAAGCAGCGCTACCAACCTAAATTTAGTGACTTTTAGATGGTTACTTCAAGACCGCTCTTCGCACCAGCGCCAGGCTTATTTGCCAGAAATACATTGCATATCATGAATATTAACATTGGACATATAGAAATTATGCGACGACATAAAACAGCAAGACATGCTTTACTTCACAGTGAAACTAAATTACATTTTGTTCTTATAGGTACGAGGGATGGCTTTTAAGTTTTGCATATAGTATAGAAACATAGTAGGCCGCGCGGATCGAACGTCAGTACTGAATCTTAACCTCACTCTTTAGTAAACTTAAATTCAAAGTTTCACAACAATACGTGGCAGTGTTCTCACTACAGTGAATTTTTAAATGTCACCAAGTCATTAGAAAAATGGAACTTAACCGAGAACATTTTCGCACCATAATTTATTACAACTTTCAGAAACAATTATAGCAACAAGAATGCCTTGCTGAGTAACTGTCTATTTTCGGCAACGAAGCGCCACATCAGTCGACAATTTCCCGTTAGTATGGACAATTCAAACGTGGAAGGGTGAGTCTTAGCGACGATCCCAGGGTGGGTGCACCAAAAACGGCAGTCACCCAGGAAAACGTCAATGCTGTGCGCAAACTCATCATTGAAGATAGACATGTGATATATCGCGAGATTGAGGCGTCCTTGAAGATCTCAAAGACCTCAATTCAAAAAATTTTACATGAAGAATTAGGAGTATGAAAATTAGTTTCTCGTTGGATACCCCACCTGTTGACTGAAGAGCAGAAAGCAGCCAGGGTTAATTGGTGTCAAAAACGCTTGAACGTTTCAATTCCGGAAACCCAAATAATGTATACAGCATTGTTAGTGGTGATGAATCGTGGATTTACTGTTATGGACCAGAAAATAAACGACAGTCGAGCTTCGAAAAATCAACCCCGAAAGAAGAATCATCCTCCACCAAGACAATGCAAGCTCGCACACAGCCCAAAAAACAAGGCAGTATTTAACGGAAGAAAACGTGGAATTATTGGACCATCCTCCGTATAGTCCCGATCTAAGTCCTAACGATGTCTTTACATTCCCGAAAATTAAAAACAGACTGCGTGGTCAAAGGTTACAGTCGCTAAAAGAAGCAGTTGACGCATTCAAAAATGCCGTTTTGGATCTGCTAGCAAACGATTGCAATTGTAAATTAATCTTCATGGAGAATACTTCGAAAACAATAAAGTCATTTAAAACTACCTACCGTGTTGTTTTATTTCCATATGCAAAACTTAAAAGACGTCTCTCGTATGGTACCCTAGATGCAAGAGGAAATTAATTTTATACTGCCTTTTTTAAATTTTGCATTTCTTCCATTAAAGAAATGTACTAGCGTAAATTTAAAAAAAACTGTAAATGAAGCTTACTGCCTTTTACCACGAATAATGCTTTATTCATATATTTTTATTATTTTTTCACACGAACTGATAATTTTTGGTGCTTATAGACATATGAACGTAAAAGCAAAAGTTATTTAACATACACCAAGCAAGAGCATGAAATTTTCGTAGAAAGATTTTATATTTTATCTTGAATTTATTTATAGTTGTGATCCCGTTTTTATAAAAGACGTTCCTCAAACATTTCTATATTCGTATCGTTTTTGAAAAAACATCTCGGGAACTATCCAAATCCAGTGATTTTTAAAAATAAACGTCGCTTATATAGGTGTACCGCTGTCAGGAAGGTCGAATTAAAAATATGATAGTCTAGTAACTTTTCTGTTATCGGTGTGGCAACCCTGAGCAAGAGAAAAAGACAGACAGAAACTTCAACCAGATGTTGAATTTTGTGTGTAAAATTTCCATCGTACTTTTATTAAAATAATTTCATGTATTTTATAAATACCAAACAAAACCGATAGTTCGTTACAGTACACCCCGATCTTCTAATTTCCGACTAAATCTCCAACTGTGATATAGAATTCGAGTGGATAGTGATAAGTTGAAGAAAGCAGATAAAATGGCGATTTGAGAGAAGTGAGCAATGGTGGCCATATGAGATAATACAAAGTCGCAATGGAAGACAACTCGCTGAACCATCAAAACGGTAGCCAAATGGGGCCGCAGGCTGGCGCCGTGGGAAACAACAAGCAGAATGAAGAGGTCAACACGAAATCCCACTATTCCATACCGGGAATATTGCATTTCATCCAGCACGAATGGGCTAGGTTCGAGTTGGAAAGATCACAATGGGAAGTTGATCGAGCCGAATTACAAGTAAGTTGCATCCGTTTTTATGCTTATCTTACATATAGAACCTCCAAGCATGTTTATCAGGTGATTACTAATAGATTTTGATGGCACCCGGTGATTGATTAATTTAAAACCCATCCAAAATTCCGTTTCGTTTTCTTTGTTTATCCGTATTTTTAATGAATATGTACAGTTCACCCTCTGCCATGGTGCGATATTTAACACGACTTTCCTACACTGCACAATTTTTTTATGTTTTCTTGACAGAACTGTAAGCACCCAGTGAAGCTTCTTTGTTTTTATTTTTAAGTGCTTTTAATTTTATTCAGATTTATCAAAAGCTTCTACTTTCAATATTTTAGGAACATTTTGTTTAGACAGTGCTAAATCTGTATATTGAGTTGTATGCTCAGCTTCTAAAGAAATTTTGACTTTCTTCCCAAAAATATCGTAAATTTGAACGTCAACCTCGCGAAATTACTGTATTTTGGTGATTGTGAACTCCCCCATAACCACTATCAGTAGGTGAAAGGGTATCAAGTTTTATTTCATACCCTTCATGTTTACATTTAAAACCCATTGATATTTTTGTTACATTTCCTTTGTTTTTCCTTATTTTATAAAGGATGTAGTAGTAGTATAGTTAATTTTGTTTTTATAACAATTGTAAATATTTGGTGAAACTTATTTTTTAAAACAATAATGCCAAATCTGAAGCACAAGTAGGATACCCGACTGTTCCATACACAAACTCCACACAGTTTCTCAATGAAATGCTAATAGGTTTTGATGACTTTCAGTGATTAATTCATTAAACATTTCATTACTTCTTTTTTTTTATACTGCAGAATTGTTTAATAAAATTGTAAACCCCCAATGAAACTTAAATGACTTCTAAGGACCTTCAACATATCTCTATTTCATTAAAATGTTTTAATTTATTCAAAATATATGACTGACAGTGCCTACTTTGGAGCATAAATAGGGTATTTCGCTTCTGTTCAATATTCTATGAAAAAAATTTAAACTCAGATGTTAACCTCGTGGTACACTATTTTTGTATCAGTAGGTGAAAGGGTATCAAGTTTTATTTGACACTTATCTTCATGTTTATATTTGTTTTCCTGTTATGAAAGGTTTAATCTCCTATTGTAAACTTTGTTACATTTACATTTTATTTATTGTGGTTTTATTCTGATGTATGTAACAATTCTTAAAAATAAAAAGGTATTCTGTATAATATTTCCTACACCCCATACAATACTCTCGAGTTATTTCAATTATGTTCAATTTAAAAAAGCTGTAGTTTAATACATAAGCTAATATTTGTATGACAACTGTATAAATGCATGTAAAATCATATTTTCTCTGAAAAAAAATAAACAGCCAAGCATTAGGTTTTCACCAGCATTTTTATTATTTAAATATCAGTGTATTTAATAAAACTCTAGCAATCTCTTAGTAGAGATCAGAACTTAATTTTAGGGATGCAAGAATAGCACCAAACCACATTAGAGGTAGATTCTCTTTGGAATTTTTTAATGAGCCCTGTTTCTATACCTGAAAATTTATTGTTACTGGTGTCTTAGACATATTCAAAGCTATAAGGGAACCTCAAATTTCAGTTCTACCATTATAGTATTTTGCACGAGGATCACTTATGTTTTGACATCTACTGAGGTGAACAGTTGATCAGCAAGTGCAATCTTTGTATTAAAGGCTGCAGTATAATTTTTTAACTTGTTTTATTCTTACCCAACTTGAAATGAAGTCAGCAGCCATTGTGTTGCAATGTTTTTTTTCTAAATAAAAGCGTTTTTATGAAGCCTGGATATGACTCTGTCTACAGATCTAGTGTCTTATCGGCACCTCCTCTAATAGGTTGTGATGGCTCAACATCCAGCTATGTGTAACCCTTTAGAAGGGCACACAAGGATCCCAATGAGGCCAAATGCTGTGATTTTGGCCGATTACCTTCCTTTGAGTACCGAATTAAATAAATCTTGCAATGTTTGGGTTCTACAAAGAACTTCAACTATCTCAGAACCATTCTCTTCTGCCAGTAGCCAATCACAAAACACTTTTTACAACATGAGAACATACTGCACATAATCATTTGTATAGAACCTGAACAATGCAATTGTAGCAAATACATCATCTTTAATGATCATGCTGATTTTTTGATTTCTCTGCTTTGTCTTCAAATTCGAATTATTTATTGGTGAACATGTACATAAGTTCTTTCACAGGTCAGTTAAAAGGATTCGAAAAGTATATATATATATATATATATATACTTTTATATATATGTACAGGAATAAATAAATATACATGAACATATAGTGATGGACAAAAGTATATAGAAAAATTAATATTGTGCTGTATTTTGTTGTTGTTGTTTTATTAATACACCAACCTGTATACATAATTTGTTATAGCATAATACTCACTTATGCATAAATAAACTCCCGTCAATAAAAAATTAATTGAAAAAAACTGGAACTATGAAGGTCAAAAATATATAGACAAAGCAAAACAATTATATAAAAAAGAAGCAAAGTTCATTGAATTATAGAAAACCAACCATATGTGTGTGTGTTACCATTTTGTAGCATAATTATCAAACACCGCCTGCCATCGTCTCGGCATAGATTGTAGAAGTTTCTTGATATAAGATTCATCAATATGTCTCCAATTTTGCTCTAAAACGGCAAAAACTTCATCCCTGCTTCAATAATTTTTATCTCGTATTTGCTTATCTAAGTATTCCCATAGATTTTCAATGGGGTTTATATCGGGAGACTGTGAAGGCCATTTGAGAACTGGTATTTTTTCATCCAGAAAGAATTTCATTGCGAGATTTGAAGTGTGCTTCGGGTCATTATCTTGCTGGAAGATTGATCTAAAGACATATTGTCTTCCATATAGGGTAACATGACATGCTTTAGTATGTCTGTGTATAGAAACTTATCCATAATGCCATCTATTCTATTTAAAGGTCCCTTCCGAAACCCCAAAAAGCACCCCCAAACCTTAACAGACCCGCCTCCATGTTTGACAGTGGGCAAAGTGTACTTGGGGTTCAACCTTTGTCCACTAGGACGTCTAATGTAATGAACACCATCTGATCCAAACATATTGAACTTGGATTCGTCACTGAAACATACCCTCTTCCAGTCCCAGATGCTCCAATCAAGATGCAACCATGCAAATTGTAATCGGTCCTTATAGTTTTTGTAGAAACACTTGTAATTCCTTTTGTCTCGAAGGCATTGCTTGGAAGCTTTGTACAAATTTTATTGATATGGACATCCCACTACAAGTTAGGATCTATGTGATACTTGATCAAAAACCTACTACAACCTACATTTTCAAATGTCTTTGTGTGAAAAAATGTATCTACTAAACTTCCAAATTAACAGCCACTTTAGATTCATCCATTGATAAGTATCCTGAAACACAATGCAGCATCAGAAAGCATTTCTCCATAAGAGATTTCAGTTTCCAAATACAAATAGGCAATTAAATGGTTGTATCAAATAGTATATAGTTAAGCATTGCATAAATGTTTTTAAACGGCGGCCGACGCTGCCCGTAACGCTTCAGCTACTGTGACACAAGCTTTATTGTTGAAAAACTTTCTTTCATACACACTTCAGAATCAGTCAGTTGTAGACACTTTTACAGAGTGTATCAGATTGTGATTGTGCTTCCACAAAGGTATGAGATTATTGGTTTTTTCACTTGCTAGGGGTTAGCTTTCCCCAAAATTTTAGATTATAATTCTTCAACTGTTTTCAATGATAACAAAAAAAATTAGACTGAAATGATATTTGAACTCAGATATCTATTTTTGACTCATTTGTGTACTTAGGCATTAGGAAACAAAAATTTTAAACATTTCAGTAGAAGCAGGTTTTATATTCTTTATTTTATATCATATTTTTCTGTTTGCTACAGTTTGCAATAATTTGTTTCCCTGGTAAAAATAAGCATGCTAGAGTTTTGTTGTGTTTTTGAGTGTATTAATTTTGTTTCAGGCGCGGATCGCGTTTCTCCAGGGTGAAAGAAAGGGTCAGGAAAATCTCAAACATGATCTTGTGCGAAGAATAAAGATGCTCGAATTTGCCCTGAAGCAAGAAAGGGCCAAGTTTCACAAGCTCAAATATGGAACAGATCTGCAGCAAGGTGAGTGTGTTTAAAAACATGCGAATATTTTAGTGTGTCGAATTATGAACAGATCATTTGATAGGGGATTCGAACCCGCGCAACTTCGATCCAGTGTCCTAGCAGCTCGCCGCCATTACACACCTGGCTGCTCACCACAGTCAAGAGCTTTCCGTCCATTCCAGTGCAAATGTGATTCGTGGTCTAAGTACACGATTTGCTCAGGAAATGACTCGCAAATACACAAGGATTATCGAAAATTTCCACAAAGTATCAGACGAAAATTCAATTTTGGTGGTCCATTTCTAAAAGAGACAAAGCTCGGTAAATTTAAGTAATTTGTGACCCCTATTCTGAATATGACAGTTACCAAATCTTAAGAGTGCTGCGAAGTTTGGAAGATGCATGGTCTCAAGTTAAAATATTGCATATATGTGAAATGAACCATTTCGTTTCTTACACTTCCTGAAGGTGTCATCAAACTTGCTGTATTTTTTCACACTTTTTTTACGGAAAGTAGTACTTCTTTGCACTGTTCTTAATTATTATTATAATCAGTCATGCATTTTTACGCATATATTACCTCATATATAGCTGGAAGACTTTCATTCTATGGCCATTCGCGATATATAATAGATTCATATGTTAGTGAAAGTCATTTCACATTTTATAATAATATGTTTGATGCTAATCGACGTTTTAAATTACCAAAATAATAGCAAATATAAATTTACGACTACTTTACGACAAACGTGTAACTCACAATTATTATACAAGAGGAAATATAGATTTCCATTTACAAAATTGCAAGAGTAATATAACTAGTAAATCAATATCTCGGAAATGATTACTTGAATTTATACATTAAAAAATGATAGAAAGTCTACTTGTAATTGTAAGATGTTTAGAAGAAAATTAAAGAATTATAAAATATAAAATTCAAAATATTGTAGTTTTTTAAAAGAATGTAACTGTAGCCATCATACTAAGTGACTTACAGACAAAAACAATTTGAAAACAGCTTTATAGTAAATAACCCTTTTGCATCGACTGGCGGTCTTCAGAGCGCTCCCAATTCCTCGGACTTCATACATCAAAAAACTGGCTGGTACGACCGTTCCTTTGTTCCTATAGGGTGTCGAGACTTTGGGACAATCTGCTGCAGGAGGCTTTTTCCACTGTTTCTGCTTACACTGCTGCATTAGTATATAAAAACGTTGGGCCCTGAACATTTATTTATTTATCTAAACATTGATATTCCACCAGAAGAAACCTAAATGTACTGTGAAGCACTTAATCACTTCTGTTTACAACTACATACGAGGTCTGTAAATTAAGTGATGAGACTGGCAAGGTAGCGTTTCGATTTGTCAACACTGGATGCGCCGGCTTTGGGGGGAGCCAGGGAACATGTGATCCGCCTTCTCTACAAGTTTGAACTCACTCAAGTCATTTGGTTGTACTTAGCAATTTTTTTTTTGTTAAACAGTCTTTTCTATTATTTTCGCAATGAATGACATCAATTTCGAACAAGGTTCTATCAAGTTTTGCTTCTGACTTCCTCCTATCTCTTGAATTCTGAGAATGTTAAATCCAAGGAACAATCAGGAGGAAGGCTAAGGGGTGATCTTTCCTGGAAACCTAATATGTTTAAGAATTTACCATTGTCTTTAAAAGAAAAATGGAGTGTATTTGTTCTAAGAAAAATACTGGGATCTTACTACATGATTATCATGTTAGAAATTAATAGTGAACTTCCATATACAGCATGGAGTTAGGAATCTGGAAAATACGTCAAGCAATGATACCTTCAAACATATCCAAATCAAATTCTTTAAGATAGCGGAAGTATTTTTACTGTTGCCGGGAATTCAAACTCGCTTTTTAGCGTTTGTAATTGATTGGAATGAATCGAATGTACACCCGAGCAGATTTTCGACAGATCATGCGGAAAAATTCAACACAATCGCAGAATAATTGAAAAAAAACTATTCTGTAATCGACACTGACGATGTAGTTTTTCAGAGGATTTGAAACGATTTGTTGCTAAATGGTATACTGACATTGCTTCATTGTGTCATAGATATTCGGATATGCATTAAGGTACTTTCAGAAAAAACTCTGAGCGGATGGGTGTAGATGGGCAGCCAAACAGTGGAATTAGCGTGAACTATATTTGTTATTTGTAAAAATAATCCCTTGATTATTATATGTTATTATTTTGTACTGTTTATTAACCCCCAACACAACAAAAGAAAATGCCCAAACTTCGTATTTTAAAGTTTCAAATGCTCCTGCTAAAATTTGAAGTTTTTTGTAAGGTAAAAAACTGGGGGGTGAAGGGTTGTAGGAGTGAGGGTGAGTGTATCTCACATTTTGGCGACATTAGAATTATTATTCTGTCTTTGTTGAATCTTCAATTACAAGGTTTACATACAAGTAAAGAAAAGGGTCGGTATTTAATTCGAATAGATTAAAAGCATCCAGGTCAATATGTTTACAATGCATTGTCGCCAAAAATTGCCTAGTTCTAGTGCATACTTTTGACTCATCTGACCACCAACGCTTACCAAAGTAACAGCATTGTATCAATGCAATAATACTTACCAGTGAAAATATCTACCTTAATTACGCTTGTGTCGCTCTTTGCTAAATATGTAAAAAGTACCATGTCTTGCAATCGTCTAAAACCACAATTATCTGCAAACACTCGCACTTCTAAAAGATAACAGTACAATACGAATTTAATGACAGAACTGTCAAAAATTTGACTCATCTCTCAAAAATGGGAGGGTTTCATTTTTGGATCAGTAAATCGGTCTTTTAAAGAAATTCGGTCAAGTTGTTCAAAAGATTGAAATCGCAAAAATTTTAGAAAATGAGACACCATGTTTTTACGGATGTTATATGACAAGCACAACACGAAAAATCATGTCCGTCAGTCCATCTGTTTGCAGGTCTGTCCGCTGATTTTATAACTCTATAACTTTCGAAGCACTGCTCGGATTTCTTTGAAATTTTCACATAATGATACTACTATGCCAAGGACGCAAAAGTTTTTCAAAAACGGTCCAGTGGCGGAGAAATATGCAAAAAAAATCACTCAAACTTCGTTTTTTGACATTTCAGACGATCCTGATAATTTTCGAGAAAAATTTTGTAGGGGTTAAAAATTGGAGGTTAGGTGTCGCAGAGGATGGGGGGAGTATATCTCAATTTTTTACATTGTTATATTTACACGCTTCCAACCCCAGTAATTCTACGCACATATTTCACTCATCATAGATATTTACCATCAAAACTACGAAACATGCGACGTGGTACCCCGATGGACAAGCGTCGTCGTCGGTGGTCGGCAATCGCTTCCACACTGCTGTAGCCTGTGTGCACTGATCATTGTGAAGGCCATTATCGTCATTCACGCGGGATTGGTCATAGCAACGACCATGGGCGCCTGTAGCAATTCTTCTCATGGAAAGGAGGAACGTTTTTTCTTATACATGTTCGTAGCTAACTTTTGGACTAACTTGTGCCCGACATAATCCTTTACGAACTGATGACAGCGTTGCGTGAAAATACAGAGTCAACTTACTTGACGCCAGTTCTTTATGGCTCCCCAAATGGACTGCAGTTTCATTAAGCCAAAGTTTCGACGTTTACGGGATACGTATTTAACGCTTGTTTGCTAATAAAAATTATGAACACGAGATTGGTTTATGGTCGGAGAATTTTTGATTTTTCCAGAAAATAACTCATAAAAATGTATATATACTGCGCTGACTGACATTTGCACTATCTTTATTAATAACATTTCGGTTGTTACAGGTGACGTGAAACCGCCGGTGATCGAAGAATCCTCCGAGCAAGGTACAGACGCGGATCAGTCGTACGTGCAAGTGACAAACTCGACGTGGAAACAGGGCAGGCAGCTACTCAGGCAGTACCTGCAAGAAATCGGCTACACGGACCGCATCATCGACGTACGATCCACTAGGGTGCGAGCACTGCTCGGACTGAACAACAACAACGGCGATCACGAAGAGAATCACAACGGGGGAGGCGGAGGCGGTACTGGGGGAGGTGGTACCGGCCTCAACGGCAACGAGTCCAACAAGCGGGCCAGCGAAACGCAAGGTTAGTACCGTAGCGAGGATGTTTTTGTTATTGGTTTTAGTACGAACTGGATTTTAAAAGCATATGTTAGGATGTTTGTGGTACCGGCCTCTACAAAAACAAGTCTTATAAATGTGTTTTTGTTATTAGTTTTAATCCAGGATGGATCTTGAATTATGCATTGGGTTTGAAGTGGTACCGACCTTAACGGGCGTGATGTGTTAGGATAGAGGTGGTACCTGCCTCAGCAGAAACAAGGACAAACAAGTCTTATAAATTGAGCAGCAAAGCGTAACGGTAGTACCATTACAAGGGTGTTTTTATAAATTTTTAGTAGGGAAGGGATTTTAAAGTGATGAGTTAGGATGGAGATGGTACTAGCCACAGCAGAAAATAATGGAGGAGCCAGCTGAACGCAAGAGTAGTACAAAGACTGGGCTGTTTTTGTAATTACTAATTTAGACTTTGGAGTCGATTTTAAAATAGCGGTGTGGTAGAGATATTACCGCCATTGACGGGAACAAGTCAAACCATCCGGACAGCGAAATGCAAGGGTGGTACCATGGCTGGGGCGTTTTTGTGATTAATAGTTTTTAGAATTTGGAATCGATCTTGAAAACGCGTTGTGGTACAGGTGGTACCGCCCTCAGCAGAAAATAGTCTAATGAAGGGGCCAGCTGAACGTAAGATCCCAGTACCATGGCTGGGGTATTTTTGTAATTAGTTTGGATCTTGGAGTCAATCTTGAAAATGAGGTGCGGTAAAACACTGGTGAGTTATGCAAATAAAAATTAATACCAACTGTTTCAACATGCTTTTATTAGCTTGACATTTACGTATGTAACAGAACCTTTCAACCTAATTTTAACCTATTTCAAGAAGTCTGATTAACTCAAGGACCGATCACAATGCAAAAAATCGAATTTGGATGTTTTTAAAAATTCGAATATTAAAATTTGGAAAAAATTAGATTGCAAAATCAGGAAAATTCGGAAAATTGAAAAATAATTTGATGGGTTGGAGATTTTGACAAAAATTGGTGATTTTGAATAGATTCTGGAAATTTCGAAATTTAAAGAAATAGTGGAAGTAAATTTAGATTTATTGTCAAATATAAAATATACCAAAAAGCTTTAAATTATAAGTACTTTTGTTGCTGTTTTGAGATCAAAAATTCAGAAAATAAATTACATAATGAATCGAACTAAAAGGTAAATCATCATTTTCAAGTATAGCAGAGTTTTTGTTACTGCGGTAGAAAGTCCAACAATCAAGTATGATGAATTAATTTAGGATGATCAATATAAAGATTGAGATATTTACAAAAAAAAACTCAAGTATACTAAGTGACATGTAAATCTGAACACCCGGTTTAAATGGTTTTATTGTAATAAAATTTTTTATAAGTACTTAATGAAGCATAATAAGTAAATGATAAAAATTTCAAAATGATTGCACTGCTTTAAAACCCTTTGACCTTTAATAATGTGTGGATGCACCTTGATGTGCTACGCATTCTCCAACGCGCCTAAGCATGCTTCTGATCAGGTGGTCAATGTTCTCCTGTGGTATCTCATTCCAGGCAACCACCAACTCCTCTCGAAGTGCTTCTAGAGTCTGAGGAGGACGTTGCAAATTGAGCAATCTCCTACCCATCATATCCCACACGTGCTCAATTGGGGATAAGTCGGGAGATCTTGGTGGCCATGGTAACAATGTGGCATCATTATGTTGAAAGAAGTCTATTGTGACTCTTGCAACATGTGGTCGGGCATTATCTTGTTGGAAAGTTGGATCTGCCAGGGTGTCAAGATAGGGTAAAAGATGGGGTTCTAGAACTTCGTGGATATAACGCTGCGCGTTCATGTTACCTCTGATGAAGATTAAAGGTGACCTGGAACCATAAGCTATAGCACCCCAAACCATAGCTCCAACAGTGTGATGAACATGTCTTTCAACAAAAAACTGTGGATTCCTCCTTTCACCACGTCGCCTTCGAACCCTGGCACGACCATCGTGCATGCCTAAACAAAATCGAGACTCGTCACTAAAGACAATACTGTTCCATTCCTGACCCCAGAGTGACCGTTGTCTGCACCACTCAAGGCGATTACGTCGGTGTTCTCGAGTTAAAGGGAGGACCCAGTGTGGCCGGTATGAAAACAAGCCAAAACTTCTCATTCGTCGGTAAACACTTCGCATGCCAATAGGTCTTCCGTGTTCTGCAAACCATTCATTTGCAATGGACCTGGTAGTAGAGAAACGGTCCCTTAAGGCCAATAATCTTAGGCGGCGATCTTCACGGTCTGTTGTTCTACGGCGGCGTCCAGTGCCCCTTGCTCTTTGCGTACGGCCTTCTCGAAGCCATGCCTGACAACACCTAACCACAGTGTCTACACTTCTTTGCACTCTAACTGCAATTGCCCGAAAAGAAAGTCCAGCTTCCCGAAGTCCCACTATACGGCCCCTATCGAACTCACTAAGTTGACGAAATCGTACAAGTCTCCGTACTCTAGGCATCGTAACCGATCGTAAAGGATGTCAAGAACCAAAATCCGCCAACGTTGATTCTTTACTGCGGCTGAAATATTCATTTTTAGAGCGTTAGTGAATTAAAAAAAACAGTATAAAAACCGGAATGTCCAACTGATAAGGCTGAAAATTTTTTCACTTGTTATTTACAGTAAGATGAATACATTCACCAACTTTTATTAAAATAAAACCATTTAAACTGGGTGATCGGATTTATATGTCACTTAGTATATATTAAGAAAGCGCGTGTGCAATTAACTATATTTTCATTACTCCAATTTTGTAAATAGCAACTAAAAAAATAACATTCAATATCAAGCACCCCACGCTTTTTTACTCTAATTGATTTTTTTGTTAATATCTTAATTTATATATTGATCTCATTCCAAATTAATTATTCATAAGTCATTGGTGGACTTTTTATTGCAGTAACACATACAGAAACTCTCCTATAAGTGAAAATTATTTCTATAATATTTTCTACTTTTTAGTTCAATTTGCTATTAAATAGTGTTGTTTCTTTTTATTTTTTTAAACAATAATCTATAAGAACAACCAACACTGTGACCTGAAAGACAGATAAATATAAAATATATTATTATTACAATTTTGATTTGTACTTCAAAAGAGGTCACCGAGGTGCACAAAATGTTATTAGACAATCCAAAAATATGTGGCTTCATTTGGCAGCTAGAAGGACATGCAGATTTAATAACCTCATGCCTTGGCAACAGTATGTTAGCGAAAAATATTCAAAATGCACACTGAACGCAAATCATCCGAGTTCACATTTGAATACAAATATTCCGCTAATCATATTTGGCGCAGGATATTCCGAGTAACATGCAATTACTTATTCTAATCATAAGAACGCGCTTAGGAATGTAAATTAGAAATCCTCTTGTGTTGCAGTTGAACAGACGGTGTGATATAATAAAAATTCGTTATCTACTATATGTATCCGTAATGTCGGAATTTTGAAGCAGTTGAATTGATCATGGGACAGTTATTGCATTGTGAATGGTTCCATTATATCATTTAATTATTTGAGTAAACTGCAATGCGTTATCATAATTATCAATGAATCGGGTAGATAAGGTCATTTTAATGTTGCATGTAAATTTGCTCACTCAGAGCTTGAAAGCTAAATTAAATAAGAGTACTTGGAGGAAAATGTGTGATTTACAGGTAACTAATTACTTAGCTTTGATCATTTTGCCTATAATAATAATAATTCGTGACTCAAGCTGATGTTTATATTGGGTGTTTCAGAAAGACATGCTAATATTCCTAGTACACCCAAAAATTACAAAAAAGGTTCCTATCAATCTGGGTCCAAAGATACTCCCCTACCTTATATCAAGCATTGGTTGAATGTCACATAACTTATGGAATTATTATCTGGGGATCCACGAATAATAACCATCTAAATTCTTTACAAGTAATACAAAAACTATTCATAATAAACCTTTACTATATCCCTCGAAATAACTGTTTATAGAATCAAAACTTTTAGATATAAAAAAATAATTTTGATATGTTATTCTAGAATTCCATAAAAACAAACATTCCACCATTTATAAAAATTATGAATATGATACTTGAAATAAAAATAAACAAATAATTATTGCAACACCATAAAAAGAAATGATGTTGAAATTTTCTATATATTTATTACTAAATACTAAATTATATCATACCTTACCAAAATATATAAGGAAAAACCGAATATCATTATTAAAAATAGATGTATACGAGTGGCTTTTGAAAACTGATATAAACATTGTGATTTATAAAAAACTAACACATATCTTTTCTTCTTCATTGTTAGTCTACAATTCAAAATTAATGTATATATTACACCTATATTATATAGATTTTTTTAATTATATTATGTATGTTATGTTAGCATGATATCCACATGCAAGGATATTTTCCTTTTGTTTGTTTGTTTTAAGATTTATTTAGCATGATTGCTACAATTACATTCTAAAAAACTAAACAATTACAGAACATACAGACATTTAGGAAAAAAACAAAATTTGCGCCTCTAAGAATTTTCATTGTCAATGAAATATTCCTTTAATTTTCTTTTAAATATCTTTAAATTACAAGTAGAGTTTATATCATTATTTATTTTATTAACTTCAAGTAATCCTTTCTGAAATATTGATTTGCTAGTTATATTACTATTACAATTTTGTAAATGAAAATCTATATTTTCTCTTGTATAATAATTGTGGTAATGAGTATTCAACTCTATGTAGTGTTCTAAATGTTCTGGCAAAAGATGATTTTTTATTTTAAATATAAAAATAACCCAATATATGAAATTTTTTTATTCAACCACTGCAATTCTTGTAACAGATTTTATTTGGGTGTTCTTATTATTTTTATTCAATATTATTCTCATAGCTTTATTTTGCAAGACTTGTAATTTTGAGAATACAGCTTCATTGGCAGTGAACAAGTTAGTTGAACAATATAGTAAATGCGGTAGAATAATTGAATTATAAACTATTTTCTTGGAATAGGTACCAAGACTATGAGAAGCCCTATAAAAGTAATTTGTTTTTTTGGCAATTTTTGAAATATGTTTCATAGTGATCCTCAAACTTTAGTTTACTATCAATATATATACCTAAATATTTAATTGATTCATCATTTTCAATTATTTCTCTACTTATCGTAACTGTGATAGTATTTTCATTTAGGTATTTCCCTATTAGCATACATTTTGTTTTAGAAGTATTCAATTTTAGTTTATTTACATTTAACCAATTTACGATTTTTGCCAAGTCAGAATATAGCATTTTTAAAGCAGTGTCTATATTTCCATCTGGTATGTATATTAATGTATCATCTGCAAATATCTGAAGTTTACAATAATCTAAAATATTACAAATGTCATTAATGTATAAAATAAATAGTAGTGGACCTAGCTTACTACCTTGTGGTATACCAACAGAAATATTTTTTGATCTTGATAATGTAGATCCATTTTTGGTTTTTTGACTTCTGTCAATTAAATATTTTTGTGGAATTTTGAATACAGACCCTTTAAATCCGTAGTGATACAATTTTGTAAATAATTTATCCCAAAGTAACAGCATTGTATCAATACAATAATACTTACCAGTGAAAATATCTTCCTTAATTACGCTTGTGTCGCTCTTTGCTAAATATGTAAAAAGTACCATGTCTTGCAATCGTCTAACACCACAATTATCTGCAAACACTCGCACTTCTAAAAGATAACAGTAAAATCCGAATTTAATGACAGAAGTGTCAAAAATTTGACTCATCTCTCAAAAATGGGAGGGTTTCATTTTTGGATCACTAAATCGGTCTTTTAAAGAAATTCGGTCAAGTTGTTCAAAAGTTAGACCGATTTTTACCTCCCACTCCTACTGGCGCAGGGGTATTGAAATCGCAAAAATTTTAGAAAATGAGACACCATGTTTTTACGGATGTTATATGACATGCACAACAGGAAAAATCATGTCCGTCAGTCCATCTGTTTGCAGGTCTGTCCGCTGATTTTATAACTGTCTATAACTTTCGAAGCACTGCTCGGATTTCTTTGAAATTTTCACATAATGATACTACTATGCCAAGGACGCAAAAGTTTAAGTAAATATTTAATTGATTCATCATTTTCAATTATTTCTCTACTTATCGTAACTGTGATAGTATTTTCATTTAGGTATTTCCCTATTAGCATACATTTTGTTTTAGAAGTATTCAATTTTAGTTTATTTACATTTAACCAATTTACGATTTTTGCCAAGTCAGAATATAGCATTTTTAAAGCAGTGTCTATATTTCCATCTGGTATGTATATTAATGTATCATCTGCAAATATCTGAAGTTTACAATAATCTAAAATATTACAAATGTCATTAATGTATAAAATAAATAGTAGTGGACCTAGCTTACTACCTTGTGGTATACCAACAGAAATATTTTTTGATCTTGATAATGTAGATCCATTTTTGGTTTTTTGACTTCTGTCAATTAAATATTTTTGTGGAATTTTGAATACAGACCCTTTAAATCCGTAGTGATACAATTTTGTAAATAATTTATCCCTCTCAATAGTCTCAAATGCCATTTTGAAGTCCAAAAACACTGTTACCTACTGTATGTTTCCGATTGTCCATACATCTCCTCCTGGCATATGCATTTGTTCACAATGTGTAATTATATATAAATTATTATTATTATTACCGAGGCACACGGTGATAAAGTTTTATTTACTAAATTTAAAAAAAAATATATCTACAGAGCAGGTAAAGATGCTGAGTTAAGATTTTAGACGTTACGTGAGCACATCATAAGCAATAAACACACATAGTTTTCGGGACCAAACCAAAGCAGGACGTAGAAACTGGGGTACCTGAACCCCTAGAAATATTTTTCACGCCACAGGTCTTTTCTGAGAAAAGTGCATTTTATAAAATACCATTCAATCTTCCATAAATTTTGTCTCTTAAGTAAATTTTGTCAGATCACTCGTTTTGGAGATATTTAGGTTTGAATATTTTAGGTAAAATCGTAAAATATTCTTATGAAAAGGTTTAGCATCTAATATTCTGAAAACACTGTGAAGCTTGATATTGTGAAGAAAGCTATGGCGCATCATTAAAACACTAATTGAACATGTGTGTCTTATCCTCAATCAGTAGCGGCGAAGCTTACCATTTGTTAAACCTTGTCTATGCACGCCACTGGTTTTCATGGTATACTTCTCCTGGTCCCATGTTAGATTCTTCTATTTGTCTACGTTCAAATACATCTTGAGAATATGAATGGTAAAAGTATCTTCATCAGGATTGTTTCATATTCTCGATACACTAAAATTGATTTCTGTCGATAACCAATGGTATTTTTTTATTCTAGGGCGCAGGACTCCGGCAAAGAAAGTCCAACCGAGCTCCCTAGCGGAAGCGATGATATTAGATACTGAAGCAGCGGTGATGGCAAATCTGGATTTCCTTTCCAATACTGACGTCGACATGGAGGATGATGACGACATGAGCGATGAAGTCGACATTGAACAGTCTGATGACATGGAAGATGACGTCAAACTTGGGAAGAAAGGTAATATATGTTTTTGTTTAAGTTATATGCAATAATGTCACACGCTGGGAAAATGTAGAATATCAATTTATTATATGATTAATGTGTATATATCATTCTTATTTTAAAAACTTTTATGTACATGTTATTTGCGTTGCTTTTCATTTTTGTACATGAATTTATGAACCTTCAGCTTTAGGTGACGATGTGGACGCGATTGCACTGGAAGTGTTCAACGAATTGAACAGGTTGTCAGAGGCTGAAAAGAAACAGGATATCAAAACAGAACAAACTGATTGGAACAAAGGTAATCAACACTTTTTTTCATTTCACGTTTTTCCCGCTTTTTCCAATTTTTTTGGTAGTTGTGAAAAATTAGAAAGCTTTCTCCTCTTCTTACATTGATAATTCATGTCATGTATAGTCAAAACATGTTAATCAAAAAGCAGAATCCTTTCAGTGCTAACATTGATTACGGGAATCATGTCTTTTGCGTGTCGGATCATTTGAAAAGGAATATTTTTAATTTTCAGCGATACCAAAGCGGCCGTTGGGCCTAGGTGAGGATGATAATGTGGATTCGTCACTCGGCCTGGGTGAATTGGCGCAATTGACTGTGAATAACGATGCTGAAAATACTTACGAAGTAGCCAGTAGCAAGGAAACTTGCAGGTAAACACACAAACATAAAATGTATTGTCTAGCTCATAGCCAACCCATCAATATTTCATGATTCTTTGTTTGTTTGTTTCAGATTTATTTAGCATTAATGCTACAATGTCCACAATATCCGTATTACACAGTATATCACAAAATATATTATGTCTTCAAGACTACATATTTTATACAAAATTTCACTGGTTGTCCATGAGATATTCTTTCAATTTCCCTTTGAACATTTTCAAACTGACACACATCTCGATATCATTACTTAATTTATTAAATTCGTACAATCCCTTGTGAAGTAGTGCCCTTCAAATTTTGATTACTGCCTACGTATATGCCCAAATATTTAAATGATTCGATTGACACAATTTTTTCATGATTAATTGTAAGATTTACCTTATTTTAGCATATATTTTGTTTTGTTTGTGTTTAGTTTAAGTTTATTCACATTTAACCAATTTATTACGTTTTTCATATCATTATTTAACAGCTCTATTCCAGTTTCAATGTCTTTATTGAATTTTTTCTTCCGCGTCTGGAGTAAGTAGGCGAGATTGTTGCTGAAATTGTTTTTTAAACAACAGTGAAGGGAACACATAGTCGACGAATAAAATATTGGACCGATGCGGTTCGATTAGGACGGAATTATTTTATTGTTAAATGGCAAATCATTTTGAAAGGTTTTATTTAAAATTAGGCGTTGGAGAAATTCGGAGATTTTGAAACGTCCCCCGAGATTTCATCTTTTTTTCCACTGATAACCTCCACATTATCCAGTCGGCCGGCACGTGTTGTAGTTAGTAGTTATTGTCTTTAAGGTTGTAATAAAAAATAAGTTTCCATACTTTTTCGTCTCATTTCACTGGACAACAAATTAGAGTTTTTAATTGTATCTTGTGTGAAAAGTGCACTTCTTTGTTAATTTTGGGGCGCTGAATCCAAAAATGTCAATGAAATAAAAAAATTAGTTGCGGTTTAGAAAAAAAACTTTTTATTTTTAAGGATATATTAAAAAAGTAACAAGATTCATATACTTATAAGAATCACTATATGCGCTGTCTTTTTGCTGTTCTTTTATGGATCGTTTCTGGAGCATTTCTACCAAGAGTACAACAGTAGTCTGCAAGCATGGAAGGATTCCACTTTCCCTGGTACCTTTTTTCCATTGTTGAAATATCCTGATGAAAACGTTCGCCGTGCTCATCACTTACGGCTCCGCAATTGTCAGGAAAAAAGTCCAGGTGTGAGTGTAGGAAATGTATCTTAAGAGACATATTACAGCCCATCTTTTGATACGATGACAGCATATTTTTGACAAGGGTTTTATGGTTGTCAGCTTTTCTATTTCCCAAGAAATTAGTGACCACCAGACGGAAATCATTCCAAGCAGTTTTTTCAATACCTGTTAAAGTGTTTTCAAACTGTGTATCTTTCAAAATATTTCGAATCTGTGGCCCAACAAAAATACCTTCTTTAACCTTTGCCTCACTTAGTCTTGGAAATTTCTGACGCAGGTATTGAAAAGCTGACCCATCTCTATCTAATGCCTTGACAAAGTTTTTCATTAGGCCCAACATGATATGCAGTGGTGGTAATAAAATTTTTTTCGAATCTACTAATGGCATATGCTGTACATTTGTTTGACCTGGCTCTAGGAATTGACGAACAGGCCAGTTTTGTCTGGTGTAATGAAGTGCCTTTGCCCGACTGTCCCATTCACACAAAAACAGCAAAACTTTGTGTAGCCTAGATGCAGCCCAAGTAAAAGTGCAACAACTTTCAAATCGCCACAAATATGCCATTGGTGCTCATCGTATTTTATGCATGTCAATAGGTACTTCATATTGTCATATGATTCTTTCATGTGAACTGCATACTCTACAGGAAGAGATGGTGAAATATTTCCAATATGCAATAACACTGCCTTTAAACTCAATGTTGAACTGTATATAAACAATCTCCATTCTTCTGGGTTATAGTTTATATTTAAAGCCGCCAGTAAGCCGTTAATGTTACTGCAGAAAACCAAGTTATTCTCCATATTGAAAAATGGTTCTAAGTCTTTGTGGCGTTTACGAAAAACACATACCGAAACATCGTCTTCTAACAAGTTCCACTGCTGCAGTCTTGATCCAAGTAACTCTGCCTTACATTTTGGAAGTTCTAAATCTCTTACAAGATCATTTAATTCTGACTGTGTTATTTTGTGCGGTTGGTGGCATGACGTGCTCGGTATAAAATCAGGATCTTGACGTTGATGGCATATCTTCTTCCTGACGAATCACTCGATCGCCATGATCTGATTCGTTTTCTGATTCGCAAGTGTAGGATTCTGGGGATTTTGGAATAGGATTTTCGTCACAGGTCTCATCGCAGATGGTATGTTTGGGTAGTTAATAACCGATTTTTTTTTTCTTGGACATACCTGTGGCTTGTCCAACACAAGGTACCATGCAAAAGTAACAATCATTAATATGATTTGTAGGCTCTCTCCAAACCATTGGGACAGCAAAGCGCATAGACCGTTTTTTGCCATTTAACCAGCTCCTCAGACTTGAAGCACATGTATTACATCAGATGTGGGGTGCCCACTGTTTGTCTTGATCACCTAGTTTACAACCGAAATAAAGCTGATATGCCTTTGTTATTAGTGGAGTAATAGACTGTCTCTGAGACGCAAAAGTCATATCACCACACACGTAACAAAACTGATCTGGATTGTTTACACAGTTTCGAGACATCTTGCATGAACGCTGTCAGCCAACTGAGGAAAAAATGGCTAATATAAAACAATATAATGTACACGTATGTATAACGTAACACAATCATGCCGATTACATCATCTTTCCTTGCCGAATATAAAAATGTAGCACGTGCATTCTTGTGAATTACAGTATATTAACACTGTGACAGCAGGAACACATATAATTACCGTATCTCTAAAACTTGAACTAATATTGAAAAAATAAGTTTCATTCCGGTTTTAGCACATTAAAAATAGTAATATTTTGTTGATTTTATTTAGGATATTTTTTGACTGTTGATCAGTGTTTTTGGTCATAAGATAATATGAAGGTATTTTAATGATAGTCTGTAGTACCACAGCACACACGAATTGTCATTTGTATCATCAAGACTGTAAGCAAACTATATGAGAAAAAAATAGTCCTTAATAATAAAGAATACAAAATTAGCGCACTTTTTAAAAATTACTAAGAATGTTTCCAAACTTTTTCCGCTACTGTAGGTTCAATGTTTCTATTGACCCACCGGAAATTTGCGCCTATGGCTTAAATTCGACCAGTGATATTAATTTCGCATTAGAATAGGGCCCGGAATTAGTAAAATCGGACATAAACGCGTAATTTTTCAATATTTTCTTTTTTGTATCCAATAGAAAAACCTGGAATGCAAAATACACGCTACGCAGCCATTTCGACGCTGTCCATGCGTTGGCGTTCCATCCTACTGAACCTGTATTGATAACTGCCAGTGAAGACCATACGTTGAAGCTGTGGAACCTGCAGAAGACAGTGCCGGCAAAGAAGAGCGCCTCGCTGGACGTTGAACCTCTCTATACTTTTAGGAGTCATACAGGTTAGTAAGAGTTGTAGTCGATTTGAAGAAATTTATATTTGCTGTTTCATGGCCGACTGTATCAATAACTTTCTGAACAGCAAAAGATCAACAGTAATTCTGATGTCATTTGGCTTCCTGCGATTTGACAGATTGATCTTTAATAAATTTTTACAGAAACAATGAGCAAATATTGGACAACAAACAACAAGAATAATTACATTAAATAGATTAAGTGCCGATTTCACCAACATTATTATTATGGACCAATAGGAAAATACCTTATCGAAATGCAATTTGACGGAAGCTGACAAAGGTCTCAGAATATCAGTGATTTCTATTAAAATGCTGAATAAAATCGTGAAAATTAGACTGTATTATAAACAAGACCACTTTTTGATTCCAACATGATGCTTTTGTACAGAGAAAACAGGACAACTTTCATGTATTTTGATTTATGTTATAGCTGTACATTTGACCATCCGTTATCCCCTCAGCGAATGGGAATGGGAGAAATAATAGGTCGATTTTCTAGCTGTTAAATTTGGCAGCAGGTTTGGTCGTTTGTTAATTCATAGCAATCTCGAAATTTGTTAAGTTCAATATACTGTGTGTATATGTGATCATTATAGCTACACATACCTTTTGAATTGTGCGGATTTGCAAGAAAATAGAATATAAAATGTATTCCAACCAATTCCTCATCTCTCTTTACATCATAATAGTAATCATTTGTTATAAATTCATGGGTTAATGAATTTCTTCAAAACAATCAAAACAGCATGTCGTCCCCATCCTAAAACACCGATATGTGTAAAACATGTTAATCCCTACATCTCCGAGGTGCATAATGCAATTACTGTAGACATAGATCTAAAATTATTAGTAATTACTGGAAAATAATGTCGGGTTCATGCACGACTTAACGTAACCGAATTTAAGGATCTAGCTGTTTCTACACCAGTGTCCTCCACATGTTACGCCGCCAGATGGTAACTAGCTAGTGATTTCCAGTGGTGGTCAAGCGTTTTGGTGACGTCACGGCCATTTTTTGACATGATGCGGGTGGTTTCGGAACTCGTCTTACCCTTGGATAGCCCTTTCTATACTGTTCTATGCTCGCATTGACGTAATTATAATAATTCTGTGGTGTCTCGTGTTCCACGACGATTTACGGTCAAAGCCAGGCGGTGAATCATCTGTTGTTTTTGTTTGAGTTGGTGACGAATTTGCGGTAGAGATTTGTTTTGGTGTTCGTCTTCGGGTGTGTTTTTCTGCCTTGGACTTGTTTTTTGTGCGATTAATTGAGGATGGCCATGCCTAGAGCAAAAAACACGAGAGCCGCGCTGGTATCAACTCCTGACCGCGATGAAGAGGTACCTGCACAGAAGGCACCTGAACGCAATCGGACATCGCCAGAGGAGCGCCTAATGATGACGTCGTGTACACGTTAAATCTGCACGAACCCCTAAATACGTGGTTATGTTGAATGTACCATCACCGATGGTGCGACTGATTATACACTGAAATTAAAACAAAAAACTGCAACTGCAATTATATGTATGAATGTTGAAACTGTTGAACAGTTTCGGACCAGTGGGGTTAAAATATCGTTGAGGAACTGGAAAGAAGTGTATGAATGTGATGAAATGCAACACCTAACAAAAATTTGAGTGAATAGGCTTTTTCATGTAAGGGTTTAGAAGTGCAAGTTTGCAAATATAGGATAAACTATAAGCGCACAGTAGGTGATACAATCACATATAGATTACAAAAGTTGCAGTAAACATGGGAAAACCTTCAGCTAATCTGAAAAAATAGATTTTACTCAGACATCAAACATTTTTAAAATTTTGGCTCAGTTTTACATAATTTCGTAATATTTAATAAACTGAAAAGATTTCAATGGCAAGCTGTCACTTCATATTTTACAGTGTTTTGTTTTGAATACTTTGATGCTATTTGCTGCCAAAAATTTGACGGAGAGATCTTGAGGCTGATTGGGTATATTTAACGGACTGTTTGGTACTCGTACCCTATTGGTGCAGAATAATGGTTAAATTGTGAAATCCACCCTAAAACGTTTGACAAATAGAATTTTGTCTTTTAACAAATAGGGAAAAATGGAGATAGAACCTGTTTGTTTAAGATTTATTTAGCATGATTGCTACAATTACATTCTTCTAAAAACTACACAATTACATAGCATACAGATATTCAAAAAAAAAAATTTAACGTTTTCCACATATGTTTGCTATTATTTTTACTCTGTTCAATTTTGGCATTGTAATATTTTTTCTTTTCATCTCGTAGAACCGCTACAGATTGGTTTCTTGACCTTGTGTATTCTAGCCAATCATTTTCACTTCCAGTGATCATACACTTTTTATAATTGCAGTCTCTTTTTAATTTAGAATCCTTGAACGTCTGCAAGATCCAAGGGTTGGATTTTTCCTTTTATAAATTGTTGTCTTGACTGTAGCTTCTTTTATACAAACTTCAACTATTTTTTGTGGGAAGTCGTTAAGGGTAAATGAAATTCAAGTCCAAATAATCGAAATAGGTGTAGTACTTGGACCGCGGCTGCTATGATGATCCCAAAGAAATTTTGTTAATACGATTTTTGGACTGCCTAAGGTACTGTCAAGTGTCAAGATTCAGTCTTTCCAGTAAAACTAGAATATGTACTTTCATTGTAAAGCCGATCCAGATTTCAAATGAGCCACCGTATAATTTTGCATTATTGATTCCAGGTCCAGTGTTCTGCCTGGCCGTATCCGGTACCGGCGAGCAGTGCTATTCGGCCGGTCTGGACGGTACGATCTGCTGCTGGAACGTACCGGGCGCCAACACGGATCCGTACGACCTGTACGAACCGGACGTACTGGCCGGTACGTTGCACGGACACACGGACGCCATCTGGGGGCTGGCGGTGCGAGGTGGTGCCGCCGCTAACGCCGGCGGCGACGGTCAAGCCAGGTTGGTCAGCTGCTCAGCGGATGGTACTGTCAAGTTGTGGTCGCCGCACGCTAAGGTGAGTACCACTGTTTGTTGTAGATTTATTTAGCATTCATGCTACAATATCAATGTTACACAGAACACATTATGTGGGTATTTCTCAACAAACTTAGAAATTTCATTTGGCATTTCATAAAAAAAAATAATGAAGATATATCCTTTTTTCTGCAGAAATATAAAGTTTTACTTTAGTGGGGTTCATTGAAAATGAAGGTCCTCCATATTTTTGTGTATAACATGTAGAAAAATGACTTTTAAAAAACTGTCAAATGAGGGAATGACTGATAGGATGGGGGGATGATTTTTACAACAATTTGATGCTGAATTTCAATAAAAAACATAAGTTAATTTATTAATAGATGTATGGAGATTTGTTTTATACTTTAGAGAGCTTAGATAGTCCTTCTTCGCTGGGCACATCCTTGTATTTTGATGCTTCTCTAAGAAATGAACATCACCCTTAACTTTCAGCATTTTGGAGCTAACTTTACGAGTACAGTTCTTTTTGTACGTATCGTTTTTGAAAAATATTTCGATCTATATCGTAATTTGTATCTTTTGTACTAATTGCAGCTTCAAGATTTTGTAATATTTTTTCTTTTCTCCATATTTACTTCCAAGATCTTCATAGATATTCTTGAGGTCCGTTGACAGTGCTTCTCCGAAAATGAGTCTTTTTCTTTCAACGACAGGAACTTGTATATTCTTTAAAAGCGAAGTCACTTTAGTTGCTGGAGAGTTTGGGTCAGTATTTTCTTATATTTTTCGCTAAGCTTGACTGCGTTCCTTACTTTATTTTCCAAACTTTTAATCTTCGCGTACAGAATACTTCGCCGCTTGCGCATTCTACGTCTATTGTGAGCAGAAAAATTATCAGCTCTGTGCTGTAAAGATGGTGCAGGACGTGGTGGGGGTGTTTCTTTAACTGTTCTCTGTAAATTTGTTTGTAATGTAACTCGCTTTTCCCCATAATCTTTACTATTCTTTTTCCATTGTTTTCGTTTTTGGCTAGTTTCTCTTGCAATCATAGAACTTATTGACTTTTTAAAATTGAATTGAAATTTTGTCAATATCTTCAATGATTTGTTCATATATGATTCCTTCTAAGAGCTTCTACATCTGGCAGTACATTAGTTGGCCACATGTTTGTATACAGGGTGTCCAATAAGTACCACGACAAACTTAAGGAGAAGGTAGGCTTTGGACTGACAAATAACAAAAACTTACCTATATAAAAGTGTCACCGTTTTTGAGATATTCAATTTTTTCTTAAATTTTAAAGACGAATCTTTTCATCTGTGGTTTTTAGCTGCATGTGCAAATAAGGTTATACTTTGTTCATTTTTTCTATAAAACGCAGTTCTCGATATAATCCATGATTTTTGAGAAGTAAGTGTCAGCATCTCTAAAAATTCCAGTGATATTGGCTTGTAAGAGTGACTCTCGTAACATTTCAAAGTCAATAATTGTAATTTTTATATTAAGGATGATTGTAATGTATATCTTTTCCAGAACCAACTGCAGCTAAACACGTACGTGTCAGAGCAGGACGGCATTCCCACAAGCATAGACTTCGTGTACGATGAACCAAACCATATCGTAGCATCCTACACTAGCGCCCATTGTGTGATTTTCGACCTGGAAACGGGCAAGCCTGTTGTAAGGCTCGACCCTCAGCTGGACCCGAATGTTAATGCAGCTGCCAGGTATTGATTATTCCTATTTAATAAATTTGATTTTTGAATAAAATGAAATCAGAATCTGTACTCATATTTTACATACACTGGAGGGAAATTCCTGAAAATGTGAGAGAACAACGTAGTTCTATTGTTTACAGGGTGTTTCAGTTTATTGTTGCATAACTTTACGATTCGATAGAACTTTTAAAATTAATGCATAGTCTATATAAACATGGGTAGAAAAATGCGTGGCTTCCGAAATACAGGGTGTTTAAATTTACTTTCTAAAATAGTTTTTTTTTTTGAAATATTGCGAACAACATTTGATGTATAACAGTGAAAATTCGTATGCAAGGGTTTTTTGGTACGACAAAACGAACCATGGGCATAGTTTTATTGTAGCCGCTAGAGGGCGCTCTCTACTGTACCTGTAGTGTATTAAAATGACCGAAAAATTTTTCTTAGTACAATTTTTTTGAATAAAAAACTGATTCTTCGCACTTTTCAACATAAAAAATCTCTCTTGTGAATGTTCGTTATAGTTATCCGTTTTTGAGATATTTCGATTTTTAAGGTTCGATGCATTTTTAATTATTTATGATAAAATAACGTTAAAAAGTCAGTATCTCGATAATTTTTAGAAGTAGGCTCTGCCTGCAAATATTTTTGAAATTGAAAGCAGAATAAGGTTAAACGTCAATTAGTTGACAGTTAGTTTTGTTGTCTGTTGAAACCTGAAACGTTTTTTTGCAATTGTG
Organism: Acanthoscelides obtectus; assembly: GCA_963669975.1. Taxonomy (NCBI): domain Eukaryota; kingdom Metazoa; phylum Arthropoda; class Insecta; order Coleoptera; family Chrysomelidae; genus Acanthoscelides; species Acanthoscelides obtectus. The sequence goes on from CAVLJG010000004.1 coordinate 10,087,281, forward strand.
AATGCACGAAATTTAGTTTCTTTTACCTGTTTTTTTTTTGTAAGTTTTATAAAAATGCCATTTTTATTCTCCAATCAAGAGATAGCGGATATTCATTTTGTGTATGGCTTTGTAAATGGAAACGCAGCAGAAGCAGCCAGAGAATACGCACGAAGATTTCCAAACAGACAACATCCAACTCGCTCAGTATTTGTAAGAGTGCATCGCCAAATAATTGAAAATGGTTTTGGAAATCTCCAAAGGGATCAAAACATAATAAATGTTCGTCAGCGCAGATTTACCCGTATGATTCTGCGTGAGTTTGATAGAGATCCGACCACAAGTGTTAGGAGAGTTTCTGGTGCCTTGGGAATTTCAGCAAGCCATGTTCACCGTGTTCTTAGAAATGACCATAGACGTCCTTACCATTTGCAACCTGTGCAAGGACTACAGCCAGGGGACGGAGAACGAAGAATCACATTTTGTCAGTGGATTCTTGATAGAACTGATAATAATAGGGAGTTTTTAAGTAACGTTTTATGGACCGATGAGTCATGCTTCACTAGACGTGGAGTGGTAAATTTTCATAATCAACATATTTGGTCGCATGAAAATCCGTATGCAGTTCGGGAAAGAAATTTTCAGCATGAATTTAATGTGAACGTGTGGATTGGTATCTACCGTAATCGACTATTTGGACCCTACCTTTTGCCTGCAAGGTTAAATGCCGCGACCTTCTTGGAATTTTTAAAGGCTAAACATGCAAATATGTGGGATGATGTTATGTTAGATTTAAGAAGATTGGACTGGTTCCAGCTTGATGGTTGTCCAGCTCATTATTGGAGAATAGTTAGAAACTGGCTGGACGAAAATTATCCATAAAGATGGATAGGCCGTGGAGGACCAGTCGCCTGGCCTCCACGATCCCCTGACCTAAATCCATTAGATTTCTTTGTGTGGGGATTTCTAAAAGAAAAAGTGTACCAGACTCCCGTAACCACAAGAGATATGCTAATAGACAGAATCAGGAATGCATGTGATGAAATAAGGCCTTATTTGAATAATGCTATACCACGTTCGATCATTCGTAGATGTGAATTGTGTATTGAACAATTGGGTTTACATTTCGAGCAACTACTTTAGATTTTGTATGTTTGTCTTAACTATCCAATAGCATTTTAGTTGTAAATAATTAATTTAATTTGTTAAAAATAATATTGGAAAATTAAACAAATTAATATTCTGTTTTTTTGTGTTTATTTGGAGTCAGGAATTATCGCTGTGTTTAAAAACACAATCTAAACGATCATCTTAATTACATGTAATGCCCAAATCGAAAATGTAAAAAAAAAATATTATTTTTCCATAAATAATTGAAAATGCATTGAACCTTAAAAATCGAAATATCTCAAAAACGGCTAACTATAACGAAAACTCACAGGAGAGCTTTTTTATGCAGAAAAGTGCGAAGAATCAGTTTTTTTATTCAAAAAGCAAAAAATTGCACTAAGAAAAAATGTTCGGTCATTTTAATACACTACAGGTACAGTAGAGAGCGCCCTCTAGCGGCTACAGTAAAACTATGCCCATGTTTCGTTTTGTCGTACCAAAAAACCGTTGTATACCAATTTTCACTGTTATACATGAAATATTGTTCGAAATATTTAAAAAAAACTATTTTAGAAAATTAATTTAAACACCATGTATTTCGGAAGCCACGCATTTTTCGACCCATGTTTATATAGACTTTATGCATTAATTCTTAAAGTTATGCAACAATAAACTGAAAAACCCTGTATAAAGACTATTTCTGGCAACTGTTGAGGCTTATATCAAATATGTTTGTGAAGGCACGGAAGTAATATTCCGAGGTTTTCCATGTTATTGAATGTTTCTCCTGCATCGGTTCTGATGCTAGGCTGGGTACAAACAGGCGCCAGGTCAACGTCTTACTGAACGAATGGGCGTATGGGAACCTGGGAAAAGTGTGGCGAGAGAAAGATAACTGCAAGCTTCATAACAGGCCCCGACAAACGTCGGACGCTTTGGCTACTGAACAAAGATAGATGGGTCAACCTTTTGGTGGGGATTCTCAGATTGAACAGTTACTTGTTCCTTCTGAGGGTGAAACCAGTTCCGCATGCACCATGTGCTGATAAGAGCACTAGACAGCATTCCATATAAAATGCCCTTGGCAGTCTGAGGGCTGAGATATTTAGAGCCATGCAGCTCAGGGGAATGGCCAGTACTCCTGACCTCCTTTAGGAGTTTCAATAGATTAGGACAGAAACATGAGGAATAGAGTATTGACACAGTCATGGTCGGCAAAAAGGTGGCCTACTTGCATGCTCCCCACCCTCGTCACTATTTCGGCGCAATTTTCTGCAGCTATTTATTAAAAGAACGATACGTGGAGTGGCTTGTCTATTAAAGAAACGTTGATGAATATAGTTGCAGAACCACGTCCATCTATTGGTAATTTGTTGTTTTCAAGAATTGACATCTTGTAAGATATCAGACAAAAGTTTATTCTGAAATTGATTTACAATTTTCCATTTTTTTTTTTTGTTTCAGGCATATTAACAAAATTGTCTGCCATCCGACACTGCCGTTGACGGTGACGGCTCACGAAGACCGTCACATCAGATTCTGGGACAACAATACGGGCAAAGTGGTACACTCGATGGTCGCCCATCTAGACGCGGTCACCTGCTTAGCTGTCGATCCCAACGGATTGTACATATTGTCCGGTGAGCATTTACTTCCTCCTTCATTCCTTTTTTCTTCCTTTGTTTGATATCTGGACATCAGTCAAGCGAATACCTTGTCGTGGCTGTCACCCTATTAACATTGAAAGTTAAGTAATTTTTCGATTGATGGTATCTCAATCAATTTTTGAACTGATGTCATTTATCGCAAAGTTGGGGTTTTCCTTTTCAGAAACAACTACCCTTGAAATAACAAAGGTAATGTGTAGTGAAACGAGGGCGACCAAGTAAAAAAAAAATAAAGGAAAAAGTACTCACTCTCCAGTTGACGAGAAGGGCTAAGTACGTCTCTGGCCGAAATCATACCGCTCCAACAGAAAATGAAATCAGCTGATGCGCTACCGAGCAGACGCAGAAACCACATTGATTGTCTTACACTTAATGGCACATCTTCTAACAAGGAAGGCAAAATGTTGCGTAAAAAGTCTAGATATTGTATCCCGTCCAATCGATTTGGGAGAATAAATGGTCCAATGAGCATACCGTTCACCATGCCAGCCCAAACATTCACCGAAAATGTTTGTTGAAAATGTGCCCGACGCACGGCGTGCGGATTTTCTACTGACCAAACATGAGTGTTGCGAAAGTTATTCACCCCATTACGCGTGAACGTAGATTCGTCTGTCACCAATATGCACTTCAAAAAGTCTGGATTATTGTCATGTTGATGCAACAACCACTCACAAATCCGCACTCTTGCTGGAAAATCGTCAGGTTGAAGGGCTTGTACACGTTGTACGTGAAACGGATACAGCCCCTCTTCACGCAGCGTTTGCCACACTTTAGTTTTTGATACTTGCACTTCTCTAGCCACGTCTCTAGTGCTTGTTGAGGGATTCTCGTCTGCGCGATTACCTCTAGACGCGTGACCGTAACCGTCGGTTGAAGGTTGCATACTGACCTGACACACTGACCCCGACCCAGTTCTGTCGTCGGGTTGAGCCAAACAATACACGAAGCCACCACAAAAACTTAACAGAAAAACCTGGCCATTTTATCCCTTGTTGTTCATGGCAAGATAAATCGAAATGTAAAAAAATCTTGAATTCTAATAAACATACGTAGCTGTTTACCTTTTGTCAATCAATGTACATATACACCTCAGGAAAAACCATTGTTATACATGGGAAATCATTTCTTGGCAACAGCGCATCGGCTCGTCTACTTTCATCGCTATTCGTACATATTTCCTACCGTTAACCGCAGACCTGTATCACGAATGAGAATAATAGGCAGATACGCTGTGTTGCCAATTTGAGTAGAGCTTCCCGAATTGTGGGGAATTCAGAGTTAAGTGATGATTCATTCAAGCTTTTAATCAGCATGGCCTAGACGTTAGAACTTCATAAAGATAACATTGAAGCTGAATGCTGCTGGAGTATAGTGTTTCGAATATTCAAAGCGGAGCGGGACACTATACTCGTTCAATGTGTCATCAAGCCACAGTCTTTTCATCAAAGAAATTATTTTACGAAAATGCGTTATATTTTTACGATTTTGTCGTCACCAAATCTCTGTCTCTCAAAATGTACGTCTTTTGTAGAATTTTCAGCAAACTAAGCAAGAAACGTGATCTAGTATTTACTCAACATTACGGATTTCTCGAAATACATTAAAAAATGTGACCTAGATACCTAACTGCCCCAAGCTCTTTAAATATAACACCTTAAACCAGGGTTACTAGGTGCTCAGTCACGTTGATTGTCATGTTGTATTGCGCAAGTCAGCAAACAATCTGGCGTAATAAACGTTAGGAATCATCAGGTATTGCCAGATTCCCGAATACCGGGCACCATAGTAACCGTTATAGTGGTCCTTCAAAGTTGTCAAATCGCCCCTATGGCGCAAATTCGCCACACCAGGCAACTGTGCTATAAACAAACCCTGTTTATCACTACTATTTGATAGTCATATGGTAGTTGTAGCCCTATCTAGCGGTACATGATTTCTCTCAATAGTGTTGTATCTCTACTGGCAACAAGAATAGGGATTACAAAATCATTTATACAACAATATACAAACATGAAAAATATGATTTGAACCATGAAACATTAATACAATTTTAATAGTTTGAACTTTTTTCATTTTTGGAATACTCTTATGTGGAATCCGCAGCTATTTTTCCCGAAATTTGGGTAGACTTCTTAGAAATATGACATATTAGTATCGGCAACTCTGCGAATGGGAGAAACAAATCGCATTTGTTGAGCGCATCCGTCTAAGCGGTAGGCGCCAGCGCCCGTTCTGCCATCTCTCTCTTTTATCACTCTTCTACTTTACCCCGTTATCCGTCACACTCCTACGCTGCCAGATAAGATCCTACAATCGAGTGTCTTTCACGCACCTACATACTTTTGTATATTTCCATCTCTCTTCCGCATCATAATGTATAATAATGGTTTTTCCCATACTGTATGGTGTCTCTTGCCAAAGTATTGTGGTATCATCAGCAAAAACCATGAATTTACCACTTATGCTTAAATTTATTAGATCGTTAATTTAAACTAAAAATAGGATCGGGCCTAGTACTGTTCCTTGAGGTATCCCTGCTTTTATATGTAATTTATTTGAAGAATAATATCTTGAAACTCTCACAATTTGAGATCGATTATTTAAATATCCAAAGAGTAATCCAAATATCTTTTTTAACTTGTTTTATTAATACACTAACCTATATACATAATTCGTTATAGCATAATACTCACTTATACATAAATAAATTCATTAGACTCCCTTCAATAAAAAAAATATTGAAAAAACTGGAACTATGAAGGACAAAAATATATAGACAAAGCAAAACAATTATAGAAAAAATAGAAAACCAACCATGTTTGTGTTAATATTTTGGAGCATAACCATTATTATCAATCACCGCTTGGCATCATCTCGGCATAGATTGTAGAAGTTTCTTGATATAAGATTCATCAATCTGTCTCCACTTTTGCTCTAAAGCGGCAAAAAGTTCACCCTTGTTTGAATAATTTTTATCTCGTATTTGCTTATCTAAGTATTCCCATAGATTTTCAATGGGAGACTGTGAACGCCATTTGATAACTGGTATTTTTTCATCCAGAAAGAATTTCTTTGCGAGATTTGATGTGTGCTTCGGGGTCATTATCTTGCTGGAAGATTGATCTTAAGGGCATATTGTCTTCCCATATAGGGTAACATGACATGCTTTAGTATGTCTGTGTATACAAACTTAGCCATAATGCCATCTATTCTATGTAAAGGTCCCATCCCAAACCGCGAAAAGCAACCCCAAACCATAACAGACCCGCCTCCATGTTGACAGTGGGCAAAGTGTACTTGGAGTTCAATCTTTGTCCACTAGGACGTCTAACGTAATGAACACCATCTGGTCCAAACATATTGGACTTGGATTCGTTACTGAAACACACCCTCTTCCAATCACAGATGCTCCAATCAAGATGCAACCGTGCAAATTGTAATCGGTCCTTACGGTTTTTCCTCGAGATTAGCGACTTCTTACTCTTCATTGCAGATAATGTAAAAACAAGGAATTTAGTTTTTCTACTAATAACGCATTTGTTTACGGAGCAATGAAATATGAATTCGTTTTCTAAAGGTATTTAGGTAAATATTCATATTTGTCTATATACTTTTGTCCATTACTGTATGTATGGATTTCTCCGCGTATGTTTTGAACCGATTTTTTTTTGTTCTAGGTTCACACGACTGCTCGATTCGACTGTGGAACCTGGACAACAAAACGTGCGTGCAGGAAATAACCGCGCATCGGAAGAAGTTCGACGAGAGCATTCTGGACGTGGCCTTCCATCCGTCAAGGCCGTACATCGCGAGTGCTGGTGCTGACGGGCTGGCTAAGGTGTTTGTCTAAGACGAGTTGGCATGTGAGATGCTCTCTGAAAATAGAATAAGTACTGGGAATGGTCCGTTCTAGATACGGAAAGAGAGAATCACTATTAGATGATGCGAAAACCTCTCGTTCGTTTGAGAAACTTCAGCTAGTTGTCTTTATATATTCGATGCCCCTCTTAACATGAATGGTTGGATGGTAACCCAAGGCAAAGTGTAAACAAGTAACTTTTGAACAAATTATAAAAAACTAAATTTTTTTCGTTGCGGACAAGGTTTTTAGATCATTCTCAACGAAAAGCGCCCTTATTAACTTTTTTCATAAAATTTACCATTTTCGGGTTATACACGATTTAAGGTCTGAAAAACTTGATGCTGAAATATTCTGTTAGAAAGTTTACTTTTTGAGGTTGCCAAGTGCTTGAAGTTCTAACCTTCCACTGCAAGACCCTAAAGAGTATTTTGGGCTTAGTTTATTTTGAAGCATTTTTATTTAATTGCAGTAAGCATATGTAATATTACATACGCTGGAGCAGTCTTAAAGTGAGCGGTAATTAGAGGGCGATGCAGTGGATAATTTTTTTAATTGGACATGCGAGCATCTCTCAGAAGCACTAAAGCAGGCATTTCAGACTTTATATCGCTTATAACTCGAAAGCGGTCAACTAAGGACTTTTCCAGAATGATCGAAAAACAAAACGGAGGTAAGTTTTTGATTCATGTTAAGGGGAATCGAACACACGTAATTTTAGAAAACATATAGTTTGAAAAGAAGAAGCTTTCGCCTCGTCTATTTGAAAAAATCGTATTGGTGAGAAAAATCGATGAATAGCGTCGATTTATAAGTATGTAGTTCTTTGTAGAGTATCTCTCTCCTTAACTAGAATGGACCTCTACAAAGATGTACTGAGTGTCAAAACAAGTCCGCGTAAAAATTTATCTACCATTTTCAATGCTTCGCTCATCCACAATCTATTTTTGAGTCTCAAATATTTGGTCATGCAAAAATAAAATCGTTACTGGGTGCGGTTGGGTGAGACCAAATAATTATATATCAAAAAATTCGGGTTGGAAAATTCGAATTTGTATTTAAATTGCATCGTCGCCGAATGAGTGGATACGTTTTTGACGCTTGTAATGTTGGCACGCCCTGTGTAGTTGATAACAACAAAGATTATATATACTGTGAGTTCGTTTAAAAGTGATTCTTTTTTATTAATTTGCTTTTATATACGATTGATTTTACAAAATCGGAGGAAAATTGTGACAGGCTGTTACGAAAAGTCGTACGCAAACTGCTATTGCACTATTTGAAATTGACATCCTCAATATAGAGGTTGTTATTTAGGCAAGGTAAGGTCAGTTAATGGGTAGTAACTGAAAAAAATATATAGTAGCGATTTTATACTTTGATCAGAAAAAATGCTTACTATTATATCCTGTAAACTGATATTTGGGTATGATAGAAAAACCATTTCTTTGCACTACCAAAAAATATATGCTGCAACAATGCTTTTGGAACTCGATACTCAAGCCATTTTCTGTTGTCATTTTAAAGGTATAAAATAGCTACTACTGTCATATTTTGAGCTATTATCACTACCCTCAAAATATATCGAGACGATGATGAATTTTGTAATTCATTGATATTATTTAAGAAAATACGGACTAAATTTGGATATAGCTGCAGGATAACCAATATACTTTGGTGAACTATTTAAAACTAAGGTATGCGTATGATTTTTCAACACTACAATTGTAACAGCGGTAGCTTTTTGGGCTTGACGAGTAGTGCAGTGTTTAAACTATACATACAGCCAAACATGAGTTGATCTTATTACTACTAAAGTCGGAAACAGTGTTGATCTTCAAACATTCTAGAAAGTATAGTAATTTTCCAGCCACATGGCTAATGTGGAATATTCAATGTTGATCCAGTGTTGATTGACTCGTGTTTGAATTTGTATTCAGTAATATTTGCTGTGAAGATTTTATCATCGCCCTTTACCTTTCAAATTCCAATGTTCGCATCTTCACCTTTAAAAATGACCACAAACAGAGCAATAATACATGTTTTTGATAAATATTCCACCAGCATTTCCCTTGTCATCTTTGCTAATTCATTCAGTATCTGTATGTGAATTTGTGTATTATAAAACGCCTTTTATCTGTGCCGGTTTTGTGATCTCTAATGTTTCTTCTATGTATATCACCTTTGCAGAAAAAACTAAATGAGTATTTCTAAAGGCCGGATGCATCGTCATTCCTTGAGCAGAATAGTTCCGTAAAAATTTAAGCCCAGGGAATCGGACTGAAGAACCGGGACCGATGAAGCTTGTCCCTGTTCTTTCAGGACTAAGTACAAATTTGACCCTTTCAATACGACTTTATTTTGAAAAAGATGAACGTAATTTTACAGTTGGGACGAACGGGTCCCAGCAAAAATCGGCATTCAAAATACGACTTTTCTTTTTTTTTTTAGTGTTCGTGCAAAATACCTTATCTACATAACAAATATCAATGGATTAAATAAGAGAAACCCTTTTTTTATTTATTAAGTAATAAACAAAAAATACAAAACACATTTGTCCCAACAGTAGGGAAAAAATGGATACAAATGTCCCACTAGTAACAAAAATACTTTAGTTAAAAATGTAACATGAACGAAAATAATAAACTTCTAACATTTAAGTGTGGAAGGATTGGAAACAGTCATTGCACAAGGGAAGCTTAACATACATGCTGACCACATAGTCTTTGTTCTTTTTTCCACTTTTCGAGAAGTACATGAATGACATCTACGACGAGATTTTCCTAGAAACGGCAAATGATCTCCTACGTTTACGAGATCTATTGATGAACTTGAAAGTCTGCCACTACAGTGTTTTCTAACAACACCTGCTTATGTCGACCTGTGTCTATCAAATCTTCTGCTAGGTTTGCTAGAAATGTAATGAACAGAACATCACGCTTATGAGCTTCTTTGAATAGTATCCATGCATTTGAGGCTGATCGTGTAAAATATTTTTCTCCACACATATACTAGTATGTTCATATATACATATCCAGTGTCAGAATCGCATCTCTCCCAAATCTTAATACCTCTCTTTTTGGTTTTAACGGAAGATATTGTTTCAGCGACGAACGACCTTTAAATTTCACCATTATTCATTCATTCATCTATACTTTAAAAACTACTGTCAGTTCGAGCTTTTGGAAATGTATGTTTGAGACATGACATAACTTCAGAAATGTAATAAAGTTTGTCTGGATGGTTGTAATACATTTTTGATGTAAGGAGAAAAAATCTGTCTGTAGAGATGGCATTTTTGATAGCCTCATTTCCAAGTGATTTGTTAGATGACCAATAATTAGATGAAGATGGTACTTTGTTGTATGCCATGACAAAATAACAACCAATTACCAACATCATTTCGTGATAATCGGTGGGAAGATATTGCTTTTTTGACTTCTGCTTCTGGGAACTAATTTCAAAAAACACTAGAGTTCAGATGATTTATGAGTAATATCTGCATATAAAATACGTGTAACATGCGCGGTAGGTACACTCTTTGAAGGAATAAATGAAGATCCACTTGTGCTCCAGTGAATATTCTTCTTACTGATGGGGTTAGGCTCTACCTCAATCTCCCCAAGATCTGACGCTAAATTAGGCTGTACGCTAAGAATTTCATCATCAGGCAAATTGTTTTCAGCTTTCTCTTGGTTGTTACTTTTGCAGGAAGCTCCAGATCACTTTCAGATGAAATATCCGATTCTGACTTATAGACGTCAGTCAACCCATACTCATTTATTTTCCGCGCAAGTTCTTTAGCAGTTAACGCTCTTTTTCTAGAAAATAAAAAGATAAAATGAGACCTATGCAAAAATAGTAACGCTTATAGTCAAAATTATATCAATTTGTAATATCATAAATATTTCGAACGTATTCATATGGGATTTGCTGGTGACTGCATTGTGATGTCCTTACAAATGGGTATAATTTGATTATTATTCTAACTATACACTGTACTAACTACTGACTATACATTACTGTTGGGACATATAAGTCGATAATTCGATGTATTTCTTTAGATAATTATAAATAATTATGTATAATAAGTATACATGACTACTTACCTGTCCATGTTGTTTAATCACATTTGAACGAATTTGAATCCAAAAACACAAGTGCATTTGTTTACAAATTGCAGAATAATGCTACAACCTAACCTCAAAATATAATTTCCTGTTGATAGTATCTAAGACAAAGCCCACGTTACAACTGGGACAATGCATAATACGTTTTAAGTTGACATAGCACCGAATAATATTTAAAAACATCAGTATGGGACATATATAGTATGTCCCTACAGTAATCTGAATGCATTTACTGTTATTCATAATGCGTAATTAGATGAAGGAATTTTTGCTGGGATTTATATAACCCGTTAGTATCGAAAGGGTTAATTATGTTGAAAATTTCAATTCTCGTTGTAGAACCAACTATTGTTTGATGGAAACTCAAAAAATAAACTGATGAGACCCTATTAAGGCATCTAATCCATTACCTAAATTTCTGATGCCCTAATCATTTGTTTGTTGAAGATTTATTTAGCATTAATTTCAGTGTAGAATAATTATTCGCTTACACATTTTTTAATCGATTTTCTTTCATTTTGCATTCTTACATCACTATGCATTTTGAGTATTCATAAAATGATTTTTGATCGCATCCTAAACATTTCTAAATTTGAAAATCTCGGGTTCATTTGACGGCTAGTCCCGAAATTCCTGATACTTGATTTTCTGCTTAGGAAATATATCTGACAACTTTCCTGACACTCCTAAGGCATATAAGGCATCATAATTTCGAGTAAAGGAACGACTATGCCTTCAGGCTTTTTTAGAGCTTTAGAAAACTGACAAAAAAAATATTAAGCTGTCTTATTAAGCGCGCCTGTCGCAATTTTCATCCGCCCAAAATAGATTAGGTGTACATAAGCAATAGATTTTTAATATTTTGTATATATTATCCAAGATTTACTTTACGTATTATTTTTTTTAAAATGAATATCCTTTTGTAAATAAGTTTATTTATTCATAGCTAGCTACCATGTAATTCTTTTGTCTACGTCAACAAACATGTAACCATAACGAATTCTAAAAGTGTGAGAAATGTAAATATAGAAGTGATTGTCGCTGCTTTGCCCACATCCATCGTAAGATAGAGTTCTCAGACGAGAATCATTTCATTTTAGAGACTAATGGATTGCGAGCAGGTTTGCATCAGATTCTGAAAAACGTGGCAATACTTCCAAAGTAGGAGGCTCATCAAAAAAAGTTCCTATAAAAATGGGTCTAAGGGTCGTATCGTCAGTCGCTCCTGCAATTGTAGGACGCCTTTATGGCCTCCTTGATTTTCATAGTTTTCTACTGTTCCGAGTCAGCACTCTACTACTAATACTACAGGTCAAAACTTTCAAGTCAATGTCTTGATCCGCTCCAAACATACATATTTTTTATTTCAAAATTATATCAACACCCTATCTCCTTAAGGGGCCATTGTAGAACCCATGTTTATGTGAACTTTTAAAGTTTTTTTTTCAACTATATACTCTAGAAATATTGTCACGTCACGCTGTATACTGCGGTTTCATGTTCAACAAAAGCGCGATTTTTTTGTCATATTTTTTGCCTTATTTTTGTAACTCGTACTAGTAGGGAAGCCCAAAATGGTTAATGGGGTATAACTCAAACGTCGTAGGGACCTACTGGGTTTTGAAGATTATGGGGCAGAAAAAATAACGTTTCACTGGTGAGGGTGGTTGCCTACAGGTTTTCAGAAATGTAAAAATATGGTGTCTATGCCCCACTTGTCTCTGATATTGGAGGTATGATAATCTGCCTGTTTGTATTTGAGGGTGGCTGTACGGTAGAAAATAAAAAAAATAAATAAATTTAATCGAGAGCATCAAAGATTTAAGTGAACCCAAAAGATGCTCCCATTTGAAACACTGACGATTCGGAGATGACGTAAACTCATGGCGGACTTGAAAAATACAAAAAAATACTTCTGATCAGCAGCCTTAGACGTACGCCCCTATATAAAGGGCTTAATATCGTGGATGTACTCAACAAGGTATCCCTTCTTATGTGAATGTGCCGCCTTTGGGTAAATCCTAAAATCGCCTATTGGGCTTTCCCTTACTATACCTATGTCATAGATGAGGTCCGATAAGTTCTTAACCTACAAAAGAAAAACGAAAATTTTGGAAAAATGATTTATTTTTCAACGTAATCTTTCAGCTAGATACACTTGATCCAGCGATGCTCCCAACTGTTTAACCCGTCTGAAAAATACATTTTCTGGAGGACTGCAGAGTAGTGAGTACTTATCGCACCGCCCTCGTAGATATTTTACATTTTTAACGATTCAAAAGATAATGCCTCAGTAAAAGAAATAAGGTATACAAACAAAAGCTCCAAGCAGATTTATTGTTTCCTTATGATATAATAAGTGTATGTTTATTTAGTAGACACTTTTGAAATTTGCTCGCAATCTTACAATGTAAACACATTTCGCTAGCGCTGAGAACTCTCAAAACTAATATCTCCATCGTCGCTCTATTTATTGTGTACATTTGTCCTACCATTGTGGTTCAAATACCCCTTAGACGTACATTATGTAGATTATTGGTGTATAAAGCTACTATCTCGTCCTTGACCCCGACGCGAACCTAACCATTAACCAGCCACTGTCGATCAAGTAATGTCTCGCTTTTATATCTACAATCGATGTTCGGAACACTTATTCAAGCTATCTCGTATCTACACACTAAACCCATCGACATTCAAGCGGTAAACACAAGCATGACGCGTGGAATACCGTGCATTCTACTACCTGAAGATAGATTTCTATCGCCATCTATAAGGCAGTAGCGGAACGCAATACGGAATTTAGAAATCTAATTTGATTCAGCTAGTGCCTCATAGATGGCGCGAGGAGCTTCAATCCTGTTTCGGCGCCTCTCTAATGCCTCTTTTAATTGGGTATCTTCAGGCGTTGATTATCGTATTCCACCTGAAGATACCCAATTACATTACTCATTAGAGAGGCACCAAAAAGCCCCTTCTATGGGGCACTAGCAGGACCAAACACTGACCCCTTTCAAAATAGATTTCTGAATTCATTTTTGTGTTCTTTTACTACCTCATAGATGGCGCTGATATCTTTCAAATCACTTTTTGGACGCCTGAATACAGTACATGGTAAGCTATCTTCAGATAAAATACGTTATGACTGATACTATTGATATACTCGAAAAATGGAATAGTCTGATCGAGCAGGTAAAAGTTTTCATGCTTTGCTCTATCTATAATTTGGATATGGTTAAGCCTCCATGGAAAGGTTGTTTTTGTTTTTCTTACAAGCTGCTTAGTTGGATTTTTATAATCGTGTAGTTCAAGAAACAGTGCAATACCACTTCGAATAAATCTGAAATCTCATACTTTAAACGCGTCGTAATATTTTTCATTTGTATTCATCCTTTGTGTTATATCACATAATTAATAATAATAATAATAATAATGACTTTATTCAAAAGATGATCATAGTATGGCGAAGTTTAGCCATGGCTACTCTACCACTTAACCATACTACAACCAGACATTACAAAACATTAGCATAACAACATGAATCAGTAGCTGTAACGAATGCATTAAAAATATATACAACAAATATGAACATATACAAAGAAAAGAAACAAAAGAACAAGATATCATTCAGCAAAAATGAATTTATCACTCAATGTGCTGAGTCCAGAAAGTGCAACTTGACTGTCTTCTTGAAGCGCTGCAAACTTAAGCTCTTAGAGATAGCTGGCAAAGAATTGTATACCTTGACCGCATTATAAGTAAAGGACCTTTCAAAGACCGACGTACGATGTATAGGAATGGAAAGTAGATCATTGTGCCGCAGATTTAGAGTAATTTGGTTTCCACGAGGAATCAACTTACAGAGCAAATAGACGGGTTTACCAGTTTTAAAAATTCTATGCACCAATGAAGCCATAGAGTAGTTGTATAAGCCGTCAACTCTGAGCCACTGTAACTCCTTGATTTTTGAAGAAACGCTACTGTACTTCCTAAGCCCAAATATGAATCTGCAACAGTTGTTCTGAAGCTTCTGCAATTTTGACTTGCAAGCTGAGTCTAGGCATGGGTAAATGAGGACTAAAGAGTAAGCTAAAATTGATAATATGAGGCTTTCACACAACTTTTTACGGCACTTAAAGTTTAGAATATGGCGACTAGAATATAAAAGCTTCATCTTCATATAACTCGACTTCATAATATTATTCACATGTAAGTTAAATCGAAGATCTGAATCAAATATAACACCTAGATTCTTAGCATTATCACAAAATGGAATATCTATGTCGTTGATAAACAAGGAGACCCGATTTGTGATGTTGTAATTTGAATGTCTAGGACAGTATGGTATCGCGGTGCATTTTGATGGATTGATGCGGAGACAGTGTCTATTGCAATACGTTAATACGTTGTCAAGATCTAGGTTAATTTTGTAGGATGCTTCATGTAAGTTGGATTCATTGAAACGAAATGTTAGCTGTGTATCGTCAGCATACATTTGAATGCAACAATGTTCTACACACTCATGCAGATCGAATGTGTATACTAGGAATAAAAGAGGTCCCAGTACTGAACCCTGTGGAACTCCTGATGACAGATACTGTGCATCAGAAGTTCCTCCCAGAATTCATTTTGATATTAGATTCTTCAAGGGAAGCATGCTTTTAAGGTGGGAATAGCTGGCCGTATCGCATAGAAACTCCCCTTTATAAAACGGGAAAGGATTTCAGGCACTCTTTTATCTGGAAGGAGTTCCGCGCCATTCCATGATACGCCAAATAGTTATTTCTTTTTGGCCATACACATACGCGCTACCCTTTAAAATTGCGCAATCATATGGTAAATCATCTGGAAACATACTATAGTATGAAAAAAGCGTGTTTATGTGCAGCAATTTACTCGTTGCTCGACCGACATGTTTCTTTGAAAAAACCGCATAATTATTTTTTGTAAGTGTAATGTCAAGATATATTATTTTAAGGACGTACAAATGAAAAATGTTACTTTCTACACAATGATTATAAGTATCGTCTGTAGTGAATTATCCGAAAATTTTCATAAAATAAAGTACATGTTATTTTGCTGAAGAGATGACCATGCTGCTCAAAAACTCTCTTGCAGTAAGTTCCTTAGAAAACGTTCGCACAAGATCGGTGTGTAATGATGTACCTTGATAAAAAGAGAAATACTCAATGAACATGTCATATGACACGTAGAATTTCAGCTATTAAGTGGATAGGATCTATTACTGCCTGTAAATGTGTCAGAGTTTTGTATTGTAAGCAAAACTTGAACAAGCCATCCATCCACTCACTCATCAATTCGTTAAGGGGTTAAAACAATTATCTCAAAGAATACAGCAGGTTACTGGACCGTTACTTTTAGAATAAATCAATACTTGTTAAGAACATAAATAAAAACATCACAATTTTATATTTGTGTTTGATTTTACCTTTCTACTATCTGTAGAGTAAGTCATGTTTCGAAGTATACGAACGTAACAATTGTCTAGTGAACAAACTTACAGGAAAACTATGTCGAATTTCTAAAAAAAACTTGTGAACAAAAATCGAAAATTTTAGTGCATCTACTTTCTAATCGACGGCGTTGGAAAGTCGATGAAAATATGCTATACACTTTTTATTTTGACTGTACACATTTTTGCAAAATTTCAACAAAATCGGTTCAATAGCGCCTGAGATAGGTGACTATTGATTTTGCATAGTTAGATAAATCCCCCTGTATATCCGTAAATAACGAATTTGGACCTTTTTTTATTTTCAGATATGAAAAGGTCGCTGTCTATACTACCTACCATTTCACTATGTTCACTCTTAAGAAAGCATTGAACTCCATTTTTCACCTGTTCGTCAAACATGAAATGCCTTGACGAGTGTTTTATTAACTTAAGTAACAGATGGGAATCACACGGTGCCAAGTTCGCAGTATATCGTTGGTGGGTGAAGATCTCGCCATCCAAATTGCAGAAGAGTAATCGTTTGAGAATCCTTACGCACTTGCTCAAAATTAATCTTTCTGGTTTCTGAATTGCGCATCGGAGTTGTTTCAGTGTTTTACAGTATCTTTTCCTCAAGTTAAACTCGCCGGGAAGTGATTCAGTTCATACACTGAAGTGAATCAGTGAGGTTAACTGCTTCCTCAAGAACCTGGCGGAAATCTGGTATGGATATCCAAAAACTGCAACATAGAAAGAATGTTTAATCTTTAATGATGTATCAATTATTGTAAGCTAATGCTTTTTGTAGTTTGTGATTACGCTCATAGTCCATAACCCGCCCGCTTGATGTTTAAGTAGTCGCCCATCGACTACTAAACATAGCTGTGTTTAGTAGGCGTCCAAGAAAGACAGTCCAGTTCTCGGTTGACGTTCGTGGAGAATAGTGCGTCGAGACCTCCGTGCAACGCTCTACTTCAGAAAACTAGTTGATATTGTGTGCAGGGAAGCATTTATCGGCAATTTTCCGCAGTGTCATGATGATAAGTGGAGTGTAATTTTGTGATAATAATTGTGTGTAAAAGTGTGACATGTTAGTGGCGAATATCTTTGTATTTTCACGTTGAATATTGTGCCTTCTTCCGATCTTTCTGGCGAAACTGAATGTCTTCAGGTAAGTTCTTAAGCCTAAATATTTGTTTTTGGACGATGAACGGACAGGCAGTCGATTTAGAGTTAAAAGTGGTTTTTGTTAAATAATTTTCTTACACAAGAAAGTGAGATTAATTCACGTAAATATGGATTGTATTAAGTGTTCGTATTAGTAGACTTTATTCGATATTAGTATAATTAATAAACAGGGTGGTAAAAAAGAGCATGTAATAAAAATTGAGCTATAAAAACCCATAAGTATTTTTTTTCTCATAGAACCACCTGTCTTCACAATTTGAACGGTTAAACAATAAAAATATAGCTTTCTGTAAGGTTGTCGCTAGATAGTGGTTTCTGAGATATTTTCACAGGAAAAAATTAGATGCCCTAAAGGTATCTGTCAAGACTATTTCATGAGTAACAGATTATTCTGCATAAATGTGTAGATATTAATTTGAAAACTTAAAAACCCGTAACTTATTTAATCATAAAATACTACGAGCTTAATTATTTATGTCGCTTTCTGTTGACCATAATTCCTTGTTATCAAAGGTATCGTAATTTTTGGTGACAACAGCTGTCAAGTTTTGTCGCGGGTAAACTCCAAAAAACTGCTGACAGGTGCTGTCATACAATTTTTCAAATTAGAAACCTCTTGTAATTCAAAATTGCGCGTTTTTGAATGTTTGAGTTACAGATACATCACACAGCTTACGAAACATACTACCATTGTTTAGCGTCGTTTTCTGGTGTCCTAGGAGACCATGATTACTTGTTACCAAAGGTATTGTAATTTTTGGTGACAACAGCTGTCACGTTTTGCCGCGGGTAAACCCCAAAAAACTGCTGACAGGTGCTGTCATACAGTTTTTCCATCTAGAAAGCTCTTGTAATTCAAAATTGCGCGTTTATAAGTCGAGGGAAATAGTCGATATGAAAACCACAGCATAAGTTTTAGGTGCAACATTAACCAAAAACTGGTGCCGCGACACTTGACACTTGTGTTTGATCGTTTGTGAAAAAATGTTCATATTTCAGTTTGTCATATAATTTACATTCATAAATAAGATTTCTCCGACTCGATTACAAAACGGTTCTTACTTAAAAAATTTAATAACTGTGGCATGGTGATTTCGGTTGTACAAATGAACCCAGAATTGTGGAACAACTTAAATTTTTCTTCATCTGATACAGTTAATCTTAGCAGTGACGGTTGAGGTATTCTGAGGGTTTTCCTCGTCCAAGTGCGAATACAGTCGCTAAAAAACCATATTCCCCTAATAAATAGCAGAGAAAATGAAAATCGTACTTCTACTAATGATCATGTAATTTTAGATCAAATAGTTATTAAATATATTTATATAATAAAACATTGTTTTTTTTTCAATTGATGGGATGAAAAAGGCAAAAAAACTAGTTTATTGTATATAAAACTGGGAATTTATAAAAGTGTTCAGAGTCTGCTGGATATGAGAATTCATAGCACAGGTAGCTGCACTGGGTAGGGCTACATTGATGGATTTGTGCCATATATGAACATTTATTCGTTTTGTAATGGAAATATTTAAAAACAAATTGTCACAGATATGACCCACTATGCGGTAAGGGGTTAATTTTTGAGAAATTCGAAAGAAATACACGGCGAGAGTGATGTTCATAAATTTATTATATAAAAATTAATACATTCATAATACACGAGTGCACAGGAATACAAATGAAAAATGAAAGCAAAAATCAACTCAGAGATCAGCCATTGAATTTAAATTTGGTAGAATTTTTGGCATATATGTATATCCATAAAAATTGTCATCAAATACTTCGAACATTTTCACATAGACATCTTTGGCAAATTTTACAACAATGTGACAACTCTACGACTAATACAACTGTTCAAATGTTTCGATAAATTCATATAAAATCCATATATCAAATGAATGTATAAAAATATTTCAAAGAGAATGTTGTACTTCAAAAATTTCACCATAATGCAACTTGACGTACATAGATGGCTAATTCTGTTTGGTGTTTATAGTTCAGTATTTTAATTCAACGTCTATCCTCACCACCAAATCTACAATAAAGAATCCATCTATCAATATCAGGATAGACTCTCCTTATTTTGTAAATTAACAACTCCATTTCAGCTTATTTTATTATATAAAAAATATAATAAAAATTACAGAGGTATACCAGGAAAGGAGAAAGGAAATTGCCTGACAAGTCTAGGCGCAAAAGTTCTTGCATTGGCCCCAAAACGATGCTGGGAATGCGACTTAAATGGAGCTAGTTGGGTTGGCAATCATGTCTAAGGTGACAGACATTATCTTTCAATCAAATCTGCCATAATCGTGCTTGGGTTGCGGCACGGGTATCACGTATCTTGAAAAGTGACATGCCGATTTTTCTTGACATTATGCTGTTTTTTTTGACATTATGTAGGTTTTTCGCCAAGACGTTGACTTAGCACTTAGTTGTACGTGTTGCCTAAATGTCATGAGGCTTGTTATAAATCTTTGGCTCTGATGTGATGTAAAATCTGCTTCTGAGATGGCATTACTGGAGGTCTAAGCTGTAAGTTGTATGTGTTGATGATTGGGTTCTTGTCTCAAATACACTTAATTGAGATTGAAAGCTAGAAATTAGTTGCGCATCCACTTTTTCTTATCCATTCTGGAAATTACATATACAAATTTGCTGAATTTAAAAAATGAGAGTTAAGAAATAATTACATTTACTGTACACTGTCGAATTACAAGCCATATACATGCTAACAGTAATTACACACAACGCGGGCGCGGTGATTATTTCCCGTAATTCTCCTTAGTTTTTCGTAATTTATAACTGTGAACATAACCTCTCTTCAGAAAGCACAACATATAAATAACCCGTCATATTCAGCATATTCAGTAATTATTTTCTCACACAGCAAATATCACTGAATTTATACACATGCAGACCAATACACATAATCATCCAGATGCGATCTTGTTATTCAACCAACTTTCTTCTCAGAGATAAAAACTACAGACACGGATCACTCAGCCTCACAGAACTATGCAACCAATAATGCGTGTAGTTTAGTTGCGTGATTCCTTTATAGATGGACGTTCACAACGATCCTAGTGAGCAAACGTGGAATGACTGCGGCCTGAAAACTACATAGTCTGCAAGTTGACATCTTATAGGTTTTTTTTTTGACGTTTTGTAGGTTTTTTACATGATACCCGTGCCGAGCTGTCGAACATGCATTGCAACACGATCTTTTTTTGTCGGTTCCACCTCCAGTGACACTAGCGGCACCAAAATGTGACTTCAATGCCATTAGCAGATGTCATGTTAAATTCGCCATAGGAATAACGGAGTCAGAGATCACTATATACAGACCAAGGAGTTTGTATCAGGCCCAGACAAGCGTGAAATGCTGTGACAATTTAACAAAAGCAGAGTTACTCAATCTTCTGGTTACGATTTTCACAGAAGAGTGCTATCTGCTCCAAATGTTGGGAATATGCGAGCCCTGTCTCAGTGAAGTTGGCAAAACGCCCCAGAACATGATATTTGTGAATTTACTTGAGGGCTAATGAAAATTTTATTTTAGATATAAAATTTTTGGTTTCTTTAAATGTCTATGGGAAGATAACAAACAAGGCTATTTTTAAAGCTTCGATAAAAAAAAGGTAGGCTTTGTGGAACAGATAACATTTTACGTTGCTAAGAAGCTGACAAAATGGCTCGTGGTAAAGCTGTTTCTAACGAAATAAGAAAACTAATCATTCACTTGCATTTAAAAGGCAAAATGTACAAATGGCTGACAATGTTAACAAATCGAGGTATATAGTTCGAAATATTAGTAAATGGTATAAAACAACGGGATCAGTGGCTCAAAAACCCAGAAGTGGAAGTCGCCCGCTTTATTCTTATACCAGTTTAACAGCCTGAAAACGGATCACCAAGGAAAATCGACGTTCTAATTATAACGAATTGAAAATATTATGCAATCACGCAACCACAAAAAAGTTTTCAAGAGCAACTTGTCACAGAGCTGCCCAAAAACTGGGATTTGAAATTTACAAGGTGGGCTTAAACAGTAATCAGTCGAAAATACGATGTAACGCTTTGCTGCTATTTGGTTTCGTTGATTTTTATTAATCGGCAGTTTTTTTGAATATGTAAGATACTTTTCCTTTGTTACAAAAAATAGTATTTTAAACAAAAATAAAGTATGTTATCAGAAATACATTTTAGTTTTTAATACGTTTCCGCTAATATGACAAATTTTATAAAAAAACGTATAGATGGGCCAACTCCACTGAGACGGGGCTCGTATCTCTGGGGCTAACTCATGAGAATATGTTTTGCCATAAATGGAGTTATTTTACAAAGTCGACTATAAGCAACAATAATTCTCGTACTAGGTTCTTATGCAATATTCCGCTGACACTGTAACTTCTTTGGTAATGAAGATCACTTAGTCGGCTCAGAAGCCGTTTTTAAAAATAAGACTAAAAAGAAATCAATTATAGCGAGGAGCGAAATATTCCATCAAAACAAGATTTCATGAACAGTGATTATTATAATATTGAATATCGAATATCTAATATGTGCAAGTAAATGTAAAATACTGTGATTCGGATAAAAATTCGTTTCAACTTATTTATAGTATAAAAATTATATAAATGTATATAAAATTGTAAATATTAACCATAGGCTAAAATAGTTGTAGAACAGGATTCACGTCATCTATTACGAGGTAATACTGAAAAATATGATGACTGATGGGTTTTGAAGATACCAGTTTGTTCTAAGGCTGACCTATAACCGTAACTATTGCCTTAGTATATGGCACCCCTTAAAATATGACCACATTCATTTCAATTAAAGTATCGGGTTTTCCAATAGGGACTCGACAACTTTGAGCTTTCACTGTGAACGCACCTTTAAATCAATTACCGAACTGTCAATGTCAAAACATTCAATAAAGAAAACATTTTCATCATGGTGAAGTACACGAACGAACAACGCTTACAAATAATTATAATTTAGTCGGCGACTGCAACTTTAAAGCGTTAACGCCAATTTTTGGTCGTAATTCTCCTCCCAGTAGACAAGCAATTCATAGTCTAGTAAAAAAATTTGAGTCCACATATTCGCTGCTGGATGTTCCCGTGCTAGTGAGACAACAATATTTCTGCCGTTCAAGCTCCCGTCGCAGACGAACAGAACACGTCGATTCCACGGCGTTTTCAAGAATTGTGCATCGCTCAGACCACTTTACGGCGAATTTTGCGAAGAGATCTTGGCCTGCACCCTTATAAGGTCAAGTTAACTTAAGAATTAAAACCGTACGATCATACGAACCGACGTACGATCTCGAATGGGGCTCTAGAAATGCTGCAGGAAAATGACCAATTTCATCGCAAAATCATCTTCAGTGATGAGGCGCATTTTTGCCTACACGGCTTCGTCAACAAACAGAATATGCGTTATTGGTCAGGTGGTGCTTCAAGAAACACTTCATCCACAAAAAAAACTCTATGGTATGGTTTTCATGCCTGTGGTGTCATTGGGACGTTTTTTTTTTTTTTTTTTTGATGAAAATGACCGTCACGTTACAGTCAACAGAAACATGTTGCAACGTTATTTTTTTGGTCAATTGGATTGGCTAGACATTAATGATACGTGGTTTCAACAAGACGGTGTCACAAGCCACAGAGCGTATGAAAGAATCGACATATTGAAATCAAAATTCGGTGAACGTGTTATATCGAGAAATGGTCCTGTTGAATACCCGCCTAGATCGTGTGATTTAACACCTCTAGACTTTTTTTTGTTAGGCTACATTAAATCGATCGCTGCGAACATGCCCGTGGTGAACAT
This sequence comes from Acanthoscelides obtectus, assembly GCA_963669975.1. NCBI lineage: Eukaryota > Metazoa > Arthropoda > Insecta > Coleoptera > Chrysomelidae > Acanthoscelides > Acanthoscelides obtectus. The sequence goes on from CAVLJG010000004.1 coordinate 10,110,507, forward strand.
TTGAACGAGGTCGAATTCCATACATAAATGTTTTGAGTATACTTCAATCAATAATAAAATTTCCGAGATATCTCTAATGATTTGCGTTTTATTTGAAAAGAAAATTTTCAAGTCCTTAATGGAAAACCCTGTATGTATATGCAAGTGTTGATGCGAATATAGTGAATCCCATTAGATAATAAACAATTGTAAGTTAGATTTTCATTACTCTAAAAGACAATAAATGCTTTTCAAGTTTTGGAATGCAGCGAATTCTTGTATGATTCGAAAAAACTTAATACATTTTTGATCACTGCGTCTCCTATATCCTAAAAAAGGAAGATAAAAATCGTGAAACAAAATTGCAAAGAACAATAGATACATTTCTCATAATTACAAACTAATAATTCAATTGTGCTAGAGTTAAAATGAAACAAATGGTGATTTGGGACAAGGCACCAAAATTTACAACAGATTATTCAATTTCTTTATACTGAAGCAGCCACTGATATCATTTTTGAACTGAGGAAAATTGGGAAATATTTGTTAAGGAAGATTTTTTATAATCTCAATTGCTAGGAATAAAGAATCGGTTGTTCTGGATGTACAGGAATTCAATTCATCACGTACCTTGTTTCTCCCAAATCTAAAATTCAATATAATAAAAATCAATAATAATGATAAAACAAAAATAAGTGAAAGAATAAAACATATATACAAATAATAAATTGTACCATTACAGTGAGCATATAATATATTGTAAAACACCCATGACATCCATCCAGCAATTCTAATTCGAGCTTGCACTTTCTGCATTACACTTTTATACAGGGTAAACCAAAATTATCAAGATTTTCGCTCATCGTGAGCTGAAATTAATAATAAGTGTTTAAATATCAGTACACCTAGGATGTAAAAGCAATATTTACCGATTTGTATATCACCTCAATGGAATTTAGTCAAAGGTATCAGTATAGTTTGGGATTATGTTGTATGTTCTGGGTTCAATAAACGAGGCTATTCTGGATTTCTGCGACAGCTTTTTTTCCGCTATCATGACATGGCATATTAAGGCGATCCAACAATATACGAACCCTAACACAAAAACTTTCGGACATTATCTAATTTTATCTAGAGGTTTCTTTATTTTTTAAGATTAAAAATTAATTGTTTTTTTTATAGTTCGACAGTAAAATTTCTTAAAACGATCTCGAAATGAAAAGAGCAAGATTTTGTCTTTACATCCTGTGTGTACTCGTAAGTTTACCCTGGTTAACATTGAATATAGTAGTATATAACGACTAAATATCCATTTAAAGTTTAATAAGCGTACATTTTCTTATTAATTCACTAGATTAAATATAGTTGTTTATTTTCAGAAGTACACAAAAACATACTTCCGATGTTTTCAACGAGTCAGAATTTGCTTGTGATTGTGATTTTCATTGTGTGTTTCAAAGTAAAAACAGACGTAAACTGTTTCGTTGTGAAGTAAACAGAATACTGAGAACAGGGTGGTGAAAGAATACTGAGGATATTTTAGTAGAAATAGTGATTGTATTACTGATGACAAAGGAAATAAGTGAATTTGTTCTTTTCGCTCAAAGAGTGCATGTGAAAATGAAAAAGACGGAAATCAAAGATTTTTTCACATTATACCTTTTTTTATATCGAAACAGCTGCGCAGGCAGAAACCTAAATGATCCCCAAGAAATTTTGTTAATACGATTTTTGAACTGCCTAAGGTTAGTAGAACTGTGAAAACCTTCCTCTTGTAGATTGCTCCACAGTCTCGACACTCTCGGGACAAAGGAGCGGTCGTATCGCCCGGTTCTGGATGTACGAAGCTCGACACGGTTAGGATGGGACGCCAAAGTTAGGCGGGGCTGTCTAGCAGGCATATCGCGAGGCGGCGTCATGGAAGAGAGCTCCGAGGACCTTGTATAGAGTGAGAAGGTCATGCGGAGAAAAGTATTCATTAGCTCTAAACAAATAGCTTAGCTTTTTCCCAGCAGCTGCAACTATTGACAAGATGTGTTCGAGCCAGATCAGGTCCTCGGTGATCTGGACTCCGACCAGCCGAAATGAATGGCTCTTTGGCAGAACTCGGCCATCAATCGAAAACGGATGAGCGCTAGGACGATTTTTGTTCGTCAAAGTACAGTGTGTTTTGGAAACATTGAACTGTACAAGATTGTTGCGTCCCCAAGCAGTGATAGCCTCCAGGTCTCTTGTCAGAGAGGATGTCGCCACTAGCCTCCTGTGGATTGGGTTGATCGTGCAGGAAAGGAGGTCGTTGATATGTAAGAGAAACAGTGTCGGACCCAAGACCGATCCCTGGGGAACACCCGCGTTGACGTTGTGGGATGAAAAGGAGAACCCGCTTTTCCGGGATGCCATAGGATGGAAGTTTGCTTAAGAGGGCAGCGTGCCACAGCTGATCGAACGCTTTCGTGATATTAAGAACAACGACATGAGCCTCATCATAAGACTGGATGAGTTTACTCCACAATTGAGTGACGTAAGCTAGGAGGTCCCCTGTGGATCGTTGGTGCCGGAAACCATACTGCCTGTCGCTAATCAAGTTGGACATGAGCAAGTTTCCAGTTTTCTGGGAAACGCGAAAGAACTGGAGCAAGTTCCGCTGCACATTTCTTCAGTACAATGGCAGGAATCAAGTCCGGACCAAAAGCTTTATTGATGTCGAGCGACAAGAGCACTCGACTTACGGTCTTATGCCTGAATGTTACCTCCCGCATGGTGTAGGGAACCCTTTGAATCTAATACAATCGTTCCATCCAGGCGCGTGAGTGGTGGGAGGCTACTGTATGAATAGTTCTTTTCAATCTGCTTGGCCAGCGTCCACCTCATCATACCGCGGTGCAGTGGCATTTTGGCTTCTATATGTGCGGCTGCTTTGGTGTAAAAAAAATAGGATCGCATCCATCGTGATAAGTAGCAAAGGGAGAAGCGCGTCATACAAGGTGGAGTATGTGTGGCCATGCTTCTTTTTCAGGCCAATTATTATTATTACCATCTTTTGTCAATGCGGTCCCTCGCTCTGTTGACATCGGCCGTCGACATTCAAGTTATAATCTTACCTCACAGCAAAGCGTAAATTTTCCAGTAAATACACTGTTGTTTATTTTCTTTAATTGTAGATTTCTAATGCCATCTGGAACGTTTTGACTACATAATAGGGTCATTATTCGGAAATGAATACGTTCTGCGATATCATTCAAGTGATGTTAATTGAGTATTTTTTATGAGAATATATGATTGTATTTAACATTTCGTTACAATGAAATACCTTTATACAGGGTGCTCATGTGAAAGCTTCCAACCACGCATTTATCGAAAACCACTGATTAAAAGAAACAACGCCGAGACACGTCAAAAGATCTGTCAAGGGGGACAACTTTTTAACCAAAAATTACTTCACCCCCTTTCATCCTCGGCCCTCCAGGGTCAATAGCTTGATTGAAAGGTCTTTCGAAGTCCTTCATTTTGACGTTTGCTTTTTAAATAGAAAAATATTCGAAAATATCACTTTATTTCAATAAGTGTTCAAAATGTTGCCCGTTAGGGTTTGCCAAATCTACAATTCGTTTATAATTTAAAACTGAAACTACCAACATAAACAGCAATTCGGAAGACTAGACGTGGCAACAACCAAATAGCAACGGTAATAGCACGAATTGAGAAAAAACCTTGATTATTGGAAAAAGTTAACTGGAAAGTTTTATCGCATTTCTTTAATATCAGAGTTGAACAACGAATTCAAATAGATTATGAGGAGCCAAGCCTGTAAGTTTACATTGCATTGTTTGTCGCCAAAATTACGCATGATCGTAGCTCATTTGCCTACGAAATCGACAATGTTGTATGAACATAATAACACTACTTACCGGTGGAAAGATCTACCTTCGTCTAACAACACAATTACCGCACTTTCAAAAAATAAGAATTTGGTGACACAGAACTGTCAAAAAATCAATTTATGTTAAGTACACTTTCATCCTGACTACAGGAGATAAACAAATCGTACGAATCCTCCATCTATCTAGTCTGAATTCGTTAGAGTCAAATACTTAGTCATATACTTTTCACCACCCCGTGAAAAACTGTTAGTTTAAACAAGTCTTGTACATGTCATAATCTTAAATACGCGGTTTATACTTGAGAGTAACGCATATGGTCTCTGTAGTCTTTGGAGCTCCAGGAGAAGCCTCATTAGAGGTTGTGACGATCGCAGTTGCGCCTTCTTTGCTCCCATTTGTAGGACAAGAGCACAACTCCCCCTTGTTCTTGAAACTAGAAGATTTTGATATGTTGTCGTACTTCAACTTGAAACTGCCGGGGCGAGAGTTAGAAGACTTGCGCTCGCCGCGTGATTTGAAACTGAAAAAAAAAAATGGTCGGTGCTCCGTTTGATTAGAGGGCCTGGATACATTTTTTTATAATTTGGAACCAAATTTTGTGGGAAAATGCGTTAGTAGTAGTAGTAGTAGTAGTAGTAGAAAGATTTATTTAGCACATTTGGCTACATAAACAGAATAATTGTAAACAACTTAGAACTAGTAAATTCAAGCCATATGGTGTATGATGTAAATGCTGGGCAACATATAATTGTAGATTTAACAAGTGATTTCTCAATTATACTTTAAATTTTGTCAAAGTTTTCTGGTCTTTTAGCTCCGAGTATAATTTATTATATTCAATCAACCCTTGATGGAATACAGATTTGTAGCATATGTTATACTTTTTGGTCATTAAATGGAAGTCATCTTTATTTCTGGTATTATGTAAATGATGGTCGACATTTGATGATGTTAAATTAGTTAGACTTGATGAAAATATATTATTTTTTATTTTATAAATGAATATCATTACAAGATATATGATAATTTTTTTTTCATTGAGCCATTTTAATTTGCTAAGCATTTGCCTAATTGGAGTATATTTATCTTTATTTAGTATTATTCTCATGCACTTATTTTGTAAAATTTGCAGTCTTTCAAAAATGGAATTATTTGCTAAATATAGAATAGTCGAACAGTACAAGAAATTTGGAAGAATGATGGTATTATAGATAATTTTTGCTATATGAACTCAGACATCCAGAAACTCTCGATAAATATCCCACTTTACTACTAATCTTATTTATAACTTTTTCATAATGGATATCAAAAATTAATCGAGAGTCAACAAAAACCCCCAGTTATTTAAAATTTTCTACGAATTCAATATCTTCACCATCAATATTCAGTTGAACATTTGTACATTGTTTTTTTCCGATTAACAAGGCTTTCGTTTTACTTGCATTTAATTTTAGTCTGTTAGATGCTAACCATTTTGAGACAAGCTTCAGGTCTTCATTTATATAAGAGATACCAGACTGAATATTTTTAGTACTTATATAAATCATAGTGTCATCGGCGAAAATCTGAATTTTGCATTTTTTACTATGGCAGGTAAATCATTTATGTATAAAATAAAAAGAAGTGGTCCCAGGATACTGCCCTGTGGAACACCCAACGTATTTTCAATTTTTGATGAAATAGTGTCATTAACTTTTGTAACTTGCATCCTTTTAGACAAATAATTTCTAAACCAATCTAAAACACTTCCTGTTATACCATATGCCTTCAATTTACCTAACAAAATATCTCTATCAATCGTTTCAAATGCCCTCTTCAAATCCAAAAATACTGCTATGACAACTTCTTCTGAGTCTATGGCTCTTCTCCAATTTTCAGTTACCACTAAAATTTTGTTTTCTTCTATAAACTGCATTAATTGGTCATGCACTATGGACTCTAATAATTTTCCAATGTCTGGTAACACATTTACTGGTCTCATATCGCTGCATCTTTTAGAATTTTTTATTTTGTGAACTGGTGTTATTGTAGAGCATTTCAAATTTTCAGGAAAAGAACTGCTTCTCAGTGAACAATTGATCCAATTTAATACAGGATATCCCAAAATTTCGAAACAGTTTTTCAGCAAGTTTTTAGTAGTGATTTCGGCACAGTTATTATTTGATTTTAAACTGTTTACTTTTTTTCTTAGATAATTCAATGATACACTGTGAAATTTTGAAAGTGTATGCAACATTTCCCCCTGGAAAGTGATTTTCATATAGTCAGGTGCAGCATTGGCAGTACCCACAATATCAACAACACTTTCCACAAAATATTCATTTAGTTTGTTTGCAATCACCAAAGAATTTGTTTTGGTACCGTTTTCGAATTGAACTTGATTTACACAATCATGCGGCTTCGAATTGATCAGTCTTTTTAAAGTCTTCCACATCTTTACACTGTCGCACTTGTTATTATCGATTTGTTTATCGTAGAATTTTCTTTTTTCTTCTCTAATTACATATACACATTTATTCCTAAGAGTTTTATATACCTCCCAATCATCATTTGATTTTGTGAATATACATTTATTGTATTGTTTGTCTCTCAAATTTTGAGCTGCCTTAATATTCTTGTTATACCAGTGTGTATTTTTTGTCAGGCAAATCACTTTTTTATCAGTTGCAAGATCTAAGTTTTTATATTTCCTATTATGTTGTCATATATTTTTTCATATTCTCACCAAAATTCCAATAGCAGCCAGCAAGTTCTCGTTCAAGTTTGTCGTATTTATAGTATTTATGATTTTCTTAATTTTTGTATCAGAAAAATGCCCTACCAAGGGCAGCATTGTCCAACTGTGATCGCTAACTTTAGGTGTATGTACAGCTTTAAACCCTGCACGAAATTTACAATAACAAGATCTAACAAAGTCTCTGATAATGATGTTATTCTGGTACTCTCTTCAATTTTTTGCTTGAACCCATAGTTGTTTATGGTTTCTTTCAATTTTCTTGTTTTCATGCTTTTACCATAATAATTTAAATTAAAATCACCTAAAAGTATTATATTGTTTCTAAAATTCCACATTAGTGAGTTTAGTTCCCAATTTGTTTACAAATTATAATCCTGCCACGTAAAGAAATTTTTGTAATAAAGTAGATTAATAAATTTAAAAGTTGTGCTGCCGTGTTTTAGATATACTGTGATTATATACTTTATAGTACATACCTGTTCGACCTAGATCCGTTTTCTTTGTTTCTTTTACTAGCGCTCCGATAAAGGTATCTTTTATCTCTAGAATTGGATCTCTTCAAACTGGGTCTTTTCTGGATAGATTCAGCGCTCAAAGATAATCCCGCGATACCAACTGCAAAAAATAATTTGTTATAGACTAATCAGTTATACACCACGAAATGTCAAACATTTGATAAAAGATCTAAATTCTCATATGTGGACTTTAGAAGCTTTTTAAAATCATCTTGTCTTTACCTATAGTGCCTGACGAGGATCTTCTCAAAAGTGCATTGGTTAGAGCAGATACATCAGCTTCATTTAATGGCAAGTCCACAGACCCACCACAACTGGTGCACTCTACCGATGGTCCTAAGAACCATTGAGATCTGGTTTTCATTCGTTCAGTCTGTCGCTCGTGTACCTGGAATCCAAATCGTGTCAAACATTCTGAACAAAGACCGCATTGCCATTTACACCGATTTACTCTCTCTGTAATGCTCGAGTTGTATATTAAGAAATATTAAAAAAGTTTCTATAAAAATGGGTCCGGAAATGCAGTTTTCAATATACAGGGTGATACAGCATTTTTTTTTATTTTTGGAATCTGACTTCGTTTTCGAGAAAAAATACAATTCGCGTTTTTGATCACCCTGTATGAGCAAACATAAAAATTCGAAAAAGTAACAAATAAGACAAAAGCTGAAGTGTTTAAGTTTTTTTTTGATACAAAATTCAGCACTCCAAATTTCAAAATGGCGGATTGAGGGTTACCGAAGTGGACGGTTTTTCTGGACAAAATACCTTACATCTCAGTAGCAAATTACCAAAATCCCATAGTATATGGTATCAATCTTTTTCTTTTGAATTGGTATATCCAAATATGCAATAAAATTTGAGGCATTCCATTCAAAAAATCACAGCTTTGATATGTAGGTCAAAATTGGGACACCCTGTATAATTGCCATTATTTTAGAAATGTGATCTCAAATGTCATGTATAACATGCCATAAATAGATTTTCCCAAACTATATTTTTTTATGAGTAATATTCCGTCCACACATGGATGGGCCAACCTGAATATATATATATATATGTATATATATGTATATATAATCAATAAAATAATAATTCAAATTTATCACCCTGTATTTTGAAAATGTGTATTTCCGGACCCTTGTTTGTAGAAACTTTTTTTCATATTTTTCAACAATGAATCACACTTTGAAATATCTCCGTCTATTTTTCAAATACCCTGTATAAATATTGATCCTACCTGTGGTAAGTAGCTAAGACTTCTTGTGCTTTCTGCATACTTATTGACAGCTTTCAATTCGTCCAATGTCATTTTCGGACCTGAATGTCTTGAGGAATGACTAGTGCTAGATGAATGTGATGTAGTGTTACCCTGTAACAGATACCCTCCTGTCTATAGGGGTTTAGAAAGTTAAAATAAGGGAAAAAACTAAAAAAAAAAAAGTGTTCAAGGTAGGGAAAAACGTAATAAATGAAATTTGTTTAAAAAAATTGTACAAAACATACAGGTAAGGAGGTTTAGTAGAATTTACTGAATTTGTTTTCGACATATTATGGAGGATCTATTCCTAAGAGTGTTAAGTAATACAGGGTGTCCCAACGAAAATGAAAAGTAGTATTACAAGCAAATTGGAAAAGATATCAAAAATCTGTTTTCATGGCAACCTTGATATGTTATTAGTGCACATTTACAGTTATTTTAATATATATAAGGTATTCTATAACGTCGTGCCATAGCAAACATCTAATAGATCACCCTATATTCTATTGCAAATTTGAATAGAGCTGCTAAAAACAAGAAGTTTGATATACAGGGTGGCGCATCGAAAACAAAACCCTGGGCGGGGGAGACACCAACCCTAAAATCTTAAATGGAAAGGGGGGTCGAGTGATACCTTACTTTAAAGGTCTTTCAATTCCCTTTATAATGATATAAAATTAATGTACTTCAGTTCAGTAGTTTTTAAGATTTATTGATTTAAAGCTTAAAAAAATGAATACATCATCATTAGTGGAGATCAATACATGTGGCAGCAAAGTAATTTAAAAATGAAGAATGAACTGACCCGTTAGGCAAGTAAATGTTGAAAATGGCAACCATGACTCTTCATGCAATAATAAAGATTTTGACTCAAAACGTTGCCGCATATTTTGCAATTTTTGAGTAGTAATTTGAAGGCACTCATTCACAATTGTTTGTCGCAGGTCTTCCAATGATGTTGGCTGAGTAACATAGATTTTGCTTTTTAAATGACCCCACATAAAGAAATTCTGTTGGAACATCAACCTATTCGCAATGTACCGCCGATCATTCTGACGTTCAATTATGGCTGTTAATGCAGGATCTATGGCGTCTTCCAGTAATTCCAAATACATTTCACCGGTCAAATTTCCAGGTAAGAAAAAAAGACCAACTAAATGATCGCCAAAAATACCAGCCCAAACATTTAATTTTTGTGGCTGCTGTGTATGAACCTCATGATAAATTCTGGGATTATAATCGGACCGATATCGACAGTTATGACGATTTACTACGCCATTTAAGAAAAAGGAACATTCGCCCGAAAAGCAAGTGTTGAATAGAAAATGTTCATCGTTTATAATTCGTTCACTCATATCTTCGCAAAATTGTAATCGCCGATCAAAATCGTCTTCATTAAGTTCTTGTACCAGGTGAATTTTGTACGGATGAAAACTATGGGCCTTTAGAATCCGTTGGACATTACGTCGACTAACACCACACACAGTCTCCAATTTGCGGATACTTAACGTAGGATCTACATAAACTTGCCCTAAAACCAACATAGAACATATTTTCGATGCACGTTACTGTTCTCATATCGCTCATTAAATATTTCTGCTGTTCTATTAGCGCACTGTTTATTTCCGAAAAATATTTCGATAATATTTCCTTATGTTTCTTCAATAACTTTTTAGCCACAAAAAAACGCTCTAATGGTACGATTCCACCAAAATAGTGTTCAGCACATTTGTTTACAAACATTTTGTGTGAAACTCCAGCATTGAATGTGCTCACTGGTATCGAATTTATCTTCTGTGTCCACCGGCAAAGCAGTGCATAACTTTTGTAAGCGTACAGTGTATCACACTTGTGCACGAACATGTTTACCAAGCAAAGTTCTCACTAACTTCAGTTCTTAATATGGATGGGCGGGAATACGTAGTGTTTTGTGCTGCAGCTTGTATTTCAATAGGTAGTCTGCTTAAACAGAAACGAAGAAGAAAACCACGATGTTGGGTGAGGCCTTTTCTGCAGCGATGGAATGAAGAAACGAATAGATTTGTAGAAGAAATAAAAGTAGATCCCTTAAGTGGATTTAAAAATTTTACTCGTATATCGTGTGAAGATTTTGAGTTACTGGTCAATGCACTTAGTCCTCATATTGCAAAGCAAGACACCAACTACAGAAAATGTGTCCCTGTTTCAATAAGGCTAGCAATTACCCTGAGATATCTTGCTACTGGAGATTCTTTTGCAAGTTTAATGTATTTATTTAAAGTTTCAAAAGAACTTATTGCTCGGATTGTACCTGAGACTTGTAAGGGGTTGATAAGCGTGCTGAAAGAAAACATTAAGGTAAGAAAGCTAAACCATATTTATTAACATTTATTGCTACATATCTTGCCAAGTTAATATTTCGCTGTTATGCTGGCGTAAAAGGTCGTCGTCAAAATCACCATTGCGGGCTTGAAAACTTGAAAGCGGTACCTGACCTTGTGAGTTTGACGAATCTGAATAAGGTGAAGGAATTCGAGTCGTAGCATATTTTCCAGTACCAATAATCGCGTCATACAATAAATTATCAATGTCCCTTTGCACTAAAATCTTCTTTCGTTCATCTTTAATTTTTCTTAATTTCGTTGCGACGCCTGCAGCAAAAATGTCATCATCGTCACGTTTTCTTGCTTCCATCTGCTTATTTACGTTGTCCATAATGGACAAAGCATGGGAAATTCTCGGGTCTTCATCGACAGCACGACGTTTCAACGAGTTCTTTGGAGCCTTAAACTTTTAATCTTGAGCAAGGACAATTAAATTTACCTCAACCTACTGGGCTTCCCGGGAGGAAGACACCAATTCCATATGTCATTGTTGCAGACGATGCTTTTGCATTAGATATGAATTTAATGAAGCCATATCCCGGTCAACATGACAAAAGATCGAAAGAAAGAATATTCAATTATCGGTTGAGCAGAGCGAGACGTATTGTGGAAAATGTATTTGGGATTTTGTCCGCTGTATTTCGCGTACTCAGGAAACCCATGCTTTTAGCTCCAGAAAAGGCACAATTAATAACACTGACATGTTGTTATTTGCATAATTTTTTGATGACACAAAAGTCATCTTCACAGCTTTACACTTCTGGCATTTTCGACACTGAAAACCGAATTATCCATAGCGCTATCGATGGAAGTTGGCGGCGCGATGCACCCATGGCAAACTTACTACCATTAAGAAATATCGGAAGAATACCAACTGGCGATGCGAAAGATATAAGGGAAGAACTAGCAAATTATTTTCAAACTGACATCGGAATGGTGCCATGGCAAGAAACACTAGCGTAAATAGCATACCTAAGTATAATCGAGTCATAAAATAATAAAAAAAATTGTATGTACCTGTTCATTTATTTCATCTTGCGAGTTCATGCTGGTGTTCGGTTCATCCCTTGCATGAAAGAAATTCAAATATGCATAAGCAAACCATTTTGGCTTATATACATCTGAAAACCCAGAACCTGAAGATTTTGAATCCGATATTTTCTTCTTTTTTCTTCGGTATTGAGCCAAAATAATCTTCCATTTTCTCATTTCCTCAGTCAAGTCACAATTGAAACTTTGAGTCAACTCTTGAGTGGCGTCGTGTTTTTTGTTTCTATTCTTATAATCATTGTGACTGGAATCCCATAGAAGAGGATACGTTTCAACTGCTTGAATAAATCTTATCATTTGATCATTCGTCCAGTCCATTTTTAATTTCGTAAAAAAAGTGCGCGTACAAACAAATGTTTTCACTCCAGGAGTGGAAGCAACACTTTGTTCGCAACAAGTATGTACGCGCCGACGCGAGTCCACTGCTTGTATGTGCGCGCACAAAAGTAACTGATGTGTGCGCGAACGTTTCCAAAATGTTCGCGCACAATTTGCTATTGTTTGCGTGAGAGAGTCGACCAGAAGAAACATTTGTGCTGTACACTGTGCATTAGAGTGCCGCACAGTTCAGCACACTGGTGGAATCGCATCTTTATAGCTGTTTTAAACAACAAAATGATAAACAAACCATGGGTGTAGTTGTAACGGTTTCACCGTCCGATTGTATTTATTAAATCACTTCTCGATTATTATTTCAGAATCGCAAATCATTAATCCCATCTCTAGCTTTTTTACTTGGAAAATTTTCCGCTTGGAGCGCTTGATGCGGAGTTCCTGATCTGCGATCTTCCTCGCGTTTCCTTTTCACTTGAGCCGCCGATCTAGCAAGAGCTAAGAATTTTGTTCTCTGTAGCATGAGGTCGTATAGCACCATGTGCTAGAATTTTGTAGAATGTGTGTCCGAATAGGACAAAATGATTGGGGCCACCCCCTTTCCCTGTCACTTTCCCTTTCTCTTTCACTTTCCCTTTCTCTTTCCCTTTGCATTTGTCTTTGACTTTTGCCTTTGTCTTTGACTTTGCTTTTGCCTTTGACTTTGCATTGCTTGGCCTATCACTTCACCCATGCATGTGCCTTGGCAGCGCTATCACCTTTAAGTTCAACTTCGCCTACAACTGGTTTTGAAGCCACTATATGTGAGGTCACCCCTCATAACTGGGACCTCCACTTCAAGCACCTGGCCATCCTCGCTTCAGTCCAGTCAAAATGGACCAGCGAAAGATAAGTGTATAGATTTATGGCAGCGCCAAAGATTTAAAACTTGTTTTGTTCTTTAAAATTGTAATGTAATGAAAATGCTTTTTTGTTAAATAAAATCTGTTAAATGTTTGTGTGCTGTTTGTTCTTCTATCCTCTAGCCATGCCATGGTCGACACAGAGCTACACGCCTGTTGATGTCTTCATGCCACCGACTGAGCTACCGGAAGCTAATGCTAACCCCCTTTCTGTGATTGTGCAGAAAAGTTGGAATCTTCATTGCATTCCATCTTTTCTGGACTTTTTGCGGAAAGGAAGCGTTACATAGTGTAGTCAAATTTCTTCTGAAAGTAGTATAAACTAATCTGATGTACCCATTAAAGTCTACTTAAAGCTTTAAATCAATAAGTCTTCAAACCTACTGAACTGAAACTCATGTATTTTACATCATTATAAAGGGAATTGAAAGACCTTTAAAATAAGGTATCACTCGACCCCCTTTCCATTTAAGATTTTAGGGTTGGTGTCAGCTCCTCCCAGGGGCTGCACGTGGTAACGTGATTTTTTGCCAAACTTGTGTCCTCCTCGAAAACAAAATCGACGGGTCTGAGCATTTTTCCAAAAAAAAATCTGAGCTGTCAGTAAATGCGTCTATTTCGTTTTCGATGCGTCACCCTGTATAATGTATTATTTCGATTGTCAATTCTTTACATATTTGGTCAAACGTCTGAAAAAACGCTCAGCTTTGAAGGTACGTTTTGCGATACCCTGTGCAAATAGAAAGAATTTTCAGCACTTTTCAGAAAAAATTATCTAAATATCCTCAAAAATAGCAGAGCTGCAAACCGCCAAAGTTGGGCATTTTTTCAGACATCACTAAATTTCTAAACAACTGACAATGGCAACCACATGTCATATGAGATAGAACTTCTTGTTTTTAGAAGCTCTATCCAAATATAATGAAGTTATGGAATACATACATAGTATTCCATAACTAAAATATGTACCATGTCAAGGTTACCACGAAAGTAGATTTTTTGATACCTCTCCAGTTTGCTCAGAAAACTACTTTCCATTTTTGTTGGGACACCCTTTATAGATATCTTTAGGCCTTTGAATAGAACAATATTATAATTTTACAATATTTTGATAGCTGAAATTAGATTTAGTTCAAGCAAAGTACGATCTAAAATGAATATTTCTGTAAAAATACTACAAATAATTCAATGTCTTACCTGAAATAATCCATTTTGTTCTAAAGAAACCGACAGTCTAGTGCAAGACTCTAATAGTCCGTGCTCTGCGATCATGCCCAACGAAGTGGCAGTAACTTGCTGTTGAAGACCGACCTCCAAAAGAGCTGGTGTGGACTGGCACTCTTCTACTTGCGCGATGGCTGAAAATATGCGTCAATTCTTTGTCTTAGGTCTACACAGTGCTCCAAAAACTACTCCAAAATATATCTACATTCTCGTGTTTGTATCGAACAACACATGTGATGAAAAGATCTTGTTAAGAGTACATACCTTAGGTTAGGAGCTAGCGCTATGCAGGCAAAAGTTAACTAAAAAAATATAGCGAATACATATTGCTTATAACTTGCTCCTACTTTCTACCTTAGGGCCAAATGCATAGTGGATCCTTGAGGCCTCCTCAGTGAGGATGCCTTATTTGCCTTGTATATAGCAGTTACATGACAGTTTCAATTATTAATCTGACGTAAAATGGGTGGACCCCTCAGTTCCTTGAGGAAACTAGTCAAATGAGGAAGTCTTAGGCCCGTATCGTCAGTCGTCCCTACAATTGTAGGGCGCCTTTATGGCCTCACTAATTGTCATAGTTTTCTACTTCTCCGTGTCAGAACTCTATTTTGAGGTTATGTCACAAACATCTGTTTGCATCAAATTGTGCTTGCTTTTGAGTTATATCATGTTTTATCAGCCTGAAATATCCTACAATTTAAAAAGAAAACATATCTTCACAATAGGAGAGCGCTGACGCTGACACGGGACAAGTGTAATCTAGAAATTTTTGAAGGAGAGAAAGGAGGATGACAATCAAGGAGGCCATAAACGCGCCCTACAATTGTAGGGACGACTGACGATACGGGCCTTAGAGTGAACGACTATTCAAGATAGAGCTCACAAGTCGAAAAAAGCCGCGGTCCTTTTTGAGGAAAGGTATTTGACAACTCTTCTGCCACTTGCATATGGCAAAGGGTGATTCGGGTTCAACACGAAACTATCCCAGAGTCCGCGCAATTGGTTTATTGGGGTCGTTCTCTAAAGACCCAAATGAAGCTCAAAACTGTCAAGACAAGTAAGGCGTCACCAGTAGTTGGATGATCTACTTCTATAAAAAGTTGCATGCAGTATGTATTCAATGAATAATATTGCTTTCTTCATTTGTATCTTGAAATCTCACACCAAATCGCGGCACTAAATCTTCGGTATTATTCACAAAATAATGTTCAACATTTTATCACTATGTTTAATGTCGACGGTAACCAGTAGTCGAAACGTGTGAGATTCCAGATACCGGTTATTGGATGCAAGCAGCGATCAAAAAACATACGAGCAAAAGACATTCACAAAATAAAACATAACGTTAAGAAATAAATTAATGATTTATTTAGCAATAATAAGAAAATATCACAGTGTAAATAACATACTGGAATAAGACAATTTAAAAATACTGATGTTTAGAAAAAACACTATAGTACAATTGCACAGAGGGAAATAAAATTAAGAAGTCCTAAATAGTGTTATTGGTAGGAATGTCGTCCAACTGATCGTGATTACCTTCCAGGCAGAAATTTGCATTCCAATGGTCAATATTTTCGTATTGGAGCCACGCATCATTACCCAGAGACAATTGCCCTTCAAGAAAATTATACATATATACACCGCTGTTTCCCATTACACAAAAAAACTGCGACTCTGTTGGCATCAACCGTTACTGTCAAACGCAACGCCCTGTTGTTTGTCCAACCCTATGCTGTAATTACCTCATACAACCCCCAACCCCCATTTTTTAAACGCTACAAAAAGTTTTCTGGAAATGAGTTTGATCGATTTTTATTTTTTAGTTTTTGCCCGTAGCTCTGCTGCCCCTAAACTGAATTTCAAAATATACAAATCTTCTTCGCCCTTGGCACAGCAGTAAGGTTATGTGAAAATTCCATCCAAATGCGAGCGGTACTTTGCAAGTTATAGACCGACCAAGGACTAGCATACAGACCAACTGATGTTTTTCGTGATATACAGTAATGGACAAAGTATATAGACAAATTAATATTGTGCTGTATTTCTTTTTTAACTTGTTTTATTAATACACCAACCTGTATACATAATTCGTTATAGCATAATACTCACGTATACATAAATAAATTCATTAGACTCCCTTCAATAAAAAATTAATTGAAAAAAACTGGAACTATGAAGGACAAAAATATATAGACAAAGCAAAACAATTATAGAAAAAAGAAACAAAGTTCATTGAATTATAGAAAACCAACCATGTTTGTGTTAATATTTTGTAGCATAACCATTATTATCAATCACCGCCTGGCATCGTCTCTGCATAGATTGTAGAAGTTTCTTGATATAAGATTCGTCAATCTGTCCCCACTTTTGCTCTAAAGCGGCAAAAAATTAATCCTTGTTTGTATAATTTTTATCTCGTATTTGCTTATCTAAATATTTCCATAGATTTTCAATGGGGTTTATATCGGGAGAGTATCAAGGCCATTTGAGAACTGTTTTTTTTCATCCAGAAAGAATTTCTTTGCGAGATTTGAAGTGTGCTTCGGGTCATTATCTTGCTGGAAGATTGATCTTAAGGGCATACTGTCTTCCGTATAGGGTAACATGGCATGATTTAGTATGTCTGTGTATACAAACTTATCCATAATGCCATCTATTCTATGTAAAGGTTCCATCCCAAACCCCGCAAAGCACCTCCAAACCATAACAGACCCGCCTCCATATTTGACAGTGGACTTGGAAGTCTAACGTAATGAACACCATCTGATCCAAACAAATTGAACTTGGATTCGTCACTTAAACATACCCTCTTCCAGTCACAGTTGCTCCAATCAAGATGCAACCATGCAAATTGTAATCGGTCCTAACGGTTTTTCCTCGAGATTAGCGGCTTCTTATTCGGGCGACGTGCAAATAACTTCAAATCATTTAATCCTTTACTTATAGTTTTCATAGAAACACTGACAATTTCTTTTGTCTCGATTTCGGCTTTTATTTGTCTCGGGTTTTAAACGAATCTTTGGACGAAATTACTTTTATTAATCTAACTGATCTAACATTCAGTTTTCTAGGCCGACTACTTCTCTTAGAGGCTTCCAAGATACCTTTTTGTTTATATTTGTTCAATATTGCTCAAACTAGTTTTACGCTTCAGCTTCAAATTTTTGGCAATGTCGACTTGACGTTGACCATCTTTGTATAACTCAATGATCTTAGTTTTTACATCGAAAGAAATTTCTGTACCACGTCTTATAATCATTCAACTTATTCCACAATGAAGTATGAATTCGTTTTCTAAAGGTATTTAGGCAAAGATTCATATTTGTCTACATTTACTTTTGTCCATTACCTTATGTCACATAGCATCTAAAAAACATACATTATTTTCGAAATGTTTCGCGATTATAATAATTCACTAGCGCTCCTATTGCCCGACGGGCCCTAAATGCCTGGGCAGGCACCGACAAGCGAATGGAAGCGGCAATCGAGTGGTCATGTTTGTTTCTTCTCGGAGTAAATGAGGTTTGAATATGTTATTGTACGAATTATGCGTTTGACAGCAAAAATTGCTGTCACCAGATTTACAATTTTTGCGTAATAAGGACGATAGTACCCTTTTCTTTTTAGAGTATTCCCTTCAAGAAATATCATAGGTTTCACCAAACCACAAAAAAGAAAGGGATATGTTCTATATCAGTATCGATATAGAAGCTAGGATAGAATATGCACAGTACACAGTGCTAGACCAAAGTGAGGAATATTGAACATGACATTTAGTAGCCCACAAGCTGCGAAATAGTTATAATTATTTTTTTATAGTATACTCATCGTTTTATATTAGTTTTTAGCTTAGTAGAAATGCATTTCCAGTTGTGCTCAATTACATATATTTACTGCTCTTATATTATTAACATCAAGTAAGTTGTAACACTTGCTTTGTGGGGAAATCACATGCTTATCAGTTAAACGTTAAATATATCAGTCCAACAAGCTTCACGTATAATACAGTGTCTATATTTCCAAGACCACAGCATATTTAACACTTACCAACGCAACTTCCGACTATATAAGAGATTTGCGAAGACTCGGTATTCTGAATCCTATTTTAATACATTTGTGTGTTTGGTATTTGACTGAATACTTTTGCGATACATGTATACAGGGTGTTCCTTAATGATGCGAATATTTAAGCGCCTGAATCTACATGAAAAATTAATGTTAGTTTGCTTTATAAACTATGGTCCAAAAATGTTTCCTTACAAAAACTCGGGGTGTTGAAGTTTTAGGGATTAAAATGGAAATTAATTAATATTTTCAGAACCGCTTCAGATATTTCACTCATATATAGTACGTAGTGAAAGTTAATAAAGTTGCATATTTTTCGACGCAAAAATAATTTTTAGCTTTAACAGTGGTGTGCGTACGGGTATTGACTTCGATATTTTTTAAGAAACAAATGGTTTTTTGTCAAATAAAAATTGTCTTTGAATTCACCGTTCAATTTAAAACAAATGATCTCTCTTGAATTGTTTTCCTTCGATGCGCCATTTTTGAGTAAAAAAATAAAAACCGTTCTATATGTATATATAAAAAGGTAAGATTATTTTTCTATTATGTAGGTACATTCTGTAAGATTCATATATTTTCTTATTAGCTTTTATTCTTTTAATTTTCTATAAAAATCTATTAATAATCAAAGCACGTATTTTTGTACAATTAATTTGTCTAGCCTCATTGTGACACTGAGTATCAAAATGTAATTTTAAGTTCAATTTAATATAGTCATGTATGTTTAATTTTAATATATATTTTTATAAATTAAGTACATAAATGAAAATTAAATATAAAGTGAGCATTTGTTTTTTTTTTATTTTTAAAATTAAAAATGTATTCTAATTTAAATGATTTCCTATAGCATCGACATTTTATGAATTTTAACTTCAATCAATCGTTATTCGTTGTTGAGTCCTCAGATTGCGTGTTTAAATAGAATCTCGTTTTTCATTGATATTTTTTTATATAGGGTGGCCCAACGAAAAGGTCGCACCTTCATTTGTGACTCTCCTCGTATATTTTGGGAAAGACGCTCGGGCATGTAAATTTTTATTTCTAGGGAAAGTCTTTCCATCTATAGCCGTACAATACAGTGTGATCCAAAAATAAGATATTACGTTTCACTTAATATTTTTAAATCTAAACCCCATTTTCTACATTTTCCATGAAGTTTTGAGTAACTTCTGTATGATAGAATGACGTGTCCGAGCATTTTTTGCAAAATATACCAGGAAAGCCACAATGGGGGTGCGACCTTTTTGTTGGGCCACCCTGTATGTGCGACATACGTTTTTTGTAAGGTCCTATCTTGTTATACAAAACTGTGATATTTTGGAAATTTGTATCTTAGCTGTGATTAAGTAATGTAAATATCATGTTCATACCGTTTTCGTTTCCCCACTACTTTGTTGACTTGTACAAAGCTACGAGCCCCTTCCCACTTCAGTTGGCCCAACTATTGAAATCTTAGTTTTTTTCTTATCAAACACAAATAATAAAAATGTAGCAGGGTGTTATAGGTTTAAAATATTAGCAATGAATATTTTGATAATATATAGTAGAAAACACCAACTTTATCACTCCCTAATCAAATTTGCAGCATAAAAATAACACATGTTGCAATTACAGCATATCAACCTATTTTCATTTCAATGCAAAATATGTCTATAACGCATAGGTGGCTGTGAAAAATAAAGGCCATGACAATTGTTTTTATTAATCACAGCTGTCAGAATACGTTTAAAATAGTTTTGGGTAGTTAAGGTTTTCAAAATGTGTAAAGGAAAGGTTATTAGTGAGAAAATTCGGTTACTGATAATTAATTTTTTTAATTCTGGGAAATCAAACTCAGAAATTGCAGCTTTGTTAGACTTATCGCGGTACAGTGTAAGAAATATTGTTAGAAGATATAACGTAACTGGTTCAGTTAATATTAAGCCACGATATGTGAAAAAAAGTAATATCACAAATGCCGACCGAAGAGTATTAACACGTTCAGTGCGAACAGCGTCAAAAGACGCCCTCCGCTCCTGTGGTGGGAGGCGAACGGCGTCTTTCGACGCTCTCTGCCAGCTTCCAAAAAAAGTATTTCAGTTTCTGAGGTGGGTATCCTCATCCCAGTTCGCAGTCAATGTGTTAAGAAGATCGTGAAAAACAGGAGAGCCAATTATTTACAATTAAGTGCTCTGTGGAGTGACGCTGTTGGAAAGAGAATTTCGAGATCCACAACTCATAGAGAGGCCCACAAACTGCGATTTAGCACTTGCAAGGTAAATTTTCTTATAAAAAAAAAGTGAAGAAAAAATCCTAAAGTTGGACAACTTGTTTATAGGCCAAAGAAAAGCCACTATTAACTCCACTGCAAAAGAAAAATCGGCTTAGATGGGCTAAAGAACATAGACAATGGACACCTCAACAATGGTGTGCAATACAATGGAGTGATGAGGCCCGATTCGAAGTTTGTGTTGGTGACAGCGGCAGTAGAGTTATTCGCAAAAAAATGAAGCATTCCATGTTGACTGTCTGAAGAGAAAAGTGAAATTTCCAGCATCCATTATGGTCTGGGGCAGTATGTCATCAAAAGGTGTAGGAAAACTTCATTTTATTTATGGAAATGTGGATACAAACAAATATTTGGCAATTTTAGAAGAATCGCTTTCACCAGTGATGGAAGAATGTTTTACATCCGGCCAAGATTTTGTGTTTCAGCAAGATGGTGCAGCGTGCCATACCTCAAAAAAGGCTATAAAATGGATGGAAGAAAATAATGTACCACTTTTGAAATGGGTTTCTAGCACTCCAGATCTGTCACCTATTGAAACTTTGTGGCACGAAATGAAAAAGGTTCTACGACAACATCCTGCTCGTACAATCACCGAACTGAGACAAAAGCTTCAAGAAATATGGGATTGTTTTACACCAAATTTTTGCCAAAACTTGGTTAACACTATGCCCCAAAGAATTTCAGCCGTAATAAAAAACAAAGGTGATGTCACCCAATGGTAATCTTTAAATTGTTACTTTGTTAACTTCGCGCATTTATTCGCACATTGTTTATTTGTTCAGATGTTCTATTAGTTATAGGTCTAAGTGATATCAAATATGTATGTTTTACGACTAGAGTGTATCTAAACTGTTTTTGAGAAAATAAATTGTTTTAGAAGTAAATAGTTTCGTCATGTTTAGTTTATAAAGGCTAATTTTGATACAAATCTTGAAGCAAATGTAAATTGTAGGGATGCATTGAATCTCGAAAAATAGGCATATGAAAGTGAGTAAGATAGCTGTAGTCGTGGATGGAAAACACGTAGAAAGAACTGGAGTTGGAGAAAAAAAGAAATTTCTTTCTGCAGAGTGCTTGGATTTGATGATTAGGGCCGCAGATGAATATTTTGACAGCCTTCCAATGCCGAGAAGGAATCCTAATCTTGGAGAACTGCTGGGCCAAGTGTGTTGGCGTCGAAAGAGATTATGCGACGAAATGAAATCGCAGTATTTCATTGTCCGGCCGAGAACTTTTCATCCTACCCTCGTACGGCGCCTACCACGCATTACACAGACATATAAATTCGGCCAAAAATAACGTAATTTTCATGGAGTTACGCTGATTTGTATTAAATATGACGTAGCCAAAACCATAATAGCACACCAAGCATCAAATATCAAACAGGAAATTACCGAATTTTACTACATTACACAAACTCACCGATCAGGTACCGTTCCAGAGCTATGCATTCGTTGGGATAAACGCCATTCGCTGGCGGGTACTGGAATGAGCAAATCCATTCGCCTTGCACCCGTAGTACCCGTCCGGTGACTCTCGCATAGTACTCGTAGTTGTCGCGGCCGAACAGGTTTGAGGAGGCGAAGTCTTCGATCAGGTGTTTCATTACTCGGGAGGCAACCTATCATACGGATAATTATAAATGAAACATTAAATTAAATTCCTAGAATAGCTTGCTGGAAAATGAGTGTGTGGGCAAGCGTTTAAACGCATAAGAATTTACTTTGTAATAAAACTATCCAATGGGTCTTGAATAAATGTTATCTATCCCTCAAGATTCTGTTCGCAAAGAAACATGTTCTGCATAAAAACATCAAAATTAATTTGTGTCAACGGCTAGTTATTTCTTAAATGTTATATGGTTTGCCTGACGTCTATTAACGCAAATCGTTTTTATATAATGCAGAATATCTGTGTGAAGTTTATCGAAAACCTAGGAAAGTTTGATCATGTATCGCATTTATATCGCAATCTTGCATGAGGGATCGCATCCCCTCAATACCCCAGTTGTACATTTTTCCAAGGGCGTCTGTGCATAATCTTCAGGTTCGTTACCATTACACCTTAACCCTGCCAATACGTCGCACAACACTCTTCAAAACATCTTTCACTTACAATGCTGATATTTTTTTATACTCGAACAATTCCAAACAATAAATATCAGCCATCTTTCAAAAGCTATTACAAGATTGAAATCGAATAGAAATCCTAGTGATCATCTTTCAAAAATCGTTATGAAGGAATGTTTCAACATTATTGGAGAAGTTATTACTGTTAGTGAACCACTGTTTAGTGTATGGTGAATTTCCTTCAAAATTAAAATGTTCTACAATTACTCCTGTTCCAAAAGTGCAAAATTCTGAGTTATATTCAAACATGCGGCCAATTAATGTACTGCCAGATGTCGAGAAGCTCTTAGAAGGAATCATATATGAACAAGTCATTGGATATATTGAAGAAAATAACATATTGACAAAATTTCAAGCAAACAGTATTCTACTGAAACAGCAATTCAAATGGTAGTAGAAGAATGGAGGCGAAATATGGATGAAAAAAAGTTTACAGTAACATTGTTCTTAGATTTCAAGAGAGCATTTGAGACTATTGACAGGGAGAAATTGTTAACGAAATTGCATTGCTATGGATTTCAAGGTTCAGTATTCAACTTATTACAACATTATTTAATCAAAAGAAGTCAAAGAACTAAAACTGGCAATACATTATCAAACATTAAAAACATTTCTGTAGGTGTGCCACAGACTAGCAAATTAGGTCCAGTACTATTTATTTTATATATTAACGATGTTCCTGATATTTTACAACACTGAAAAATTCAACTATTTGCTGATGATACATTAATATATACAGGGTGACGCATCGAAAACGAAACAGACGCATTTACTGGCAGCTCAGTTTTTTTTTTTTGGAAAAAAGCTCAGACCCGTCGATTTTGTTTTCGAGGGGGACACAAGTTTAGCAAAAAATCACGTTAGCACGTGCAGCCCCCTACGCGGGGGTGACACCACCCCCAAAATCTTAAATAGAAAGGGAGGTCGAGAGATACCTTATTTTAACCCTTTATAATGATATAAAATTAATGTACTTCAGTTTAAAGCTTAAATAAAACTAATACATCATCATTAGTGGAGATCAATACATTTGGCAGCAAATTAATTTAAAAATGAAGAATGAACTGACCCGTTAGGCAAGTAAATGTTTAAAATGGCCACCATGACCCTCCATGCAATAATAAAGATTTTGCTTAAAACGTTGCCGCACATTTTGCAATATTTGAGGAGTAATTTGAAGGCACTCATTCACAATTTTTTGTCGCAGGTCTTATAATGATGTTGGCTGAGTAGCATAGATTTTGCCTTTTAAATCACCCCACATAAAGAAATCCAAAGGTGATAAATCTGGCGATCTTGGGGGCCATTCAATGGCACATCTTCTACCAATCCATCGATCTGGAAACGTCTGATCTAAATATTGTCGAACACGTAATGCGTAATGTGGTGGGGCACCATCCTGTGGGAACATCAACCTATTCGCAATGAACCGCCGATCATTCTGATTTTCAATTATGGCTGTTAATGCCGGATCTATGGCGTCTTCCAGTAATTCCAAATACATTTCACCGGTCAAATCTACAGGTAAGAAAACAGGACCAACTAAATGATCGCCAAAAATACCAGCCTAAACATTTAATTTTTGAGGCTGCTGTGTATGAACCTCATGATAAATTCTGGGATTAGAATCGGACCAATATCGGCAGTTATGACGATTTACTACGCCATTTAAGAAAAAGGAACATTCGTCGGAAAAGCAAGTGTTGAACAGAAAATGTTCATGTTTTATAATTCGTTCTTCATTAAGTTCTTGTACCAGGTGAATTTTATACGGATGAAAACCATGGGCCTTCAGAATCCGTTGGACAGTACGTAGACTAACACCACACACAGTCTCCAATTTGCGGGTACTTAACGTAGGATCTACATAAACTTGCCCTAAAAACCTCACTTCTACTGCTTCGTTCCTTATGGGATTTTCAATGTTGGGTTTTTTATTGGCGACTGACCCAGTTTCCCGAAATTTGGCTACAAGTTCTAGAACAAATTTTCGATGCACGTTACTGTTCTTATGTCGCTCATTAAATATTTCTGCTGTTCTATTAGCGCACTGATTATTTCAGAAAAATATTTCGATAATTTCAACTCTTTCTGCTGTGGAATATACCATGGTTAATTTATGTAATAAAGCGTTGCAAGTTATTTTAGCAACAAAGTTTGGTCAAATCAATCGCAAACTATGTACTAAATTCCTATTTCAAATAAGTACGAGATATTTCCTTATCTTTCTTCAAGAAATAACTTTTTTGCCACAAAAAAACGCTCCAATACCTATTTTCAACAACCAAAATGATAAACAAACCAACGGCGTAGTGAAGAAAAGCATTTACTTATTAAGTAAATTCTTTTAGTCAAATTTCTTCTGAAAGTAGTACAAACTAATCTGATGTACCTATTAAAGTCTACTTTAAGATTTAAATCCACAAATCTTCAAAACTACTGAACTGAAGCTCATGTATTTTACATCATTATAAAGGGAATTGAAAGACCTTTAAAATAAGGTATCACGGGGGGGGCTGCACGTGTCAACGTGATTTTTTGCCAAACTTTGAAACTGTAACAGAGCTGTTAAATAATGATATGAAAAACGTAATAAATTGGTTAAATGTAAATAAACTTAAACTAAACACAAGCAAAACAAAATATCTGCTAGAAGGAAAATCTTTAGATCAAAATGCGATAAA
Organism: Acanthoscelides obtectus; assembly: GCA_963669975.1. Taxonomy (NCBI): domain Eukaryota; kingdom Metazoa; phylum Arthropoda; class Insecta; order Coleoptera; family Chrysomelidae; genus Acanthoscelides; species Acanthoscelides obtectus. Next base: position 10,135,905 of record CAVLJG010000004.1, read on the forward strand.
TCTTACAATTAATCATGAAAAAATTGTGTCAATCGAATCATTTAAATATTTGGGTGTATACGTAGACAGTAAATTAAAACTTGAAGGGTACTATGAATATATTATTTCAAACATATCCAAGAAAATAAATTACTTTTATAGAATTTTGCATAGCCTAAGCGTTTATTCTAAAAAAATTGTGTACAACACTATCATTCTTCCTCATTTGTTATATTGAAAAAAGTCTAAATTACAAAACGCCTCGTGCTCAACCCTGCGCTATTATTATTAAATTAATAAAAAATAAAACAAAAAAAAAGAAATTGAAACCTCAAAACCCCAAGCAGTCTGGAGGATATAATTTCCGGATGTTCCCTTTATGACGAACATACAAAACACTTGTATCCTTAACCTACCTGAAAAATGATAGAAGGCCATGCACAGAGTAAAAGTCGTCGAATATGAGGTGAAACAAGTGAATGTTGTGACAAGTGATAGGTGGATGACATGTAACCATGTGGATGATATGTAATAAAACACATCTACCAGTTAAAAATTCACTTACGTTCACTTCAGCCTGGTCAAACCAGTAAGCATTGTACAGCAAAAGCAAAAAAAATCTGGTTAATTTCGTACTAAAAATTAATAGCTGCCTGTGCTATCGCAAGGTGCTTTCGGTTTACAGTTTAAAATACAAATAAGTAATAAACCTCTGTTAGATTACTGTGTCATGCTGTAAACAAATCTGTGTATGTGTGTGTGTGTATTCTGTCGTTGTTCGTATCTTTATGACTGCCTGGATTATAATATTTTCGTCGACTGCGACTCTATTATCTATTTGATCTGAACATAAACATCTATTATTTTACTGATATCAAAAATATTCATTGGAATAGATAAAGTTATTTAACATCAAGTTAAGCAGATCTAGATTAGTTTTCACATTTTTTATCAGTGAAATAGTCTGATGAAATTAGCAATGATTCATTGTCCCTATCTTTACTATCACTATCCAGCATCTGCGAGGCAATGAGATACAAGTCTGCATAAATTCAAGCAGCCCTGGAAGCAGATTCATCTCTAGTCCAGGAATGTGTCATTGCTCTTGAGTGCTTGCCTAGTCTTAAAGAGGTCACCCTACTCGGATTTCCGACACTAAGGTCTACCCAGAAAATTACAGGCCCGATCAGCTGGTAAGACTGTGATCCTGAGGCTTATACATCAGAACAGGGAATTAATTATTGGAAGAGGGACTAGAATAATTGAGACATGGTGGGCGTGGACCTGTTACCTTTCCGAAAACTGTATTCCTGAACACATAGAAGATCACTCCCCAAGGAATCTGCAGAGGAAAAAATGCGGAGGACTCGCCGTCCTACAACAGTCTCAATTCTAAAGACGAAGTTAACTTTGTGATTGAACATATTATTTTGTTTGGCAAATGTCAACAGCTGTCAGAACTTGATATCATTCTTCTAGGAAGAGAGCCATGCCCACTGTTTCATTCTACGAATTTGTTTTCAGAAATAGGGGTTCAGAGCCCTAGCTTGAGAGAGAGAGGCTAAAAGGCATATAGGTGTTGACATGTACCTCTTTCGTCACGCACCAAAGTTTTTAACAACGACAGAACGCAAATATAAGAGGCAGTGTATTAATATAACTGTAGTGCAGACTAATTAAAAACGATTCCAACAAATTCAATACTGACCTTGAACTTCATAACGTCCTCCATCTTGGCAGTCTTACCGTCGCTAACGCAGGAATGGAAGAAACTGGGGGCTACACTGACGCCTAGGGCTTCGCTGGTCATCCCAGTGTGAGCTGATTCGCTATTGGAGGCTATCACGCGGAAAGTGCCGAATAATAACACTAGAAGGCGCTGGGTGTAGATCGGCAGAGATGTGATGATTCTGTGGGGAAAAACAGTGGCCCATTAGGTACCTCGGGGTTTAAATTTGGCCTGAGTGGCTACTAAAAAAAGATTCTGCGTTTTCAAAAATTGGGATCCTGATACAAAACCTTCTTCAAGTTATTGGTGAAATTGAGCCGCAATCGTGCCAAAACGTTACAGAAATTCTTAGCTGATGAATGGTCAGCTGTAAAAACAGCAAAGCGGGCATTTGGCGAATAAAATTTATACAACAGATCACTCATACTTCTACTCATAGATTCTGATAGTAGATGGAATTGAATAATTCTCTTACTTATGTATTTCCTCTTGCTGAGCTTGCAAATCGGCCATTTCGATGACGTCGAAGAACTTGTTCTCGACGTCTCTGCCGAAAACGCCACCTGGCAGTTTCCTGAGGAATTTCTTAAGCACACTGGCAATGGTGTAGACGCTAAAATTGTCCATGTTGACCAATCTACCTGTTTGAAGGAAATGGATCAGCTTTTTCATGGCGCCTTGGTGACCCGGTGCCCTGAACACATCTTTGCGGTAAGGGGCTTCTTTGTTCAGCTTTAATATGAGTACCTAGAAAACGAGCCATACCATAGTCAAACTTTTGATGTATGTATTGAAAAAATTGTACTCCTTGCAGTAAAGGAAAGACATTTAAGATTACCAAGGCTGCGTTCGTAAATTATTACAGAATGCAACAATTTTAGCGTTACATGCGTTCGGAAACAGAATATTTAAGGGTGTGAATCTACATGAAAAATTGATGTTAGTTTGCTTTATACACTATGGTCCAAAAATGTTTCCTTACAAAAACTCGGGGTGTTGAAGTTTTAGGAAAGAAATGGAAATTAATCAATATTTTCAGAACTGCTTCAGATATTTCACTGATATTTAGTACGTAGTGGAAGTTAATAAAGTTGCATATTTTTAAATGACAAAATAATTTTTAGCTTTAACAGTGGCGTGCGTACGGGTATTGACTTCTATATTTTTTAAGAGAAAAATGGTACGCCAATAGTTTTTTGCCAAATAAAAATTATTTTTGAATTCCCTGTTCAATTTAAAACAAGTGATCTCTCTTGAGTTGCTTTCCTTCGATGCGCCATTTTTGCGTAAAAAAATAAAAAACGTTCTATTGTCCGAGAAAATTAATGTAATTGAAGAATGCAATTTAGCAATACATATCTAGTTGCTCTGGAATGTCTCGGGCTTTTGACATCAATCTGACAAGTCTCTGTTATTCAAATCTGTTCGCTGTAACATCTTTTTCATTATTTCAAAAATTCAAGTTTACTCCTCCGCTACTGACAAGGAAATATTGTAATCAGGAAATATTTAGAACATGAGATATTACGTTGGGTATTCTCTGACATTACATCACGAAAACCTATGTCCTCATTTCCGGCAGTCTGTCTGCCGCTAATCCTGGGGAAGTACCGCTCGTATTTTGATGAAATTTTCAAGGTTACTACTAAGGCCCGTATCGTCAGTCGTCCCTACAATTGTAGGGCGCCTTTATGGCCTCCTTGATTGTCATAGTTTTCTACTTCTCCGTGTCAGAACTCTATTTTGAGATTATGTCACAAACATCTATTTGCATCAAATTGTGCTTGCTTTTGAGTTAAATCATGTTTTATCAGCCTGAAATTTCCTACAATTTAAAAAGAAAACATATCTTCACAATAGGAGAGCGCTGACGGTGACACGGGACAAGTGTAATCTAGAAATTTTTGAAGGAGAGAAAGGAGTATGACAATCAAGGAGGCCATAAACGCGCCCTACAATTGTAGGGACGACTGACGATACGGGCCTAAGCCAAGGACGAAAAATCTTGCTCGCTCAAACTTCGTTTTTTACTGTTTTAGAGGCTTCTTATTATTTTCAGAAAGATTTTTGGAGGGGTTGAAAAGTCTTAGGGGTCGTATTTCTCACATCATAGATTTACTCGCACATTCACCCTTAGAAATATCTTCGACACGTGTATCTTTCTTCATTGACCGTCGTCACTGCCTGCTCCATGAGTGTCGTTCTTTCACTGCCACGCTGCCGGATAGTCCAGGAGTCTAAATTGAAACGCGATAACAGCTACAGAAAATGTTCAGTAACCCAAAGTTAAAATGATTGGAAACAATATACGAAATCAAGAAATGAGTGTATAGCAGTTCTCAGGAGGGAAAAGAAAAAATACTATGATTGATAGCAATAAAAATACTTCTAAAATGATGTGGAAAACGTTAAAAAATATTGTTTCTCCTTATAGGAAGACTGAATTATCTAAAATGCGTTTCGACGATGGGATAGTGACAGACAAATTAATTAAAGCAGAAAGAATGAACACTTATTTTACGGAAAGTGTAAATCAAATAGTGAAGACGATTGATGACGGTGATCCAGAGTTATGTCCATTACAAGTATGTCAGAATTCATCAATGAAGCAATTTAGGACAATTAACATCAATAATCTAAGAAAAGGTATCTCAAAATTGAAATCTAATAAAAATCCCGTCAAAATTAAAGTGTTACACCATTACTCCTGTGCCAAAAGTTCAAAATTCTCAGCTGTATACAAATATGCGACCAATTATGAATGTCTTGCTCGATGTCGAGAAGCTGTTCGAAGGGATACGAACAAATCATAGAATTCATTGAAGCAACCAAAATTTTGATAAAAAAACAAGCTGGATTTAGAAAAAAATATTCCATAGAAACGGAAATACAAATGGTGGTGGAAGACTGGAGAAGAAGTATAGATGAGAAAGAATATATTGTAACAATATTTTTTGACTTCAAAAGGGCATTTGAGACTACAGATAGGCAAAAATTGCGTCACTATGGCTTTAAAGGATCAGTATTACACATTTTACATAATTTTTAGTAAATAGAAGTTGGAAATACTATGTCAAGTGTTCAAAATATATCAGTAGGGGTGCCACAGGGGAGTAAATTAGGGTCGTTACTATTTATTACTTATATAAATGATATCTCTGACATTTTAAAACAGTGCAAAATTCAAATATTTACGGACGATACACTTATATATATATATATATATATATATATATATATATAGCACATAAACATTTGGACACTGCTTTAGAACTGTTAAATATGTTAAATAGTGATATTGAAAAAATTATGAATTGGTTAAATGTCAATAAACTTACATTAAACACTAATAAAACAAAATGTATGTCAATAGGGAAACATTTAGGTGACAATACAATTAATTAGGCTCATGATTAATGATGAAAAAATTGAAGTGGTCGAGTCATTTAAATATCTTGGTATATATGTGGATAGTAAACTACCGTTTCACGAACATTATGAATAACATTATTTCAAAAATATCGATAAAGATAAATTACTTCTATAGTTTCCCATAAACTTAGTATGTATTCCAAAAAAATTGTGTATAACACTATAATTCTTCCCCATTTTTTATATTGTCCAACCATCTTGTTTACAGCAAATGAAAACATATTTTCAAAATTGCAAATTCTACAAAATAAAGCTATGAGAACCATTTTAAATAGAAACAAATATGCTAGGATTAAGTCTAGGTTAGAAGAACTGCAGTGGTTGGATGTGAAAAATTTCATATATTATTTAGTTCTCGTTTTCATATTCAAATTAAAAAATCATTTATTACCACCACAATTAGAGAACTTCACAAAATTAAATAGACATTATCATAACTACGAAACTAGTGGCAGTATAGATTTTCATCTGCAAAATTGTAATAGTAGCATAACTAAGTAAATCTATTTTCAAAAAGGAATATTTGAATTTAATACATTGAATAATGATATTAAACAGAGTTTGAGTTTAAAAATGTTTAAGGTGAAATTAAAAAACCACTTTATGGATAATCAAAATACATAGTGACGTAATTTTAATTTTAATAGACAAGAATGTAAAATTACAGAAAATGGATTGAAGAAAAATATGTAAACGAATCATTATACAAAATTGACATTGTAGAATAAATCTTCAACAACAACAAAAATACTATGCGATGCGCGAACCTATCATATCGTCGGAAGTTGCAATGCTGAGTAGTATTATACATTATACAGGGTGGCGCATCGAAAACGAAACAGACGCATTTTACTGGCAGCTCAGTTTGGCAAAAAATCACGCTAACACGTGTAGCCCCCTGAGCGGGGGTGACACCAACCCTAAAATCTTAAATGGAAAGGGGGGTCGAGTGATACCTTATTTTGAAGGTCTTTCAATTCCCTTTATAATGATATAAAATAAATGTACTTCAGTTCAGTAGTATTGAAGATTTATTGATTTAAATCTTAAAGTAGACTCTAATAGGTACATCAGATTAGTTTGTACTACTTTCAGAAGAAATTTGACTAAAAGAATTTACTTAAGTAAATGCTTTTCTTCACTACGCCCATGGTTTGTTTATCATTTTGTTGTTGAAAATAGCTATTGGAGCATTTTTTTGTGGCAAAAAAGTTATTTCTTGAAGAAAGATAAGGAAATATCTCGTACTTATTTTAAATATGAATTTAGTACATAGTTTGCGATTGATTTGACCAAACTTTGTTGCTAAAATAACTTGTAACGTTTTATTACATAAATTAACCATGGTATATTCCACAGCAGAAAGAGTTGAAATTATCGAAATATTTTTCGGAAATAATCAGTGCGCTAATAGAACAGCAGAAATATTTAATGAGCGACATGAGAACAGTAACGTGCATCGAAAATGTGTTCTAGAACTTGTAGCTAAATTTCGGGAAACTGGGTCAGTCGCCAATAAAAAACGCAACATTGAAAATCCCATACGGAACGAAGCAATAGAAGTGGGGGTTTTAGGGCAAGTTTATGTAGATCCTACGTTAAGTACCCGCAAATTGGAGACTGTGTGTGGTGCTGGTCGACGTACTGTCCAACGGATTCTAAAGGCCATCCGTATAAAATTCACCTGGTACAAGAACTTAATGAAGACGATTTTGATCGGCGATTACAATTTTGTGAAGATATGAGTGAACGAATTATAAACGATGAACATTTTCTATTCAACACTTGCTTTTCCGACGAATGTTCCTTTTTCTTAAATGGCGTAGTAAATCGTCATAACTACCGATATTGGTCCGATTTTAATCCCAGAATTTATCATGAGGTTCATACACAGCAGCCACAAAAATTAAATGTTTGGGCTGGTATTTTAGGCGATCATTTAGTTGGCCCTTTTTTCTTAATTGGAAATTTGTACTGGTGAAATGTATTTGGAATTACTGGAAGACGCCGTAGATCCTGCATTAACAGCCATAATTGGAAATCAGAATGATCTGCGGTACATTGCGAATAGGTTGATGTTCCAACAGGATGGTGCCCCACCACATTATACATTACGTGTTCGACAATATTTAGATCAGACGTTTCCAGATCGATGGATTGGTAGAATAGGTGCCATTGAATGGCCCCCAAAATCGCCAGATTTATCACCTTTGGATTCCTTTATGTGGGGTGATTTAAAAAGCAAAATCTATACTACTCAGCCAACATCATTAGAAGACCTTTGACAAAGAATTGCAAAATGTGGAGAGTCATGGTGGCCATTTTCAACATTTACTAGCCTAACGGGTCAGTTCATTCTTCATTTTTTAATTACTTTGCTGCCAAATGTATTGATCTCCACTAATGATCATGTATTCGTTTTATTTAAGCTTTAAATCAATAAATCCTCAAAACTACTGAACTGAAGTATATTAATTTTATATCATTATAGAGGGAATTGAAAGACCTTTGAAATAAGGTATCACTCGACCCCCCTTTTCATTTAAGATTTTGGGGGTGGTGTCACCCCCGCCTAGGGGGCTGCACGTGCTAACGTGATTTTTTGCCAAACTGAGCTGCCAATAAATGCGTCTGTTTCGTTTTCGATGCGCCACCCTGTATATACTGTTGTGTGGAGACACATCATTCATCAGTTCCAGCACTGTTCACACCTGCATCCACATATTGTAACAATGAATCCACATCAAGCTTCAATGAGCTGATGATTCGAATCGAGTTCAATGATCTCACGCGCTTTCTGAACCCACCTTAAAACTGTCATATAATATGCAAATAGACTCAATTGCTAGTCACAATTATTCATTATTATTTATTCATTGATGCGGAAAAGTAGATTGTGCTTAATTGTTACTTACATTATCCATTTGAACAATAATCTAATTCTACAGGTGTCTGGTATGCGTGTAGGACGATTTTGTGATTCAGTTCAATCAGCATCCTGTAGCTTGATTATTAAACTTTTATCTTTGTTTCTACAGCTTAAAATGCATCCAAGAGTTTTTCAGTAAAAAAATGGCGTCGAGTAGTTGGACTCTTTACTTTCCACGCAACGCCCTCATCAGTACTTAAAAGAATATGTTCAACACAAACTCTGAGAAAAAAGTCAGTCAAAGAAGCCCATATAATTAGTATACTCTACATCTGGAAACGTCGCCTTTCACCGATACCTAACTCGGGTAGACGTGCCACCGTGGTAGCGCGGTCAGAGCATAGAAAACACTATGCAGTTGCGCAAAAATACGTGTGATTACATACCAGATCAGTCATCACGACGCCAGCGGCAGGCGCGGCTGATAGGTACGAAATCCGCGTGTTTTCAGAACTAATGTCCAGAGAAACCTATGATGTGTGAAATATGTCTAATAGGTATAATTACCAATGTTGGTAGCGTATAAATGTACTACCACCCACAAGTTTTTTTACATGTAACATCCAAAAACATAAAATCTCATTTTGGAAAATTTTCGCGATATTCTTCCCCGCCAGTAGGCGAGGGAAGTAAACGAAACACATACTACATTCAACATTCTTAAAAACTTATATAGCATCCATTAACTTTCAAAAATCAGACTGCATCTACCATTTTTTGAAAAATTAATATGCATCCACTATTTTTTGAAAAAAGGTCACCATTTTTTAAACAGCAGAATTCTTCCACCAATTACATACACAATTTTTGGAAAATCGGATTGCATTCACCATTGTTGGAAAAGTAGAATAATCAGTTTGCTTTCACCATTTTTTTAAAATCAGACATTCGTTTTTCTAAAAGCAAAATGCAACCTCCATTTTCTAAAACCAAAGTACATCCACCACCTTTTGTAATTCCAAATGCAGTCGGAATTTTTAAAATCAAATGACATTCAACATTTGAGAAAACTTAGATTGAATAACTTGATTCCGAGCAATAACTCTGCAATAACATTTTTTTTAGGAATTAACACAATGCTTTGTCAGTCACTGATAACTGACTATGAAGTATTTCAATGTTACCATGTAGAGTTATCAAATATGCATGTATTAAATAATATTGTTTGCCTGATACAAAATGCATGATTATAGTTTGAAATAAGATTTATCTTAGTTCTAAAATCTGTGATGGCACCTACTATCAAGTTATATAATAGAAAACAAAACATTAAAAACCCTTATTAGCATCCATGATGCTTGGAAAGGTTATTTGTAGTATTTAGGACACTTGTTCTATTTTTTCTGTGACACCAGGTATATTTAGATTTTCTTATTCCATTTATAACTTGTTATCTCATGGCAAAAAAGAATATGAAATATGTCATTTTCATAAGACCATAATAACAAAAAAAATATATATAAACAATGTTTAACAGTATTATATTTAAATATAAAATATAACTTTATCTCATTAAATGTACGATACAGATTTTAACTAAATTAACCAACTCATACTGAGGTACCTATTTGTTGTATTCTTGTACCTTTTAAATTGATTTAACTGTATTAGATTTGATTATTAATGTGAATAATATAATATATTACAGTTTAAACTTTTCAAAAACAACTTCAACAATGTATTATTTATTAAAATAATGTTGGATAATTTTGATTCAGGCAGCTTTTAGATTTTAAATCAATATTAAAACTTGATCCAAGAGAGATGTTTGGCCTATTTCTTGGTTATATAAGGCCAGGTGTTAGGCCTATCATTATTTGAATTAGTTATGCTTAATGCTTTCCTCTAAGGAAATTGCATTAAATGTGGCACACAAAAAAGTATACCAGATGTGATACACATTAGAACATTAGCATATATTTAAATTATTGTATAATAATCAGTTTTGTAAGGCTAAAACAATTGCTTGCCGTGTTTTATAACAGAAAGTATTGAAAATACTCACCAAAAGTGGTCCAGGGATATCATTCTTGCAGACTTCTTCAAGGGGCACTCCAAACTTGACTTTCTCCAGTCTGCGCGGATAGGGTCCCGAGGGATGCCCACAAGACGTGACCACGTTCCCGAAAGTGGCAGCCCGCCTATGCATTCTGGCCGCCCAGCTGCTCATCTCAAACGCACTCTGGGGCACCCTGCTGCCACCCGAAGCCAATCTTCAATGGAGCATAACCTATACTTTGAGACATTTAAACATTTCTTTCTTCGCGATTTTTGACTTGAAACAATACACGTTACGCTTGCTGCTCAAACACCAACATTTGGAGCTGGAAATGCGAACATGTTGACCAGTTTTTCTACACCACACCTTTTGTTGGAGCTTATTAGAGTTTTTCTGACAGGCACAAGTACAAGCACACGAATACAAGTATACAAGCTAGAGAATACCGAAATATGTGTGCTGTGTGGGTAAGACAATGACGGAAAAATTAAATCGATGGCATTTATTTGGCTCGCACTCTATCTACTAGGTGATTTATTGTATAGCGATGTGCTCTTGTCCTTGAGCTATCGCTCGCTAGATGGTGCTAACAGAACCACCTTATTACTCAGTCGTTTATATAGGGTTGTCATAGTTCTACGGTTAGATATAGAGATTCCAACTTAGAAGATGCATTTTGCCTAAATCAACTCAATTCATTAAGGTAAGGAGAGGTTCGTAAAGGTATTGTGTACCTCAGTATTAACACCTACACTCAGTCCACCATGACTGCTGAACTCATATTGCCCCGAACTAGATGCTTATGTGTAAGAAGATGAGAAGAAGAAAGGAAGGGAGGAAAAAAGACTATGATAAATGTCAAAACAAAGAAATATGGTGGCTGAGATTTTAATTATTTTGACGTTTACGTTTTCTATTTTTGCAATCATTTGAAAGCGCGAACATGACGGATAATGAATTAAAAATGTGCTTTACGTGATTCCAATCACATTTAAGAAGACTTGGCAGCTGAAAATGAGCAAATTCGTCGACTATTTCTTTATCAGTGGTCTGGACTATAGCTCAGGTTTAGAACCTGACAAATATGCTGGTAGGTAAACAATTTACTTGAACAGAATAGCTTCCCTTTTCTTGTATTTTTCAACATATGTCCAACAATTTAAAAACTGTTTTTGTAAAAATAGAGGAAGCATGATCCTTTACTAAAGACACACTTTAGTTTGGAACATTTCATTAGTTTGTTACACAATCTATCATTCTTTCAGAGGATAATCTTCATGTTTCCCCTTTGGAAAGAGCCTACAAAGGCAAAGTTCTTGCCCACTATCCAGAAAATGTGCAATACAACCCTTTTGATGAATCAGCTGTATGCTTGGTAAGCTCCTATTTCCATCAACATTTTAAATTAAATTTTTTTTAGCTTCTATCTAGGACTATTGCTTAGTGTGCAAAATTACTGTGCACTGTAAATATTTGTTAGGAAGGAACACTGTATGGGTATTATTCCTAGAAAGTACATTATATTGTAAGAGATCAGCTCATTGCCAGGTTGATGTTTCCTTATCTTTTTAGTTCTCTCTTCCATGTGGACTGAAATTCAGAACCCAGAAACATTCTGTAACACAAGCTCCTAATTTTCACTCATTTGTAATAACTAGAGAAGATGGAAAGAGATGTTATGGTTTCAGTCTCATTTTCTATGAGGAAGTACGAAATAGGGATATTTGTTCTGCAATGCAGACTTTACAGGTAATGTATTAATATAGATATTCACCTATGTTCAGAAACTCAAAAATAAAAGAACTATTAGATTACTCAAGTGATTCTTACTGCATTACTTATTTCTGTTTGTAAAATTTGTCTATTGCCTAATATGGTTATAATTTCCACTTCCAGGCAATGTACATTACTGAGCTCTCTAGTGGGTTAAAGCCAAGAAATTTACATAATGTCCAAGTTCAGGGACCTCACTCACGGTCACTGCCCAGACATTTCAAGCTTGCCCAAAACCAGAGTGGTGCAGCTCTTACATATTATGACATATCCAAGGATAAGCTATTTGTGTCAAAGAGTATAGGGATTATCACCCAGGTCGCATACGTGCAGGCAGCTAAAATATTCTTAGAGAACTTGTATAGGTATGGTTTGCTTCATGTCAGAGTATTTTTGCTAAAGAAGACTGTTCAGATGATCACAATTCAATTCGTTCCATAAAGCTTGGAGCCAATTCAATGCAACATAGCATTAAGGAGCTTTGCTTTGCTTTAGTAATTTTTTTTATTGGTACATTTAAGTATCTGAATCAAAATATCTTTCAGATGTGTGCCAAAAAAGTCTACAGCTAGTGGTCTCAGTTTAGAAAGCTATGTATTCAATATACTATATGAGGTAAGTATCTGTTCAATTCAATATTCTTTGATATGCAATCATCACACATTTGAATAAATTCAATTTCATATCAGAAACCTATAGTTTCACTTTCAAGTGGATTGCTTTAATATTCACTTTTATGATCAGATGCAATGACCTTCAGCTGTTTATCAGCGTTATCACAATCAGTAATTACAACAAACTAACAACATCAATGGATTGGGTAATGATATAAATGAATTATGTGTATTGTTAAGAATGATAATTAGTACAATTGGTGAATGATTGTCTTAGCATATATGCTCTGTATGTACAGTTTGCGTAATATTGAAGAAGTGATTTGCCTTTTTTAATAGCAGGTGTTAAATGGAATGGGTGATTGAAAGAATTTTCTCATTTTACACAAAAGAGTTTTTGGAAATTCTACTTAACAATAAATTTTTTTGAACGTTTTTCAAAGCAAACATTTCTATTTTTTGTTTTTGTAGCTACAAGTGAATTTAATTTCTACAGAGGTAATTTTAGATTCTGATTTAGAATAAGGCGTCAAAAATGATAACGTGCCGCTGAACTCTGTTTAGAATAAGATAACGAGACCTGTCGAGAATCTCAGCGAAAAAATGATATCAGATTCTCAATCTATGAACCTGATTTACCCAAAAAGCAGGTTTTGGTCGAGATTACAGATTCGCGACAGTTTTCTGTAACTATCTTCAATACTATCATTGATTAACGTGTTCCACCTGAAGATAGTTAAGCTAATAACAGTAATAATATTATTAATTATTATTAATAAGACTAGGTAGTTTTAGAGTGCTAACAGTCATTCCACGTTTGCTCACTAGGATCGTTGTGTGCGTCCATCTGTGGAGGAATGGCTCAACTACACGCATTGTTGGTTGTCTGTAGTTTTCATCTCAGAGAAGGAAGTGGTAGATCGCAGCTGTATGATCATGCGTGTATAAAATCAGTGATATTTGCTGTGTGAGAAAATTAGCTGTGCGTGACGGGTTATTTATATGTCGTCCTTTCTGAAGACAGGTTGTGTTCAAAGTTATAAATTACGATTTTTTTACGTTACGTTTTTGTGTGTTTTCTAAAACTTTCTTAGTTACGGAAAATCCACTGCGCCCGCTTTGTGTGTAATATAAATATTTATCTCTCTCATTTTTGAAGTTCAGCAAATTTATTCAAATTCTGAATTAACTTGACTACTCAACCATTGTTTCAGGTTGAATTGCCTGGTCCTGGCAAAAGCCTCCTTATCCACCTGCCCCCCTCAGATCCCCAATTGCCCCCCGCTAGTGCCATAATCCAGAACCCTTCCCCTCCCTTGGAACTGCCCCATTTGGATTATCCCATGCGGATGGTGTTCGTCTGGCTGGGGGTCGATATCGTCGTTCAGCTGTTCACATGCTTGCTGCTTGAATGCCAGGTGCTTCTCAGGAGTTCAGGTATTCATGCGGAACGTTATAGATATACAGTGTCCAAGAATATGTGAGGAAATGAATTAAGATAGCACAAAGTGCTATTTACTAGTTTATGTGAGAAATCGCACAAAGATAACCTAACAAAATCTTATGAAAAAGGGTTTAATTGTCTTTGCACTGCTGTGAGGTCGAACTTTAGATTTTACTCACCCGATTTACCTAAGAAATTAATGTTTACAGGTGCGCAGCAGTATTTAAAAAAGTCATGAAATGTCGTAGTACTGAATTCGAGATAGAAAATGGGTGTAGTTTGATGTTTGATCTCCCGTAGGGCGTAGCGTTAAATCGACGCCGGATTCGTGGTCAACAACACGTTTTATCCGCGTTGCAATTACCGTGCAAATTGTTATTATTATGAGCTTCATTATATCGATCTCATGTATTCTATGACCAGGCAAAACCTCACAGTATATAATTTAGTTTGGATTTTACGGCCGCGTGATACGATGTGAAATTTGACATAAAATGACAGCGTAGGTTGTCACATCTACACTACCGCTTTGCTTATCCTGAATAAGCATTTGGCAACCCAGCATACTGACACTTGTCAGATATGAAAATTCTGGAAGTTGGCGTACAAATTGTTCATCTCAAGTTTCATCACGTATGTTATCATGCGGCCCTCAAAGGTGAAGGAAAATATAACGAGAATGCTAAGTAGTTATTTAGGTGTTGCTAACTATTTATTCCCGATTTTTCAATTGCATGTTAAATGTGATTTTACTACCAAGTTAACTCTCAAGACGCGTTTTTCAGTGTCAGGTTTGTCCTAAAACAGTAGTTGACTTTAACCTGAAGTCCATCTGCGTGTTGACAAAATAATTGTTTAATAGAAATGCCTAAAATGTTATTCTTGACAGTGACACGGAAAGCACAAACATCGAGCGTCAATGCACAGAACACGATAGTTCACATGTAGAAGCAGCGTTGCCAGATCAACAATTTGGTTAACCATGTGCTAAAATATCACGCAAAACTCATAAAGTGATTTCTTGAGTCTCGCAAGCGACATTTTTCATTCGACAATGAATGACGCGTTCGAGATTTTTGCACTGTTCGACAAAACGAACGGCAGATGACAATATGCGGCCAAAAATATTCTGCCAGATGTTGAAAACGTATTTGAAGAAATTATTTACGAACAGATCATCGAATTCATCATGAGAAATTTTAACCAAATTTCAAGCTGGATTCAGGAAGAAACACTCGACTGAAACGACAATACAAATGGTTTTAGTGGACTGGAGGAGATGTATGGACAATATTTGCAGATGATACATTAATACTGCTTTAAAAATGCTAAAAATCATAAATTGGTTAAATATAAACTAAAATTTAATGCTTCTAAAACAAGATGTATGCTTATAGGGAAATACTTAGATAAAAATATTATCACTGTTAGGATAAATGGTGAAATAATTGAAAATGTTGAATCAATTAAATATTTGCGTATATGTATATATCGATAATAAATTAAAGTTTGATGATCACTATGAATAGATTATTTCAAAAATTACAAAAAAAAACAAATTACTTCCATAGGGCTTCTCATAGCCTCAATACATATACAAAAAAAAAGTTTATAATACAATTATTCTACCGCATTTACTATATTGTTCAACTATCTTGCTCACTTCCAATGAAGTGAATATTGAATGAAAATAAGTACATCAAAATAAAATCTTTGTTACAAGAATTCCAGTGGTTGAATATAAAAAAATGCATATCGTATATGGTACTTATTTTTATACATATTTAAAATAAAAAATTATCTTTTGCCACAATATTTAGAAGAATACATAGAATTGAATAATCATTGCCACAATTATTATACAAGAAGAAATATAGATTTGCATTTACAAAATTTCAGAAAGGATTACTTGAATTAAATAATGATATAGAGTCTAGTTGTAATTTAAGAATGCTTAAAAGAAAATTAAATTAATATTTCATGAACAGTGAAAATTCGTACAAATGTAATTTTTGTTTTTCTAAATATCTGTATGTTGTGTAATTGTTGTAGTTTTCCAAAGTGTGTAATGTTAAACTAGTATTAGGAATATGAGCTACGTGAAATTACTTTCTTATTCAAAATCAAATAACTCGTCAAAAGTGACAAGAATCACAAAGATAAAATTCCAGTGTCGGATGCGAGATTCGAGAACACCAAATTTGAAAGTTTACCAGCGATTGCCAAACTGGGCGTTAGTCATACAATCCATATTCATAGGGAACGATTAATTTGCAAGACATTATTTGAAATTTTTGCTTTATTCTAACATTTTCTATGCTTGGTTCACAAACAGCTATGTCTAAAGATTTTTCATGCGTCACACAACAGATCTTGTAACTGATTGTTCCTATTGTAAATGGACGAACCAATTAACAATACTATTTCTAAACTAATACCATCACGTTCTCATTTAGATCCTCATCGACTGATGGTGGTGGCAGAATGTGTAACTTCATTACTGTTCCCATTTACGTGGCCTCACGTGTATGTGCCAATACTGCCCGCCTCATTGCATCATTTCTTAGACGCCCCAGTACCTTTTTTGATGGGTAAATACAATCTCATACGTCTTTATTTCCATCCTTCGAGACAACCATAACATCTGAAAATTAACCCACAGACTGACCTTCTATTTATACGTTTCAATATACAGGATCGGCAGAAAATCATTGAAGACCCGTATTCAATATGTGCGAGTGAGATAGAAAGAGAAACATGTGTGTTAGAGCAAGAGCGCGAATGAATAGTGCACAGACAACGAGTCTGTGGACGCTTCATTCACGCTCTTGCTCCGACTTACGTGTTTCTCTCTTTCTATCTCGCTCGAACACGTTGAATTCGGGAACTCAATAAATGATTTTCTGCCGATCTTGTAGATACATACGAGGTCTCCAGTCTTGCCACATCAGACACTACGTTGCCAGTCTCATTACTTAATTTATAGACCTGGTATGTATCGGGTTCTACAGAAAAAATACCTCTTGTCTCACTGACAGGACAGACTAAAGAAAAATGAATACCCTCAATTACTTGCAGATTGGTTAAACTAGCTCGTATAGAAATAAACCTTATGGTGATCTAATGTGAAGGATGGAAACAGTCTATATACTATACGCTTTTAATCAAAAATGATTATACTAGGTCTGTATACCTCATCTGATAACATGAAGGTAGCATCAGAAGCAAACCTCTGCTACGTGGACATAGATAAATGCAAAGTTCAGCTACCTGAAGAAATTGCAGCCTTTCCACAGCTTGAAGCATTTTCTGCAGAAATCTGGTCTGTTTTGGATAAATATAACGTTCATGTGCCAACTTCCGAACAGAACAGAAATGCACAGGTAATCAATTTTTTCAGTAAAAGTTGATGTCTCTAAAATGAACAATGCTCCGACAGTAATGATTTTAAGATTTACAAATAAGACCTGCATGTTGCTATTTTGCTTTTAGTTATACAGGGTGTAAACGTTATGATAGTCATTATTTAAATGGGTGATAGAGGGGGTTGAAAGAAGCAAAAAGTTTCATATAACATGGGGGTCAAAACGGTATTTTTTTAGAGAAAAGCGACTTTAAAGTAAAATAAAACACAACGCCGCAATGCCAGACGCAAATTACGACGGAACGCAGTGTAAATAAAGATGGAGTTTGT
The DNA here is from genome assembly GCA_963669975.1 of Acanthoscelides obtectus. Classification (NCBI taxonomy): domain Eukaryota; kingdom Metazoa; phylum Arthropoda; class Insecta; order Coleoptera; family Chrysomelidae; genus Acanthoscelides; species Acanthoscelides obtectus. The sequence goes on from CAVLJG010000004.1 coordinate 10,153,498, forward strand.
TATTTTTGGATCTTAGGTATTATTTCATTATTTGTACTCGTAAAATGCAAGCAATTAAAAAAAACGGACTTACCACTAACTGTCTCAGCACTTCACCTGGTGTGTGAAAGTTTATTGAACGTATTAAAAAAATCCACTTATAAATATGGAACACAATTTTGATACATACATTACTTTTCTTTTTAAAACCCACACTGCACTTCTTTTGTATTTAAAGAAGGTGTTCAAAATGTTGTTCTCCACTTTCCACACAAGCTTCATTACGACAAACCCAGTTTCGTCTTACTCTAGGTCCTCGAAGTTGTCTATTTATTATTTCAGCCGCATTACATTTTTTTCGCGAAGTTGTGCTTCAGTTGTTATTGGAGCAGCCCCATAAACCATCCATTTAAGTTCTCCCCAATACCAGAAATCCATCGGATTGAGGTAAGGAGATCTTGCTGGCCATTTCCGAGGATCAGGAGCATTTCGACCGATCCAGCGAATTGGATAATGTAAAAGATTGTCCAATAGGGTCGCAGGAAAGTAAACGTCAATTTGACATAGACGCCATCTTTGTTTTCTGTCACCGACATGTCATTTTGTTTTTTGAATGTTTACCATTGATCGCTATGGAGTCGTATTCGATTGAAGACCGCATTAAAGTTATTCAAGAGCACTACAAAAATGGTGCAAAAATAAAAAACACGTTTCGCGCGCTTCGTGAACATTTCGGTCGCAACAACCGCCCAAACGAAACAACCATCGGTCGTCTGGTGCGTAAATTCGAGGCAACAGGTTCTGTGGCAAATCTGCCAGGCTCTGGCCGGCCAAGGATCGTTCGCACACCAGAAAATATTACTGTTGTGAAGGAGAGTGTGAGAGACGATCCGAAACAATCAACAACGCGTCGATCCCAAGAATTGGGCATTTCGAGAACCAGTTTGCTCCGCATTCTCCACAAGGATTTGAATGTACACGCCTACAAGATCCAAATGACGCAAGAGCTGTTCGCGCCGAACGTTCTCAGATTGGCTACTTGAACACCGCCAAATTGATGCCAATTTTTCATCAAAAATCATGTTCAGCGACGAAGCGCATTTCACTTTGAATGGGACGGTAAACAAGCAAAACTGCCGCATCTGGGCGAACGAAAATCCCCGTGAGTATCAAGAGCAGCCGATGCATCCTCAAAAAGTGACTTTGTGGTGTGCATTGTGGTCAAAAGGCATCATCGGACCTTACTTTTTCGAAAATGCGGCCGGGGACGCCGTTACCGTCAATTCTGAGCGATATCACGTGATGATAGAGGACTATTTTTTGCCGCAACTTGAAGGAATGGATATGGACGATGTTTATTTCCAACAAGACGGTGCAACATGCCACACAACCAACGTCAATATCCATCGATTGCAGTCCTTCTTCGGTGATCGCGTGATTTCGCGCAGAGGAAATGTGCCATGGCCACCAAGATCGTGCGATTTGACTGCCTTGGACTCCTTTTTATGGGGATATTTGAAAAGCAAAGTCTACGTCAACAAACCAGCCACCCTCCAAGAACTCAAAAACAACATCATTGCCGAGATAAATGCCATAGAACTGACCATGTTGCAAAATGTCATTGAAAATTTCGACCATCGCGTGGACGTCTGTAAATCCAGTCGTGGTGAACATTTGAGCGATATTATTTTTCATACATTAATGGTATAAATGAATCTTCAAAATAAAGTACCCAACTTGATTTGAATATCAATCTTTCTTGTTTTAATATGCGTTTACTTTCCTACGTCCGTTTTGGACAACCCCATGTAATGGCGTGTTGTCTAAGGTCTGTTCCAAAAGTTCTGGTAGGTTATTGGCTAGAAAGCTAAGGTATTCTGACAACTTTGTGGGTAACTCGAATGGTATGAGGATTTTCTTGGGCCCACGTGTGAGTATTATGGAAATTTAATATCGCGTAAAAGTACATTGGTCCGTCGCTAGAACGTTTTTAAAAAAATCCGGATTTTCAACGTTTTTGTGCAAAAACCACTGACAGAGAATGTTAGTCTGCGAGGATAGTCTCCTGGTAACAAGGCCTGCACTCGTTGTACATGGTAGGGATAAAGCAAAATTTCCCGTAGGATTCTATACGATAGTCCTACGCGGCGCCCTAATTCCCGAGTGCTGATATCTACATTGATTTCCACGATATTTAAAATTTGTTCCTCCTACTCTACAGTAACCTGTCTTTCACGAGTGCGAATATTAGTGGGCTGCACACATATATTGAAATAAGTCAAAGTAGCTGCTTAAGGCTGTGTTTTTTCCTACTTTGTAACTAATTGTTCTTATAATAAGGTGTATTGTGATATCGTTTGCAAAAACTACAAATTTACCATTTATGTTAAGTTTATTGAATCATGGATATAGAGCAAGAATATAATTGGACCGAATATTGATCCTTGAGGTAACCCCAAACAAAACTTTACATGGTTATTTTTGTGCCAGGAAATAATGACGCGTAGTTGCACACTACCCGGTCGTCCACAGAACAGGCTAAAGCTGTCCGTTCACGACACTTTAGACAATGAAAGGCCGCCATCTCCACCTGGATCGGCCAGGAGCGAGGCACTACAAAGGATTGCGGATATCGTCAGAAGAACCGGCGTCGCTCTAGACCCAAACGAGTCCAATCAACCCGTTGATTCCTACGTGGAGGATCTCAAGTTCAACAACTCGATCAGGGAGATATTCCTAAACAGATTTGTTCATATTTTCCAGTCGTACGAGAATTTCGTCATCGTTCCCAATCAGGTAGGCAACGAACTTAGTTACATTTAGCATTTATGAATCTTCTCTATAGTCTGTGATCTGACCGGTCGCAAAAACATGTTGTCGGTAACAAATTCTACAAAAATATACCAAATTCAATTGAGAGTCGGGCCTGCTCAAAAACCAAAACGGGCTTTTGTATTGTGGCAATGCCAAACACTTACGCAATAATTATATACGTGTTGATCACCTTCTTTAAGTGCCAGCCTTGCCACCTGTGGAACTGTTGCCGCCGTTTTCCATCGTAGGGAAATTATAAGAATACTAAATCTTAGGAGCAAACATTTGTTTAAAGGAGAAAATGGTATGTTCGTGCTATAGATATGCATCGATTTCAGGATAAAGAAGATTGGTTGAACAACAGGGATTCCATGCAGAATTTTGACAAGGCCTCTTTCTTGTCAGACCAACCAGAACAAGATAGACTCTTCCTGTGGAGATTCCTTGAGTCGCAAATGTTCGCCACAATGATTGATAATAAAATTATTTCTACTTGGGGGGAAGATGATAGTAACCTTGCAATATTCGACAACAGGATAAAAATCCTCAAGAAGAGATACGGAGGAGAAAATCTTATGAGGTCTGTTCATATTTCTTGACAATACGGTCGGATTGGTTGAAAATTAATTCTATATTACAGGTCTTTGAACTATGAACCTTGTATAACTGCCCACGACACTCAAGCCTTCATCGACAGAAGGATGGCATATCCAGATTTCGAGTCGTCTTGTCCAAAAGAAATTATGACCTCGAGAACTATCGTATCCAGACAGTTCCCTATTTTGGATAAAGAGGTGTTGAACAAAACCCCTGTGGTCAACAAGGGTAGTATTCCTAGAGCGAGTTCGTTAAGGAAGGGGTTGTCGTTTAAGTTGCCTTCTGGAAATGGGGACAAATCGAAAAGCACTCAGGATATGTCTCCGGCTCTCATCGCACAGGCGAACTGGACCTTTGTGGAGAAACTGCTAAAAGTTAGTACCTGTATTTTTAAGCTACTATGGTGACGTTTGAACATCTATCCTTTTTGCATTTGAACTACCACTGTTATGATATTTGAACTACTATCCTTGTTCCTTGTTGCATTTAACTAATATCAGTATGTCATTTGAACTACTATCCTTGTTCCTAGTTGCATTTGAACTACTATCAGTGTGTAACTTGAACTACTATCCGTGTTTCTTGTTGCATTTGAACTACTATCATTGTGACGTTTGTACTACTTTGGCAGGATTGCAAGGCGAAAACAAAAAGAATGTTGTTGGCCAAACTTGGCGCGGAAGGTGTGACTTTATCGAATAGCAACGCTTCGGATGGTGCCGTTGAAGAGAGCACGCTGGTGACGTCGTTGTGCGACTTCCTGGAAAGAGTCTGGTCGCACGGTTTGCAGAAAAAGCGTGGAAAATCTGCGCTATGGTCACATCTACTGGCCTATCAAGAAAAGTATCAGCCGGTGTCTAAGAGAGATAGCTATTTGAATACAGGTGACTATTTCTGTTTTAGTATTGGCATATTCTACGTGAAGATCGCCAACCATATACCGTATTCCGTATTCAGACCGATTTAAATTGCGCGATATTTTTGGTACACGCATTTCAGTAGGTGGCGTCGTAGTAGTTATTTAAAACACATGTGTCCAATTCATCATGGAACGCTACACGATCGCACAACGCGTCCGTATTTTAAAACGTTTTACTTAAATGAGAAATTTGAACAAACAGGTGAAGTTAAAGACTTGCCAAGGTCGGGCCGTGTTCGAACTGTTCGTACTCCGGAAAATATCGAGACAGTTCGTGTAAGTGTAGTGGAGCGCCCGGAGACGTCTACCAGACATCGTTCTCAAGAACTGGGTATTCGTCGCAGTCATTATGCACTATTTAAATAAAAAAACTTGCATTTGCGGCCATGGGTGTCAAAACTGTCATACTGGAGCCACATCTTGTAGTAAATGAATGTAATTTTCATTATAGTTAACGTCAGATTTGTCAATTCCTTTTTGGTCAGTTCAATGCCTTTTTTGGATCGAGTACCTTCAGGCATTGAGTAATGTGTTACACATGAAGATAAACAGGCATTAGGGATGCCAAAAAGGGACTGAAGATCCCAGCGCCATCTATGAGGCAGTAGCAGAATCGAATACTAATTCAGTAGGCAGCGCGGTGGTTAGACATTATGGGTCTACTGGCCAGTCGCCGTGAGCTGCGCGGGCTCGAATCTCGTCCCAAGAGAATTTTTCTCCTGACTTTGGGTGCTGTGTTTGTTCCTAGGTGGTAGACGGGCTTAGACTGTCGAACGTGAAGGTACCATCCGGCGGATCAGTATATGGTTGGATATCTCCAGATAGAGTACGTTAATTAGTCTATTGTAGAGAAGTACTTTTATTGCGTAATTCCAGATGAAATGTCGCGGCTTTCTACGAATTTAGAAAATTGGTCGACGCATTGCACTGATGCCAAACTTAGAACTGATTTACCCGAGTTGCCAACTTCGTTACTGTTTGACATGGGGTATGTTGTAACTTTTTCCTGAATTATTAAAAAGACACTAATCTTAATTTTTCCGTTTTTTAGCAATATTCAAGGCATGGCCGATGTGAAAACTGGCATAGGCATGGCCAGGGCCTGGGTTAGATTAGCACTAGAAAAGAAGCAGTTGTCAAAGCACCTCAGAACGTTGTTGTCGGATCAGAATATTTTACGTTCTCAGTACAAACGACTGGCCTTTCTAAGGTCAGAAGAGGAACGCGAACAGTTCCTCTACCATCTGCTCTCTCTGAATGCTGTAGATTATTTTTGTTTTACTACTACCTACCCTTCTACTGGTAAGATTTCACGTTATTTGATTCAATATAACATTTTCTTTCAACATTCTGTATTATCCTCCAGGAATTATATTCAATTTTTTCGTATCACTTCTTATTTTAGTGATACCGTACCAGATTGTGATAGTACCTAACAAAAAAGGCACAACTTCCTCAGCGAACGTATGGGTGGTTCTGTCTGGAACCCTATCTGAAACTAACCGAATCTCAGTACCAAAGGCAACTCTCAACTTTCCTTATAAGGTAAAAAAATCAACAACATACTTTTTTGTGTTTCTAATCGTTTATCTTATTTTTTTAGCACCAGAATCTGGGAGTGTTAACAACACTTAGAATAGGTCATGATAATACCGGGTTATATGCAAAATGGATGATAGATTATATTATTGTAAGAAATGACATCACCGGACACACATACAAGTAAGTGCTATTCTGTTAAAAAATATCTTATGATCTTGTTGCTGCGACTTTTCAAAACTTAGGGATCGGTCTCACTGAAAGTAACTGACAACAGCCAACCGACTTGGCACATACACTGAGAACCAAATTTGTCTGCCGGCTTGAGTTCAATTTGTGCGAGAGAGAAGCGTGTATCACGACTGAGATATGCACTATGCTTCTGGGGTTTGTCTACAAATGCCTAACAAGTGTTTTTGGCCCAAAAAAGAGTGGTTAAATGCATGATGGGAGTCAGCAGCAGGAATTCTTGTAAGGGTATTTTTAAGCGCCTTAAGATTTTAACTTTACCATCTTTATTTTTATACGAAATGGCTGTGTATACTTTTATTAACAAAACTAGATTTTTAAACAATTTTAACTCGTACTCGACCAGACAATCTGGAGACTTAAATGTGTGTTTTGTATAAGATCGGCGTCAGATCTCCGGAAATACTGGGTCCACGAATTTTCAATAGGTTACCAAACCATATTAAAGAGTGTGGAGATATGCATAATTTTAAGGCTAAACTAACAGATTTTCTTGTGTGTAAATGTTATTATGCCGTCTCTGAGTTTGTTATGTTATGAGTTATTTGTGTGTTTGTTTTATACATATATTTATTTTGTGTTGTTTTATTAGTTTTTATTCCGATGAATCCTATACATACTTTGTAATGTCTCTTAGGATAATAAAATAATTTGGAATTGAATCCATGTTAGACAGAGATAGAAGCCGGCTGAAGAGCGAAGGTCATGCCTAGCAAGGTTGTGCAATCTGTACTTGACGCCATTTTTTTTATTGTAGATTTCCGTGTGCTAGATGGTTGGGTCGAGGTGTAGATGACGGTTCGACAGAGAGACTGCTCGTAGGCACATTGATATCGAAAAAAGACGAAATAGAGGAGACGACAGCAGTTAGACAGGGCGGAAGTCTGGGAAGACCCTCCCCTAGATCTCGATCACCGGCTATTCCCCAGAAAGCCGAATTAAAACCATCACAAATACAGCACATGCTAGGTATATTTTTCTTAGAGTGACAAATTGTTGGCATACTAATTATAACGTTTTAGGCGACTGTGTAAACAAAATTGTGAAATGGCACTACAGACGAAGCTCCGAAAGACATACAACGCTAACAGCTCTGCTTTGTAGCGAAAATGGACTAGTGTCTTGTCTCGAGAACGTGTTTTTACTTGGTTTCAAATCGGGGAGACTTTTCATGGGAAAACATTACTTATGGGACTATTTTGGTAAGTTGTTTTTATTTTTAATTTTCCACTTAAATTTTACATTTGGGTATTTTTGCAGTGAGAGTAAAAGAACAGTTTGAAAATGAACTACTGGAAGAGCTGTCTGGTCACAAATCGGCAAGTTTAGAACGGAATCATCAAGAAACCGTGGCTGTTTGGAGGTGTTACTGTCACTTGATAGAAGAAATAACACAGTCGAGTAAAAACTTGGGGAAAGATGGAAAATTCCAGCTCTTTATATGCCTTAGTGTGAGGTAGGTTTTTTCGAAAATTGTATATTTGTGTCACTTCAGAATATTAGCACCGATAAACATATTCCGTAAAAAGATGCCCAACTCTATGCTGTATGAGGAGGTGCACGTACAATTTCCATCCTTACAGCCATGTTATTAAGAAGGATCATAGTAATTCTTTTAGGCTTAAAAAACAGACCCGATTTTCAAAAACAAAAAAAATAATAACGGGTGATTTTTTAAGAGGTATAGGATTTGATTTTCAAAAAAAAAACACAAAAAATTTGAAAAAACGGTTAAATCTTTATTTGAGTCGATAGAACGGTCGATATAATTTAATGTTTAAAAATTATTTAATTTAAATGTTGGCCGCGGCTCCGCTTTAGATGGCCCATGCGCAAGGTCCAATTTTGGTACACTCTCTCCAACATATCGGCCGGTATCTCACGAATAAATGCTTCAATATTGGCTTCCAGTGCGTCAATCGTTGCTGGTTTATCCCTGTAGACATTAACATGGCCCCACAAGAAATAGTCCAACGGCGTTAAATCACACGATCTAAGCGGACAATTGACGGGCCCCAAACGTGAGATAAACTGTTCACCGAACTCGCCTCTCAATAGGGCCATTGTTTCGTGTGCGGTGTGGCATGTGGCACCGTCTTGTTGAAACCACATGTCAGCCAAGTCCAGCTCTTCCATTTTGGACAAAAAAGTTTGTTATCATCGCACGGTAGCGCTCGCCATTCACAGTTACGTTCCGGCCATTGTTGTCTTTGAAGAATGCCACCGGCCCATAATCCACACCAAACAGTGATTTTTACGGGATGCATTGGTAGCTCTTGCAATGCTTCTGGCTTGGTTGGTCTTCACTCCAGATGCGGCAATTTTGCTTGTTAACGTACCCATTCAACCAGAAATGAGCTTCGTCGCTGAACACAATTTTTCGATAAAAATGTGGATCTTCCTCCAACTTTGCCAGCGCCCATTCACCAAATTGGAAACGTTGTGGGAGGTCGTGTGGCTTCAATTCTTGCACCAGCTGTATCTTATAAGGTTTTACACCCAAATCCTGTACCAAAATTTTCCACGTAGTGGAGTAACAGAGGCCCAATTGCTGCGAACGGCGGCGAATCGACATTTCACGGTCATCACTAACACTGGCGGATACAGCCGCAATATTTTCTTCAGTCCTCACTCTACGTCTGCATGTTGGTGGTTTAATGTCCAATAATGTAAACTGGGTTCGAAATTTAGTCACAAGCTTCCGAATAGCTCCCTCAGTAGGCCGACCAAATTGCCCATAAATTGGAAGCAGTGCTCGATGCACTCTCTTAACCGAGGATGAATTTTGATAGTAAAATTCAGTAATTTGCAAGCGTTGTTTGTTGTTAAGTCGATTCATTGTAAAATTATAGACCAAACTGAACAAGTGTGACAATGACACAAGACACGATTCACGCGTCATCTGTCAAAAACAGTGTTGCCAAAAAGATACTAGCAAAAAAATCACCCATTACAAGACATTAATGCTGCTTCTAGCATTCCAGATAACTGCAATTGCTATCTAAGCAGTATTTCTATTTTATTTTTGTGTATTTTTTGTTTTCAGGGAGCACCTTCTCCATAGAATGCTGGTTCCAATGTCGGTGTGCAAAGTAACCTTAGAGATGTATGAAGAAACCTCGTTTTTGAGGAATAGGGGCTTGCTGACGTTTCTCAGACAGATTCTTTTACCTTTAGACGAATTAGATGTGGTTCTTGAAAAATCTGTGTCTCATGGTATATCTTCACCTTCATCTCATCATGTTTAGATAATTTTTTTGTAGTCGGTTACCATTTTAGTACAGTCAAATCGGAAAGTTACTATGCAGAATGACTAATGTATGATACATTATTCTAGAATTTTGAATAGTGCAATAAGAAAGTTTTCCAAATCAAAGAAGTTTTTTATGGTGTTAATTAATATTACTTTTTCCGAATTATCATACTTTGGGCAACAAGAATTCTATTTTTACCAGATTAGCTGGTATTTGATTCTATATATTTTTATATGTATTTAGGGTTACTTTATGTAGTTGTTAGTCTGTGATTATGAAGTTTTAGGTACAACACGTGTTTCTCCTATTATAAGGCCTGTGATTATTGGCATCTTGAAAGACAAATCTTAGAATAGATATCTGAGCGCTTCGAAACTAGGGCGTCCCATTATTTCGAATACTATGTCACCTAGAGAAAAGTTTCAAAAAAACTGTGAGGTATCACGAGGAAAAATGCTGACTATGACATTAATTACGACCGTCAGGGACATTAAAAGGTCAATTTAATATGTTCAAATAGAATCCTCCGTTTTTTACATCATAATTGGAAAGAAGGAGAAATTTTACATCCAAGTATGACCTTGGCAATTACTATGACCTTCAAGGCGAATTCAAGGAAAATTGAAAATTTTCAAATAGAACCCTCCGTTTTTTACATCAGAATTTGAAAGAGGGAGAAATTTTACATGCGAGTATGACCTTAGTAATGACTATGACCTTCAAGGCGATTTCAAGGTCAAGTCTAGACGTTGAAAACAAATTGCTCCAACAAAAATGTACGACATGAGAGATGTGAAGTTATGCGAGTCGCCCAAAGGTGACTTTGTCGATGACCTTGATGACTATTACCTTCAAGGTCAAGTCAGAATTTTACATCCGGCTGTGACCTTGACAATGACTATGACCTTCAAGGCGATTTCAATGTTAGGACGTTGAAAACAATTTGCTCCAACAAAAATGTACATCGCAGATGTGACGTTTGTGAGAGTCACCCAAAGGTGACCTTGATGACCATTACCTTCAAGGTCGTCAGAATTTTACGTCCGGCTGTGGCCTTGGCAATGACTATGATTTCAAAGTCAAGTGTAGACTATGACCTTAATGACCATTACCTTCAAGGTCAAGTCAGAATTTTACATCCGAGTGTGATCTTGACAATGGCTATGACCTTCAAGGCGATTTCAAAGTCAAGACGTTGTAAACAATTTGCTCTAAAAAATATGTGCATCAAAGATGTAACATTTGTGAGAGTCACCCAAATGTGACCTTCAAGGTCGTTAGGATTTTACATCCGGCTGTGACCTTGGCAATGCCTATGATCTTCAAGGTCAAGTCTAGACGTTGAAAACAATTTGCTCCAACCAAAATGTACGACATGAGAGATGTGAGAATATGCGAGTCGTCCAAAGGTGACTTTGACGAGGACCTTCAAGGTCAAGTCATAATTTTACATCCGAGTGTGACCTTGACAATGGTTATGGCCTTCAAGGCGATTTCAAAGTTAAGACGTTGAAAACAATTTGCTCCAACAAAAATGTACATCGTAGATGTGACGTTTGTGAGAGTCACCCAAATGTGACCTTGATGACCATTACCTTCAAGGTCGTTAGGATTTTACATCCGGCTGTGATCTTGGCAATACCTATGATCTTCAAGGTCAAGTCTAGACGTTGAAAACAATTTGCTCCAACCAAAATGTACGACATGAGAGATGTGAGAATATGCGAGTCGTCCAAAGGTGACTCTGACGATTACCTTGATGACCATTACCTTCAAGATCAAGTCATAATTTTACATCCGGGTGTGACCTTGACAATGACTATGACCTTCAAGGCGATTTCAAAGTCAAGACATTGAAAACAATTTGCTCTAACAAATATGTAAGGCATGACAGATGCGAGGTTGTGTAAGTCGCTCAAAGGTGCCTTTGATGATGAACTTAACCATTACCTTCAAGGTCAAGAAAAAATTTTATACGTTTGAATATAAAATTTCTTGCTGTCTGCAATTTTAGCATAAAAATATTAATTTATAATTAATAATTTCGTCTTTACAATTCCAGGATAAGAAAGGGGGGTTTTAGTTGCAAATATTCGCTTACCCTTAGAATGACCTTGAAGGTCGTGGTGAAGGCCACCTTCATCATACCCCTCCGAAATCCTGCAACTTTTATTTGAAACCTTTTGGCTGTGTAGTTTTCGAAATATTTAGGTGAGGAGTTTGGAATGGGACTCCCGCCTGTATGATAAATAGAGGCAGTATAGTTATAAGTTTCTAAGCTTTTTCAGCCTGACTTATTTTCTGACATTGGGAATCCGATTTTTACCCAATTTTCACTAAATATTCTATCGAAAAGGTGAATAAAAAATATATAAGCAGGCGTCTAATTTGACTGTACTACGAATCTAGTCTTTCTTGCCCTGAATGTTTACCAATGATTGATATTAGGTTTTAAAGTGATACTTTTTGTGTTATTCCATTGTGTACATAAAAAACGTCGTGCAGATCTGAATATTATGTGTAAATATTATAATACGTTCTTTATTTTTGCATGAAGGTCATAGATATAGATAATTTTTATTTTAGCTTGAGGTCCAGTTGTTTTTAGGTGGCCTAATCAAGCATGTTCAACCGAGAATGATGTAAAATGGAAAGTACCTAATAAAATATATTCTTGCCGAGAAAAGGTTTCATTATTTTTTTTACCTACTCCTTTCATGAAGATTTTACGATAGACATATCTAACACAATAATGCTAAATTTTGATTTCATTTTTCTGGAAATCTTCATCTCCTCATGCGCGCTCGAAGGGTTTTTTTTTCGTCGGGGCCTTCGGAAACATCTTTTGTGGAAATTATTGAAGACCAGAAAAGTATCTGTCCCAAGCTTCTGAAGAACGGGGGTAGCAAATTTTCTGCGGGGGTGAGAGCAAATCCTAAAAATCCCCAAAATAGTACACAAAATCATGTTAAATATGCAAATTTTAAGGTCCAGCCGGATTCCTAGGGGGCGTCACGGCCACTTTTGGCACCCCTCTGCGGACGCCTATGTATCTCCTTGAGGCGCCTGTCATTTTGGACTAAAAAATACCGTAAGTGCAAGGCGCAAGAACCGAACTTTTGAACCCTTAGAAAGAAAGCAATGCACGTTATGTTTAACCACATTAGTTTTTTAACAAGAGGCATTCACAGCTCGCTGGTCGATTTAGTTTTCGTTCAGCGCTACCGCAATTATTTTGAAATAAAATTGTTTAGTAGTGGAATATTTTGAAATATGAGTTCTGCTTTGTGTTCAACAAACTTTATTTTATAACTTGAAATAAAGGCAGTTTTGACTAGAATATGGTAGAACGCCGGTGATGTAAACCTATAGTTTATTCACTGAAACAAAGCAGTTATGTCATATTCAGTGAATTTGAATGCCAACCTTAATGCAAAATAGATCCTAAATTGGTACGCATAGTTTGAATTTCCCGGGTACATATATGTTGGTAACAGTTTTTAGAGTTGTGACATTGTCGCAAAGCTTGTCAGGTACTTACGCCAACGGTTTTGTTGTTAATTTGTTTTGCCTCAATATTTGCATTATTTTATAAAAACAGTTTTTTTCGAAACTTTGAGGTGTCCTTTTAGGCATTTTCCTAAAATGCCGAAACCTCTGGCTCGACAAACAAAAGAATTCGTCATTTCTTTGACGAAATATTTTGAGACCGAACGAGATCATCGACCTCCATTATTGCCTTTACAATCCGTAAGAGAGGTATTAGGTAGTAAATAGAATTTATAATAGTTCTAGAGTTTACAAAACATACGCTCCGTAATGTTGGTTGCGGTAAGGCATCGAAGACATAAAGTAGATTTTGTAAAACATCCTTGGATCTAGTAGTTTTAATTGATATGGCAACCATGTGCGTCATTGTCATTTGACGTTGTGACGTAACTGCTTTGATTCAGTGAATAAACTATACCTATATAACTGCCTTCAAATATAGAAATTATCATCTGATTCTTTTATAATCTAATGCTACATGAAACGTATCAAATTTTTGTGATACAACATTCAACTAACGTGTTACATTATCTATGTTTGTAATTTGCAAAGCCCTGTATATTGATTGCGATTCTAGGACCATTCAATTCAAATAAAAGACCTATTATTCTCTTCTTGCCATGCGCATATCAACGCAATTTTCTCTACACGTTTCTAGTTTCTACCCGGTATCCGGCAACCCGACTCACGCAAGGCATGGCACACCCCCATTCTCAATATTTTTTCACATAAGGGAGTAAAAGTTGCCAATATTCAGTTATAAAATAGATCCTAGACGTAATAGAGGAAAAAAGTACGAGCAAACCAGAATACGGATATAAATTGAAATAAAAAAGTTATCGTAAATTCCGTGCATTTTACATCACTCAGTTTTCGTGGCTGACCAGGATTGTATCGCATACCTGGGATTCTGCTTTGGCAGCACGTTGAAAGTTGTTGAGCAAGTTCTTAAAAATTGGTAATTACTGGTTTTGAAATAAGAAATAAGCAGCATTGTTTGAATCAATTTTACCGCCAAAACCGTCGCTTCCGAAAGATGGCGCTTTCTATTGTTAGTGAAAATTCTAAAATGGCGGACCAAAGTTTGGTGAGCTAGTGCTTTCGATTTATACATAAATAACGCCTAAAAACATGAACTTTATGACTAATAAATATCGTAAATAGTTAATCGGTAACGCCGTTGAGTAATTGTGCACATTTCTGAGTCGTCCGACAGTCTCCACGTTGAAGATTCGAGTGTTTTTTACGTATGAATAGACGTCCATATCTCATGTAGCCATATTTATGAAATTTGTTTTAATAAGACCATCAATTAAAGATATTTCCAATGAGACGTAAGTACTTGAACCTTCTCTTATATCGAATTTTCATTTTCCAAGCTTGAAATAGGTGTATTTTCCATGATCGCACACTTATCTCGCCAAATAATCACAAGCGTTGATGTTCATGTCAGAGGTCATGATTGGTCTGATTTTTTGTTTGAGGAGTGGGTCTGTTTTCAAAAGTAATTCTGCCATTTACAACCGGCAGTTTCCATAGATTTTTACACCTGCTTTTGTGTTCGCGTATCCGAAATGTTCTTTTGAGAAAATTTCGGAGATAGGCCAGCTACAGTTCAAGGTTATTGGTAGGTATTCATTTTTGTCTGAAGCATCCATCCACTAACACTCCCCGATTATTGAGTGCCCCTTATATTGTTGTTTTATTTCCATGAAATCCTCGCGATTTTGACAGTGCAACATCTATATCAACATATATGCAGATGATTCCTTACACTCTCAGGGAATAAGGGTAATCAATAACCAGTTTCATTGTCTTAAGATTTTTCTTGAAAATCTCTGGAAGTACTACTTCCTTTTTAAGACTGTTATGCTTAAACACCTGAGACATAGTCAATCTACAAGAATCTCTGTTGTATTTATTTCATTGTCATTAAAATACTCGCTTTTTTTACAGCGAAAGGTAGGTAGAAATTTGCTTGTTTGCAGGTGTTACATTTTCAGATCAGTTATTTAAGTATACCATTATTTTACTGCTTATTGAATTGCTATTGTTTAACATTCAACACTAGAGATGCTCAGAAGATAATAAATTATTAGTTAAAAGAAAGGACCTTCCCAGTAACTGGCAATGGCAATGAAATGATGCTTAAATTATACAATATGCACAGTGTAAATAGTGGTAGTCACATTCATATGGTTTCTATAGAAAAAAGCATATGAATCAGTATATATTTTATGACAAATGATTCTTGAATTTATTTTTATAAATTATCTTATAATAATGTACAGCTTGACCATGTAAAAGTTCCATTATCATTTTCTGTGGCAAGAAGTGACCAAAACTTTGTGCATAAATGTAATTTGCTATAGAGGATTTGAATATAACTATCGGTGTATTTTAAAGCATTGTGGGGTTGAATTTTGGGTAGAAAATGAGCCATCTGGGACTGCTCCCTAGTACTGGTAAAAAACCAATGAAGTTTCGGAATATACACCTGGTGTACCCAGGAGAAAATCACAGATATGCAGAAGTCTTTATTATTACATTAGTACAAGTGAATGAAAAATACTAAAGCAGGCCTTTAGTCAGAAGCCCAAATATAGGGGCATTGTAGACACTAATGAGCTTAAAGACATCTTGTTAATCAGATCTTTGAACTGTAGTAAAATCGGGAAGAGGTTTAAAAGTTCTAGGTTGGTCGTATACAGGGTGATTCACAAGTCATGACCAAAAATTAAACATCCTACACAGGAATGCATTTTAAAGGGGGTCTTCTATGTAACAGTTTTCCTTGAGGGCTTCATTGAAAAGATAGGGGATGTAGAAGTTTAAAAATCAGCAACATTTTTGTTTATATCTGCAAAACTGCTAACTGGAATGAAAGCAATTTTTCACATTTTACCTTCAATTTGCTACAAATAATTACTCTTGTCCTGTTTTTGTAAAAATAAAAATAAAACATTCTGTGTTATAACATTCTTATTTTTTTAAATTTTCAATCTTCCACTATTTCTTTTATTCTGTAACTTTTATATCGATGATTTTTGGTATATCAACTCCTTTTGTCGAGTCCTACAGGCAGATAAAATGAATAACTCAACTTTGTATAAGGCACTTTTGAATAAGCATTCTAAAAACTAGTAAAATACCAAATTGCTTGATTTTGTTTATACATGATTATTTAACTTCAAACTCTTTTATATTACAAAAATTTCGTCAAAATCACTACAGTTTCTGGTTAACGTAATTCCATATCTTAATCTAGATTCAAAATTTGATTGATACACAACTTTCAAAGTTTTCCTATCGAAATAATTCTTATAGAATAACATGTTGCGATACCTCCCAGTCTCCTTGAGCCTAACATTTTAAATAATTATTTTCTTTCAATTTTCCAGACAGCTGCAGCTGATCCAAATTTGATTGATAGTGTCTCTAACTCTTATAGCGATAGACGCCATACACCGGATGCACCTCTGTTTGCTTTTAAACTCCTTACTCAGCAAGACATCGTCAATATAATCTCTCACATTAAGTCTACGGCATGTGGCTCTGATGGTCTAACTTTAAATATGGTTTGCTTATGTTTGCCTGATACCATGGACCATATAACTCACATTATTAATGTCTGTCTCGAAACAGGTTACTTTCCTGCCAGTTGTAAAAATGGTATTATTATTGCAATAGCTAAAACTAATCATCCAGAACAATATTCGGATCTCAGGCCAATTACCTTATTATGCTTTCTATCAAAAATACTCGAAAGAGCTGTCTACTCACAACTAGTGGAGTTTTTCGAACAAAATCACTTATTTCCTCTACATCAGTCAGGTTTCAGAGCTGGTTACAGCACTACTTCGTCTTTATTACATCTTACTGATTCCATCATTCACAATTTAGATAATCACATCAACACCGTCTTGGTACTGTTAGATTTCTCGAAAGCCTTTGATATGGTCAATCACCAGATACTACTGAGTAAGGTATCTCATTATGGAATGTCAGATATAGTTCTAAGGTTCTTTGAGTCATACTTGCTAAATCGTCAACAAACAGTGAAAACTGATCAGGGAATTTCCTCCTCTGAGCCATTTCCGTCAGGAGTTCCTCAGGACTCAGTATTAGGTCCCTTACTATATCTGATTTATACGATCGATCTGCAAGACTGTTTAGTCCACTGTAGTATGCAAACTTATGCAGATGATACTCAGTTAGTGTTTGGTTTCGATCCATCAAAGGTTGATGAAGTTACTTTTAAAGTTAATTTAGATTTGGCTAACATCGGTGATTACTGTAACAAACACTGCTTGAAGATCAATCCTAATAAAACTACTGCAATGTTGTACTGTTCGAAGAACTCCTACCGTGAAATGAAGCAGAGGATTTGTGTTTTTTGGATGAGACACTCATCCCTTTTGTGGATTACGCCAAGAATCTCGGTGTTACCCTTGACTTAAATATGAGATTCGATCGGCATGTCTCTTTCTTATCTAGAGTAACGTATTTGCGTTTGAAACTCTTCTATTCTAATCGATACATCTTGAATTTTAAAACCCGAAAAAAGCTTGCTGAAAGTCTTGTGTTGTCTGTCATTTCTTACTCTCTTGTTCTGTATTACCCATGTTTAGACTACGTCCACAAAAGGAAACTCCAGAAAATTCAGAACAGCTGTTGTAGGTTTATTTTTGGATTGCGCAAGTTTAGTCGCGTCTCAGATAAAATCAAAGAACTCAACTGGTTGCGAATTGATAAGTTATTTTTATATCTTTTGACCGTCTTCACGCATAAAGTTCTACTATCTAACAGACCAGCTTACCTCGCTAGCAAATTAGTTCATCGAGGTAGTTTTGTTACCAGAGCTCTTAGATTTAATGCTAATTTTAACATGCCTCCTCACAATACCTCGGTCTTTGAAAGAAGTTACACCTACAATGCTGTCAAGCATTACAATGCAGTCAACAGTGGCTATCGATCCAAACAGGTTGTTTCTTTTAGGAAATTAATGAAGTCAGCTGCTGGAGTCCATTTAGTTCAGTTTTTCTTGTGCTCATGTGTTTCTTTTTTTTTTTGTTTGACTATTTTCTACTATTTTTGTTTCAAATTTAAAACTATCGGAATACTATCTGCATTTGTCTCGTGCAATCAATGTTGTCATTCTTATGAATTGTATTTTTTTTTTTGGTATGTTATTTTGTTTACGTGTTTAAGTATTATTTTTTCCTGTTGTGAGGTTGAGTGTAAGAGTAGCCATCTGGCTAAACTTCACCTCGCTGCAGTTAATAAAGGCATTATTATTATTATTATTATACCTTATTGAGAGTTCTTCAATAACTTGTATGGTTGACCCACCTGAGGTAACTATCTAATTCAAGATGAAGAAATCTAGTATTTTCAGACATTGTAATTGTTCTGTGGTGATTTATTAAAAAAAATATAGAATAATTTTTGAAAATCTCCATATATAACTATACAGCTTTGCCCTGCAAAATGTCCTTTTTTGTTCTCAATGGTTGAAACCAAACAAAATTCGGGGTATCAAGGCCAATCAAGGTGCTGAATTTATAGAAGAAAATAAGCCTCTCTGGTATATCTGTACAAATCTTAATTAATGGTTACAAAAGAATCGGAAGTAGATTGAGACAATTTCATAGACTATGCGATGTTTTTTGCCGTATTCATTTCTAGCGTCAAAACCCCGCAAACTTGAAAACGCGTCGTGTTCGTCAAATGTTACTTTTTGAATCATGATTTGAAAAACATTTATCCTAAAAAACAAGCATTATAGAATTTTGAAAAGCATTTATTAATCCTAAAAATCAATTACCAGGGCATTATAGAATCCTTACTGACCATATCTAGATCCCTAAGCAAAACAATAATTGCAGCCTTTGTTTATTTACCTTTAGCAATGCAGTATAGCTGTTATCAAGTAACCAGGGTAGCAGAGCATTGTATGTATTAGAATATTTATGATGGCTATTCTAATAGACCACTAGATAATCTTCCAATTATCTTTTCAAGTCTTCTTAGGATGGAGATTATGGGTTTGGGTATTTTATGGTCTCAATAAAGAGAATACCTAAACATATTTAGCAGTACTTTCTAATTTATAGAGGGGCCAGTGATTAGGGGACAGAGGACAAACTGACCATATGAGTGTTTCCCTGTTTCCTGTTGTACATGCCAGCCATTAGCATTGCTCATGCATCAATAATACTTTTCTAGCGGACAGACTCGGCACCTTGTGAGTCAAGATTGATCCGACCTGAATAACAATTCTTTTGAGCCGTTTGAGAAGTCACTCACCAAATCGGAAGATATGTGCTTGGCTAAAAAAGGGTCCGACTTTTTGGTCTCGTTGTATATACGAAATGTATAGCATTACTTGGGGAACCCAACCTCAAAGTTTGGAGTGAATCCACCATTCATTTTCCTCTATAGGAATGCTGCCTGGTTCGTTTTTGGGAGTTGATAATTTGAGATTTTTGGGGGTGAGACTGGTGTTGGTAGTGGATGTCCCCACCTGTCACACGTATCTTCTATGCTTTCATTGAAACAGAACTATTTATTTCCTGAAATTTGAGTAGTACGGATTTAGGATATTCTTTTACTTCCTAGCGAGGAAGTGTTGTAATCGCAAAAATTTCGGAATTGAGATATTTTGTTCTTTGACATGCACATCACGAAAAACTATGTCACTCATTTCCATCAGTCTGTCTGTCTGCTAATTTTATAACCATCTATAACTTGAGAAGTAGCACTCTGATTTTGCTGAAATTTTCACACAAGGTTAATTCTATGTAACAAGCTATTACAGTCGTCAATTAGGATGTCATCTTTATTTGATAGAATAAGCGATGTGTCGTCCGCGTATAAGGTAAAGTGTGCTCTGGGGAAGGACTGCTCAAGAGTATTTACATATAATGCAAACAGAACAGGCCCCAAAACAGATCCTTGTGGAACGCCAACATCCATATTTATCCCACTAGACTTGACTTGCATTAGTTGTCCTGAGCAGTTATGAGTTATTGTCACATACTGCGATCTGTTTTCTAAGAAGGATTTTATCCAGAGGTAGGCTGTTCCACCGATTATACAGGGTGTTTCAGTTTATTGTTGCATAACTTTAAGATTCGACAGAACTTTTAAAATTAATGCATAACGTCTATATAAACATGGGTCGAAAAATGCGTGGCTTCCGAAATACAGGGTGTTTAAATTTACTTTCTAAAATAGTTTTTTTAAATATTTCAATCAATATTTGATGTATAACAGTGAAAATTGGTATATAAGGGTTTTTTGGTATGACAAAACGAACCATAGTTTTACTGTAGCTGCTAGAGGGCGCTCTCTACTGTACCTGTAGTGTATTAAAATGACCAAAAATTTTTTCATAGTGCAATTTTTTGCTTTCTGAATAAAAAAACTGATTCTTAGCACTTTTCAGCATAAAAAAGCTCTCCTGTGAATTTTCGTTATAGTTAGCCGTTTTTGAGATATTTCGATTTTTAAGGTTCAATGCACTTTTAATTTATGATAAAATAACGTTAAAAAGGCAGTATCTCGATAATTTTTAGAAGTAGGCTGTGCCTGCAAATATTTTTGAAATCGAAAGCAGAATAAGTTTAAACGTCAATTAGTTGACAGTTAGTTTTGTTGTCTGTTGAAACCTGAAACGTTGTTTTGCAATTGTGAATGCACGAAATTTAGTTTCTTTTACCTGTTTTTTTTTGTAAGTTTTATAAAAATGCCATTTTTATTCTCCAATCAAGAGTTAGCGGATATTCATTTTGTGTATGGCTTTGTAAATGGAAACGCAGCAGAAGCAGCCAGAGAATACGCACGAAGATTTCCAAACAGACGACATCCAACTCGCTCAGTATTTGTAAGAGTGCATCGCCAAATAATTGAAAATGGTTTTGGAAATCTCCAAAGGGATCAAAACATAAATGTTCGTCAGCGCAGATTTACCCGTATGATTCTGCGTGAGTTTGATAGAGATCCGACCACAAGTGTTAGGAGAGTTTCTGGTGCCTTGGGAATTTCAGCAAGCCATGTTCACCGTGTTCTTAGAAATGACCATAGTGGTCCTTACCATTTGCAACCTGTGCAAGGACTACAGCCAGGGGACGGAGAACGAAGAATCACATTTTGTCAGTGGATTCTTGATAGAACTGATAATAATAGGGAGTTTTTAAGTAACGTTTTATGGAGCGATGAGTCATGCTTCACTAGACGAGGAGTGGTAAATTTTCATAATCAACATATTTGGTCGCATGAAAATCCGCATGCAGTTCGGGAAAGAAATTTTCAGCATGAATTTAGTGTGAACGTGTGGATTGGTATCTACCGTAATCGACTATTTAGACCCTACCTTTTGCCTGCAAGGTTAAATGCTGCGACCTTCTTGGAATTTTTAAAGGCTGAACATGCAAATATGTGGGATGATATGTGAGATTTAAGAAGATTGGCCTGGTTCCAGCTTGATGGTTGTCCAGCTCATTATTCGAGAATAGTTAGAAACTGGCTGGACGAAAATTATCCAGAAAGATGGATCGGCCGTGGAGGACCAGTCGCCTGGCCGCCACGATCCCCTGACCTAAATCCATTACATTTCTTTGTGTGGGGATTTCTAAAAGAAAAAGTGTACCAGATTCCCGTAACCACAAGAGATATGCTAATAGAAAGAATCAGGACTGCATGTGATGAAATAAGGCCTTATTTGAATAATGCTATACCACGTTCGATCATTCGTAGATGTGAATTGTGTATTGAACAATTGGGTTTACATTTTGAGCAACTACTTTAGATTTTCTGTTTGTCCTAACTATCCAATAGCATTTTAGTTGTAAATAATTAATTTAATTTGTTAAAAATAATATTGGAAAATTAAACAAATTAATGTTCTGTTTTTTGTGTTTATTTGGAGTTAGGAATTATTGCTGTGTTTAAAAACACAATCTAAACGATCATCTTAATTACTTGTAATGCCCAAATCGAAAATGTAAAAAAAAATATTATTTTCCCATAAATAATTAAAAATGCATCGTACCATAAAAATCGAAATATCTCAAAAACGGCTAACTACAACGAAAACTCACAGGAGAGCTTTTTAATGCAGAAAAGCGCGAGGAATCAGTTTTTTTATTCAAAAAGCAAAAAATTGCACTAAGAAAAATTTTTCGGTCATTTTAATACACTACAGGTACAGTAGAGAGCGCCCTCTAGCGGCTACAGTAAAACTATGCCCATGGTTCGTTTTATCGTACCAAAAAACCCTTGTACACCAATTTTCACTGTTATACATCAAATATTGTTCGAAATATTTAAAAAAAACTATTTTAAAAAGTAAATTTAAACACCCTGTATTTCGGAAGCCACTCATTTTTCGACCCAAGTTTATATAGACTTTATGCATTAATTTTAAAAGTTCTATCGAATCTTAAAGTTATGCAACAATAAACTGAAACACCCTGTATAAGTTGCCAGTTTTATAACATTATTTGAAAATTTTGGAAAAACAACAGGGAGACGTCACCAGTCTGTAATTTTTTGCGTTAATAGTTTCTCCCTTCTTGTGTGTGGGAGTTACTTTTCCCATTTTTAAGCTATCTGGAAAAGATCCAGTACAGAAAGACAGATTGATCAGAAAAACAAATGACCTAACAATATATGCCAAAACGTTCTTAGTTCTGGCATGCTTTTTTAAATGATGACTGAATTTTATGTTCCTTAAATGTACCACCCATTTTGCCTAACTTTTAATTAGTTTTACTCCATCTATGATAGTTCTCGGAATATTTCTTCAAGTAGATTGACTCAGTACTTATGATGCATTGATATACATCAGACACGGACTGACAAACAAATGATAAACACAGACTTATGTGATGAAGATTTTTTTAAGCAACCGAAAACTTGTGAACCAAAGTTCGAATAGTATCGCGAGTTTAATACTGACATCGTTTAGGTATTTGTAGATTTTGAAAATTGAGTTAGAGGCGGCGTAAATAAAATCTAGTGTTACAAGGTTTCAGAGATTCCTGCTCATTTTGAGACATTTTTTGGAGGGGATGGAAATTGTAGGTTGTAAATTGTTGCATATTTGATATCAGTGAAAGACCTATCATTAAGAAGCTGCTGATCTGTGATACTATGCATCTGTTAGACTTTATACATGTCATACATATTTTCTCTACATCTGACACGGATACAGAAATATGGTAGATTTGCTTTATATAGTTTTATATGCAGAGGTCAAAGATTCATCGAAGGCTTAGGAAGTATAGAGTCAATCTACTTGACGCCCTTTTTTTTAAAGATTCGAATGTAACGCAATTTTGTGGAAAGTATGGATTTAACCCGTTTATTTTGGTTTTCATTTTAACTCCAATTTATCCGATTATATTATTCCGATCAAAATATGTTCTGTGACACATGTTACAATAACTGTTATTACGTTAACTTGCGGGACGGACACGAGAAAGTTTTGTATGTTGTGCCATGATGTCTTGGCGCGTGAACACAATGTAAAAGAATGACTAATGAGTAATGACTGTAGCTATATCGCCATATCTGATTCGCGGATCGGTGAAATCCCCCGGATTGACCGTTGGCTGTCTTTGCGTATCAACGCGGGGATTAAAACTGCTTTCTAAAAGATGTACAACCGCCGCGAGCTGATGCTTGAATCACTACTAATGTGACCTAAAGATCTACACGGGAATTTTTCACCTAGATCAAATTACATTATTCGTATTTCATTTTTGAAAGTAGATATTGTTACTTCTTACGCCTACTGGCGATGAAGCATGTATTGTAGTCGCCAAAAATTTAGAAATTGAGATGTGTTTTGGAGATTATACATGTAAATCACGAAAAATTATGTCATTCATTTTCGTCTGTTCGGTGATCCTTGGCCCGTCTATAACTTGGAAGGTTCTTCTCGGATTTTCATGAAATTTTCACACAAGTTTACTACCATGCCAAGAACGAAAAAGGTTTGTAGCTTTTGGAAATCGGTCCAGTAGTGACTGAGGAAAAGGTCAAAAACGAATAAATAAAAATCGCTCAAACTTCATTTTTTGACGTTTCGGAGGATACAAAATGGGGGGGGGGGTTTCGAGGGTCACAGTTTTTTTGTGGCAGTATTTTCGAAACTTGAATATTCAGAGCTGTACTAATATTTGTTGACAAGTTAGGATCGAATAAAAAGTACAAAAAATGCATTTTATGACAAAACAAAATTAAAAACGATGTTTTTAGTCAGATGAAATAGATTTAGAATACCGCTGCAAACAGGTAGTTGAAAAAAGGGACCTTGAACCACCGAAAAACCTGGTCTCTAGACAAAACACTATCTCTGTTTATGCCTCATCACAGAAAAATTAGGAATGACACATCACACTTGAAACATTTTAGCAGTGCCTCACATCTAGGCGCTGATTTGTATTTTCTATTGACATCCCAAAATAAATTTCTATAAAACTTT
Organism: Acanthoscelides obtectus; assembly: GCA_963669975.1. Lineage (NCBI taxonomy): Eukaryota > Metazoa > Arthropoda > Insecta > Coleoptera > Chrysomelidae > Acanthoscelides > Acanthoscelides obtectus. Next base: position 10,177,892 of record CAVLJG010000004.1, read on the forward strand.
AATGACTGGAAATAAAAAATAATGTAATAATCTTTTCACTTTCATAAGTATTCCTGTCTGTAGCATATTTTCTCACATGTTACTTCACTAACCAGTGATTTTTTCTCTCATTTTTGAAATTCGCTTATGTAATTTCCAGAATGAATAAGAAAAAGTGGATGCGCAACTAATTTTCCAGCTTTGAATCTCAAATAAGTGTATTTATTTGAGACAAGAAACAAATGGAATTATCATCAACACATATTATAGCACACAAGAGGGCATTTGAAACTATTGATAGAGATATTTTGTTAGGTAAATTGAAGGCATTTGGTATAACAGGAAGTGTTTTAGTTTGGTTTAGAAATTATTTGTCTAAAAGGATGCAAGTTACAAAAGTTAATGACACTATTTCATCAAAAATTGAAAATACGTTGGGTGTTAAACAGGGCAGTATCCTGGGACCACTTCTTTTTATTTTATACATAAATGATTTACTTGCCATAGTCAAAAAATGCAAAATTCAGATTTTCGCCGATGACACTATGATTTATATAAGTACTAAAAATATTCAGTCTGGTATCTCTTATATAAATGAAGACTTGAAGCTTGTTTCAAAATGGTTAGCATCTAACAGACTAAAATTAAATGCAAGTAAAACGAAAGCCTTGTTGATCGGAAAAAAACAATGTACAAATGTTCAACTGAATATTGATGGTGAAGATATTGAATTCGTAGAAAATTTTAAATACCTGGGGGTTTTTGTTGACTCTTGATTAATTTTTGATATTCATTATGAAAAAGTTATAAATAAGATTAGTAGTAAAGTGGGATATTTATCGAGAGTTTCTGGATGTCTGAGTTCATATAGCAGAAAAATTATCTAAAATACCATCATTCTTCCAAATTTCTTGTACTGTTCGACTATTCTATATTTAGCAAATAATTCCATTTTTGAAAGACTGCAAATTTTACAAAATAAGTGCATGAGAATAATACTAAATAAAGATAAATATACTCCAATTAGGCAAATACTTAGCAAATTAAAATGGCTGAATGTAAAAAATTTTATCAAATATCTTGTAATGATATTCATTTATAAAGTAAAAAATAATATATTTCCATCAAGTCTAACTAATTTAACATCATTAAATGTCGACCATCATTTACATAATACCAGAAATAAAGATGACTTCCATTTAATTATCAAAAAGTATAACATATGCTACAAATCTGTATTCCATCAAGGGTTGATTGAATATAATAAATTATACTCGGAGATAAAAGACCAGAAAACTTTGACAAAATTTAAAGTAGAATTGAGAAATCGCTTGTTAAATCTACAATTATAGGTTGCCCAACATTTACATCATGCACCATATGGCTTGCATTTACTAGTTCTAAGTTGTTTACAATTATTCTGTTTATGTGCTAATTAAATCTTTCTACTACTACTACTACAAATCCTCACTATGCACCTATGCACTGCCATTTCCTTCTAGCTATAGTATACAACTTACAGCTTAGACCTACAGTAATACCATCTCTGAAGCAGATTTTACATCACATCAGAGCCAAACATTGATAACTGAAGCATCATGATGTTTAGGCAACACATACAACTACAAAACGAGTTCACAAGTGTCTAGTGCTAAGTTAACATCTTGTAGAAAAACCTACATAATAATAATGTCGCAAAAAACCAATAAAATGTCAAGAAAAAATCGACCTAATGTCACTTTCCAAGATACGTGATATCCATGCCGGTCCCATGCACCAAGTTATCGCAAACTGTTTTCACATAGAAAGCCTAGCATCCAGCTAGTGCGCGATCATGAAATACGCGTGGGCTTTTAGCGCAATTGGCAAATACACCTATGAGCAATACCTTCCAGTTTTATGGAATTTTTGTCGCATTCAGCTTGTTATTGTCCGGGAATGCTAAATTTTAACTGTCTTTCCAGATGGGATGGGCACGTCCCCCCCGTTAGCGACTGCTTCTGCACCCGTTCAGTCGCAGGAGCATCACTTGCAGCGTCATCACACCCCACCACTAACCTCACACCACAACAAGGAGCAACAGGAGCGGCTACGGCAGCAACCTCGGTACCATGGACCCAGTAGGTCCCTGGTACGCCAGCTATAACCGGCTGGCGACCTCGTCGGCCGGAAGCGGTTCCAGCGGCAGTTCCGGTGGTAGTGCTGGCGGGGGCGGTGATCTTCACCATCTCTCCACTACTACGGCTGGTGGGGCCCCCTTGCCTGGAGGATTTCTGTCGCCGCCTCCGGTCGGATATGAATCTGTAAGTAGAGCAACTCGTAGGAGAAGTTTTAATTTCAGGGTAATTGAGTAGTATGCTATAAATAATGCTAACTGAATTTTTACTTCCCGCGTCACTGGCGAGGAGGTATGAGGTAATGAGGGTAATCTACCAGTCTGTACCTTTTGTTTGTTTGTTGAAGATTTATTTAGCATCAATACTACAATGTCAATTTTGTATAATGATACAGTTACATATTTTTCTTCAATCCATTTTGTGTAATTTTACATTCTTGACTATTAAAATTAAAATTACGTCACTATGTGATTATTCATAAAGCGATTTTTTAATTTCACCTTAAACAATTTTAAACTCGAACTCTGTTTAATATCATTATTCAATTTATTAAATTCAAATACTCCCTTTTGAACTACAGATTTACTAGTTATGCTACTATTACAATTTTGCAGATGAAAATCTATACTGCCTCTATTTTCGTAGTTATGATAATGACTATTTAATTTTGTGAAGTTCTCTAAATGTGGTGGTAATAAATTATTTTTTAATTTGAATATGAAAACAAGAACTAAATAATATATGAAATTTTTCACATCCAACCACTGCAGTTCTTCTAACATAGACTTAATCCTAGCATATTTGTTTTTATTTAAAATGATTCTCATAGCTTTATTTTGTAGAATTTGTAATTTTGAAAATATGTTTTCATTTGCTGTAAACAAGATGGTTGAATAATATAAAAAATGGGGAAGAATTATAGTGTTATACACAATTTTTTGGAATACATACTAAGATAATGGGAAACTCTATAGAAGTGATTTATCTTTTTTGAAATTTTTGAAATAATGTATTCATAAGGTTTATATATACCTAGATATTTAAATGACTCGACTACTTCAATTTTTTCATCATTAATCATGAGCCTAATTAATTGTATTGTCACCTAAATGTTTCCCTACTGACATACATTTTGTTTTATTAGTGTTTAATTTAAGTTTATTGACATTTAACCAATTCATAATTTTCGTGGACGTTTTCGGTAAACATTCTCATTTCGCTAAAAATACCGAAAAATTTGGTTCAAGCACATGCATAATCAATCTGAAACTTGCAATATGAATTTATATTCTAAATTCTATGCATATCCATTCATATTCGTCAATATTTCATTTGAAGCTTCGATTTTTCATAAGATTTTAGCAAAATGTAAAATAATAAAGACAACATCGCACACCGCAGGCCAATTGACAAGAACGACAAGCTGTCAAGATGTATAACCCGGGATACCGATGGAGCCATTTGGGGCGTCATGGGAATACCATTTTAAAATTTTCATTTGCATTTGTTCAAGTGTTGTGCCCGATTTTGGGAAAAAATCCACTATGTATGGTCTTATAAAGCATAGTAGTGTATATTTCAACAGTTGGCCGAGTTTGCTCCACTGGGACCAAGCGTTGACAGATTCACATTCGTGCAGGTGCAAAAATGCTCGTCTTCGACTCGGATTGTTAAAATATTACTTAACGACGTCTTTTTTTCTATTTTTTTGAAAAAATTAATTGCCCTTATGATATTATACTAAGTGACATATAAATCCGAACACCCAGTTTAAATGGTTTTATTTTAATAAAATTTTGTATAAGTACTTAATGAAGCATAATAAGTAAATGAAAAAAATTTCAAAATGATTGCACTGCTTTAAAGCCCTTTGACCTTTAATAATGTGTGGATGCACCCTGATGTGCTACGCATTCTCCAACGCGTCCAGGCATGCTTCTGATCAGGTGGTCAATGTCCTCCTGTGGTATCTCATTCCAGGCAACCACCAACTCCTCTCGACGTGCTTCTAGAGTCTGAGGAGGACCTTGCAAATTGAGCAATCTCCTACCCATCATATCCCACACGTGCTCAATTGGGGATAAGTCGGGAGATGTTGGTGGCCATGGTAACAATGTGACATCATTATGTTGAAAGAAGTCTATTGTGACTTTTGCAACATGTGGTCGGGCATTATCTTGTTGGAAAGTTGGATCTGCCAGGGTGTCAAGATAGGGTAAAAGATGGGTTTCTAGAACTTCGTGGATATAACGCTGCGCGTTCATGTTACCTCTGATGAAGATTAAAGGTGACCTGGAACCATAACCTATAGCACCCCAAACCATAACTCCAACAGTGTGATGAACATATCTTTCAACAAAAAACTGTGGATTCCTCCTTTCACCACGTCGCCTTCTAACATTGGCACGACCATCGTGCATGCCTAAACAAAATCGAGACTCGTCACTAAAGACAATACTGTTCCATTCCTGATCCCAGAGTGACCGTTGTCTGCACCACTCAAGGCGATTACGTCGGTGTTCTCGAGTTAAAGGGAGGACCCAGTGTGGCCAGTATGAAAACAAGCCAAAACTTCTCATTCGTCGGTAAACACTTCGCATGCCAATAGGTCTTCCGTGTTCTGCAAACCATTCATTTGCAACGGACCTGGTAGTGGAGAAACGGTCCCTTAAGGCCAATAATCTTAGGCGGCGATCTTCACGGTTTGTTGTTCTACGGCGGCGTCCAGTGCCACTTGCTCTTTGCGTACGGCCTTCTCGAAGCCATGCCTGACAACACCTAACCACAGTATCTACACTTCTTTGCACTCTAACTGCAATTGCCCGGAAAGAAAGTCCAGCTTCCCGAAGTTCCACTATACGGCCCCTATCAAACTCACTAAGTTGACGAAATCGTACAGGTCTCCGTACTCTAGGCATCGTAACCGATCGTAAAGGATGTCAAGAACCAAAATCCGCCAACGTCTTATTTACAGTAAGATAAATACAGTCACCAACTTTTATTAAAATAAAACCATTTAAACTGGGTGTTCGGATTTATATGTCACTTAGTATATTTATGAATAAAATAAATTCGATTTTCCGAAACAAAAAATGTTTGCTCATTTTTTTCTTTGTCCTGTTCACTTTGCGACAGACCTTGTAGTCCTTAACGGGTAGCTACACTCACTTGTCTAATAACATTGCTTTTCTTGCAGGTGTTTTCGCCGCTGTTCCACCACGCTGCCGCTGCGGCCGGTGCGAAGCCGCCCACAACGGCCGCCGCCCATTACGCGGCGCAGGTTTCTCAGCAGCGGGCGCAGGCGCTCGCGCAGGCCGCCGCAGCCGTCAGCGGCAAGCAGCCCGCATCCACCGGAAGTACCAGCAGCGGGGGCTCCGACGGAGAGTTCCATCCGCAGGCGCAGGCGTTCTTCGAACAAGGTACGATTCGACATGCGCAGAATGCTTGTGGGCGGTCGTATACGTACGGTGAAATCTCCGACCGTTCAACAGGGGCGTCCCTATAACAGAAATACAAATGTACATATCTCTTGATAAATCGGCTACCTTGTCTCCATAGCGTTTCGTATGATAATAATACAACGGTCGCTGAAAACGTGGTTAGAAATTAGTCGGCTGTCATCAAGTGTCATTACATGACTCTGTAATAATTTAGGTTACAAATAAAGTTTCACAGTACTCCAGAATCAAATTTCATCTGTCAATCTGCATTGCATTACTGTACGGTATCACATTACCCAGTGATTTACAAACGCAACCCCAGCTTGATTGAATTGCTATTAAAAAAAAAATAAGAAAAAAGCATATAAGTATCTCGTATGTAAAAAGTCGGTTTCCACAAGTTTAATAAATAAATTGTCACTTCTATTTGTATCTATCATTTCTAAAACAAGAGAATATGTTTTTGTTCAAAGTTGTTATTCCATAATTACAGCTACATTCGTTTTACACACAATCTCACTTCGGTTTTCTCGATTTATTACACGTCTGTTTTTACCAAAACTCTAACAACCCTTATCCGAGTGAGATTTGTCCTCACTAGCAGCCTTTTAGTTTCTTTTGTTTACATGCAAAATCCACCGAATTCAAACTGTGAGTTTTTAGGTTGCTTACAATTATATTTTTGTGGCAGTTCCATATCAGCAAACTGCAGAAATGTTAGTTTTGAATGTACGAGAGCTTCATAAATCATCGTGTTCTACACTGTAAATGTAAATTTTACGGTTTTTCCCATTCTTCTATTAATAAGATGAGTGTTTTTTAGCGAATTGATTTGGATGTGTCACCTAAGAGCCATATCATCAGTCGCCCCTACAATTTGTGGCCTTTCCACTGTTTCAGCGCTCTATTTTGAGGTTATATCTATTTGCTTCAAATTGTACATGCTTTTGATTTATATAATCTATTATGTCAGCCTGAAATTTCCTACAATTCAGAAAGAAAACTTAGACACACAATAGAAGAGCGCTGACGTTGACACGGAACAGTGGAAATCTACATACGAGCCCCTTCCCACTTCAGTTGGCCCACTTCAAGATTTGTACCAAAATATGCCTTTATAAACTAAACATGACGAAACTATTTACTTCTAAAACAATTTATTTTCTCAAAAACATTTTAGATACACTCTAGTCGTAAAAAATACATATTTGAAATCACTTAGACCTATAACTAATAGAACATCTCGTCAGTATGTCATTTTCAATCTTATTTATTGCTGATTTTCGTTTTCTAGCTCTCCTGTAAAATTTGTAAAATGTTAGTTACGCCGGTACGTGCGGAGACCGACGATCTGAACAAATAAACAATGTGCGAATAAATGCGCGAAGTTAACAAAGCAACAATTGAAAGATTACTATTAGGTAACATCACCTTTATTTTTTATTATGGCTGAAATTCTTTGGAGCATAGTGTTAACCAAGTTTTGGCAAAAATTTGGTGTAAAAAATCCCATATTTCTTGAAGCTTTTGTCTCAGTTCGGTGATTGTACGAGCAGGATGTTGTCGTAGAACCTTTTTCATCTCGTGCCACAAAGTTTCAATAGGTGGCAGATATGGACTGCTAGAAACCCCTTTCAAAAGTGGTACATTATTTTCTTCCATCCATTTTATAGCCTTTTTTGAGGTATGGCACGCTGCACCTTGCTGAAACACAAAATCTTGGCCGGGTGTCAAACATTCTTCCATCACTGGTAAAAGCAATTCTTCTAAAATTGCCAAATATTTGTTTGTATCCAGATTTCCATCAATAAAATGAAGTTTTCCTACTCCTTTTGATGACATACTGCCCGAGACCATAATGGATGATGGAAATTTCACTTTTCTCTTCAGACAGTCAACATGGAATGCTTCATTTTTTTGCGAATAGCTCTACTGCGACTGTCACCAACACAAACTTCGAATCGGGCCTCATCTCTCCATTGTATTGCACACCATTGTTGAGGTGTCCATTGTCTATGTTCTTTAGCCCATCTAAGCCGATTTTTCTTTTGCAGTGGAGTTAATAGTGGTTTTTACTTCACTTTTTTTTTATAAGAAAACTTACCTTGCAAGTGCTAAATCCCAGTTTGTGGGCCTCTCTGAGTTGTGGACCTCGAAATTCTCCTTCCAACAGCGTCACTTCACATAGCAATTAATTGTAAATAATTGGCACGCCTGTTTTTCACGATTCTTCTTCTTAATGCTCTTCGGTCGGCATTTGTGATATTACTTTTTTCACATATCGTGGCTTAATATTAACTGATGCAGTTACGTTATATCTTCTAACAATATTTCTCACACTGTACCGCGATATGTCTAACAAAGTTGCAATTTCTGAGTAGAATTTCCCAGAATTAAAAAATTTAATTATCAGTAACCGAATTTTCTCACTAATAACCTTTCCTCTACCCATTTTGAAAACCTTAACTACCCAAAACTATTTTAAATGTATTCTGACAGCTGTGATTAATAAAAACAATTGTCATGGCTTTTATTTTTCACAGCCACCTATGCGTTATAGACTTATTTTGCATTGAAATGAAAATAGGTTGATATGCTGTAATTGCAACATGTGTTATTTTTATGCTGCAAATTTGATTAGGGAGTGATAAAGTTGGTGTTTTCTACTATATATTATCAAAATATTCATTATTAATATTTTAAACCTATAACACCCTGCTGCATTTTTATTATTTGTGTTTGATAAGAAAAAACTAAGACTTCAATAGTTGGGACAACTGAAGTGGGAAGGGGCTCGTATTCCTCAGCCTTTCTGAAGGAAAGAAAATACTATGAAAATCAAGGAGGCTATACAGGCGTCCCACAATTGTAGGAACGACGATACGCCCAAAAAATGCATCTGGAGTACCCCAAGCTTCTGTACTCGGACCATTATTATGTAATCTATGTATGGCAGATTTGGACACATTTGTTAAACATTTCTAGTATTCAATTTTTTGCTGATGACAAATTTATAACCACTTCCATAGTAGCAACACTTACATCGCTGAATATGAGATCAATGAAGATAAAATCAGATACTGAAGATGCAAAAATCTCCTCAACTAAATCCTCCTAAATGACTATTTTCTTCACCTAAACCTTTCAGAAATAAATCATGTTAAAAACAAGTTAAATGTTAGTTTAGATCAAACTTGGGAATTCTTTTTGACGTCTCTCAAGCTTATACCTCATGTAAACAAAGTTACTAAGAACTGCTTTCCGATCTTGTGTTATTTATATCTGAATAGGCAAATTCTCAATTGTCAAACTAAAAGAATAATTATAAACAAAATTTACTTACTGTGATATAGTTTTCAATTGATTTTTAGATACAATATATCTTTCACGTCTACAAAAAATTCAAAATTCATGTTGCAAAATAAATAATTTGAGAAAATACGACCATATAAGCGGTTCTTTGAGAGACTTGAGCTGGTTGAAGAGAGCTATATCAGTTGCACCCATTAATTTACACTCAAGCTCTTGCTTACGTCGATTTCCTCCTTTCTAAAGAACAAGCTGATCCCTCGAAATCCTTGTCACTCAAGAATTTACTGAGACACAAATAATTCCTCTTCACAAAACCTCATTTCATGTGCTTCACATGAAACCCAGTTACTCTTTATAACCGCTCACTTTACAAAATCTTCCCTTTTCTGTGTATATTCGTATGTACAATTAAATTTTCATCATCTAGCCTACTACACAGGGCGTTTCGTTAGGAGAGGATGATACTTTAACCGGATATAGAGATAAGACTATTATCTTTTTGACTTTTCTTGTTCTATACATCTACAAAACAATTTCGTAGTCTATTTTATCTCCCACTCATTGCGAATGTTCTTTTCATCACGACCATTTTTTTCATCAATTCAGTGAACCGATCGTTACGTTTAAGTGTTTCCTTTAGCGGGTGCGTGGCAGCAGAACAGCCCGTTCGGCATCCTCCCCCACGAAAGCGTGGTGGCCGCGGCTGCGACGGGCGCCGGAGGCGGCGGGGGGGCGGCATCTGCAGCAGCCAAGTCGTACGAGGGATTCAACGCCCATTTTGCCGCAGCGCAGACCATCAACAATCACATCAACGCCGCCCAGCAGCAGATGAGCAAGGCGGCCGCGGCTGCGGCAGCCAACAGGTCGCAAAGTCCACAGCAACAGGTAATAAATAGTGTCCTAATCGACGAATTCAGACTAAGTATATGATTTGTTGGTCTCCAAAAAGCGGATTATTTCCACAAGCGGTTCTAGTTGTAAACATGACAGAATTTTTTGACAGTGGTCCAGAACGGTTTTGATAGTGACGTTTTGGCGACATGCAAAAGAATGTGGAAGTTCTCGAATTGGTTTGGGCTGACGTTAAGATAATTTTTTGTGAATGTCAAGGGTATTTTAAGCAGATTTGGGTGGACTTCAAAGGTGTAAATTTACCGAAGAGAAATACAACGAAGCTGTAAGAGTATACCAGATTGTCAAAATTGGCTGTTGTGAAGTTGTGACCATAGAGCTAATATCGTTACCAAAACCCTCATTTCATCCTAGGGTAGTATCAGTTGAAAATTAAAGAAGCATGGAGCATTTAATGCCTTTTTTCCAGTTAAACAGGTTTCTGCCCCTATGCAGATTATAAATAATCAGAATTCTACATTATACAATACAGTTGAGTCATTTATTTTAATAGCTTGTATAACTCGTCAAAAGAAGTTGATATACCAAAAATCACCTCTACAGGGTGTTCCTTAATGATATGCGAATGTTTAAGGGTGTGAATCTACATGAAAAATTAATGTTAGTTTGCTTTATAAACTATGATCCAAAAATGTTTCCTTACAAAAACTTGGGGGGTGTTGAAGTTTTAGGAAAAAAATGGAAATTAATTAATATTTTCAGAACTGCTTCTGATATTTCACTGATATTTAGTACTTAGTGAAAGCTAATAAAGTTGCATATTTTTCAATGCAAAAATAATGTTTAGATTTAACAGTGGCGTGCGTACCGGTATTGACTTCGATATTTTTTAAGAAAAAAATGGTACGCCAGTGGTTTTTTGCCAAATAAAAATTATTTTTGAATTCCCCGTTCAATTCAAAACTCTTGAATTGTTTTCCTTCGATGCACCATTTTTGAGTAAAAAAATAAAAATCGTTCCATTGTCTGAGAAAATTAATGTAATATTTGAAGAATGCAATTTAGCAATAAATAACTAGTTGCTCTGGAATATGTCACTGGCTTTTGACAGCTGACAAGTCTCTGTTATTCAAATCTGTTCGCTGCGACATCTTTTTCATTATTTAGTTTTTACAATCTTGTTAATAATGGTGATTTTTGGTATATAATCTCCTTTTGACGAGTCATTCAAGCAGTTAAAATTAATGACTCAACTTTGAAAACTAGTGATAATTAATACAAAACAAATATTTTTGCAATGTGGTCGATTGAACTCGTTATATGTGGGGTCCAAATTTATTTTTAATACACTTTTATTCTACACTCTGTCCTACTGAAACTGTAACTTTAGTATTACTTAGTACAACACTAATTTAATGTTTTATAAAGCCATATAAAATAATCAAGTACCTTGATCTTCTGCAATGGCCTTCAGTGCATATGGGGCAAACATCTATTTAAAACTGATTATCTGTAAATGAGGGATATCTGCCGTGTTTCCAAATATATGGGGTTGTCCAAAACGGATGCAGGAAAGTAAACGCATATTAAAACGTGAAAGATTGATATTAAAATCAAGTTGGGTACTTTATTTTGAAGGTTTATTTATACCATTTATGTATGAAAAATAATATCGCTCAAATGTTCACCACGACTGAATTTACAGACATCCACGCGATGGTCGAAATTGTCAATGACATTTTGCAACATGTTCGGTTCTATGGCATTTATCTCGGCAATGATGTTGTTTTTGAGTTCTTGGAGGGTGGCTGGTTTGTTGACGTAGACTTTGCTTTTCAAATATCCCCATAAAAAGAAGTCCAAGGGAGTCAACTCGCACGATCTTGGTGGCCATGGCCATTTCCTCTTCGCGAAATCACGCGATCACCGAAGAATGACTGCAATCGATGGATATTGACGTTGGTTGTGTGGCATGTTGCACCGTCTTGTTGGAAATAAACATCGTCCATATCCATTCCTTCAAGTTGCGGCACAAAATAGTCCTCTATCATCACGTGATATCGCTCAGAATTGACGGTAACGGCGTCCCCGGCCGCATTTTCGAAAAAGTAAGGTCCGATGATGCCTTTTGACCACAATGCACATCACACAGTCACTTTTTGAGGATGCATCGGCTGCTCTTGATACTCACGGGGATTTTCGTTCGCCCAGATGCGGCAGTTTTGCTTGTTTACCGTCCCATTCAAAGTGAAATGCGCTTCGTCGCTGAACATGATTTTTGATGAAAATTTGGCATCAATTTAGCGGTGTTCAAGGAGCCAATCTGAAAACGTTCGGCGCGAAAAATGGTCGGCCCGACGCAGCTCTTGCGTCAATTGGATCTTGTAGGCGTGTACATTCAAATCCTTCTGGAGAATGCGGAGCAAACTGGTTCTCGAAATGCCCAACTCTTGGGATCGACGCATTGTTGATTGTTTCGGATCGTCTCTCACACTCTCCTCCACAACAGCAATATTTTCCGGTGTGCGAACGCTCCTTGGCCGGCCAGAGCCTGGCAGATTTGCCACAGAACCTGTTGCCTCGAATTTACGCACCAGACGACCGATGGTTGTTTCGTTTGGGCGGTTGTTGCGACCGAAATGTTCACGAAGCGCGCGAAACGTGTTTTTTATTTTTGCACCATTTTTGTAGTGCTCTTGAATAACTTTAATGCGGTCTTCAATCGAATACGACTCCATAGCGATCAATGGTAAACATTCAACTAACAAAATGACATGTCGGTGACAGAAAACAAAGATGGCGTCTATGTCAAATTGACGTTTACTTTCCTGCGTCCCTATTGGACAACCCTATATATTTGACGGAATTGCTCGATGAATGTATTCCGCGGTATAATCATGATCTCAAAAGTATTAATTAAGAGTCTTGGGTGCATATACAGGTACTCAAAGAAGTAGTTAGTCACAACATCAGTATTTACCTGTTAACTGTTAATTCATAATTTCAGGGCGGTGCAAAGAACTCCAGCAACAGTTCCCAGCAGCAGCAGAATTCCGGTTCGTTCTTCCAGGTGCCGCCTGCTTCGATGGCAGAGACCAACTCCAATAGCAGCAAGGCTTACTCCTCTGCTAACACTTCGAATATGCAGCAGTCTTGTATAGGTATGTAGCAAATCATACAAATCCTAACAATTCGTGCCAAAAGTTGAGCTCAAAATTATAACAGTATTTCACTTGCTGGGATTTTCCCGGATAGATATACAGGGTGTTTCAGTTTATTGTTGCATAACTTTAAGATTCGATAGAACTTTTAAAATTAATGCATAAAGTCTATATAAACATGGGTCGAAAAATGCGTGGCTTCCGAAATACAGGGTGTTTAAATTTACTTTCTAAAATAGTTTTTTGTTTAAATATTTCGAACAATATTTGATGTATAACAGTGAACATTGGTATACAAGGGTTTTTTGGTACGACAAAACGAACCATGGGCATAGTTTTACTGTAGCCGCTAGAGGACACTCTACTGTACCTGTAGTGTATTAAAGTGACCGACAATTTTTTCTTAGTGCAATTTTTTGCTTTTTGAATAAAAAAACGGATTCTTCGCACTTTTCTTCATAAAAAAGCTCTCTTGTGAATTTTCGTTATAGTTAGCCGTTGAGATATTTCGATTTTTAAGGTTCGATGCATTTTTAATTATTTATGATAAAATAACGTAAAAAAAAGATAATTTTTAGAAGTAGGCTGTGCCTGCAAATATTTTTGAAATTGAAAGCAGAATAAGGTTAAACGTTTTTTTGCAATTGTGAATGCACGAAATTTAGTTTCTTTTACCTTTTTTTGTAAGTTTTATAAAAATGCCATTTCTATTCTCCAATCAAGAGTTAGCGGATATTCATTTTGTGTATGGCTTTGTAAATGGAAACGCAGCAGAAGCAGCCAGAGAATACGCACGAAGATTTCCAAACAGACGACTTCCAACTCGCTCAGTATTTGTAAGAGTGCATCGCCAAATAATGGAAAATGGTTTTGGAAATCTCCAAAGGGATCAAAACATAAATGTTCGTCAGCGCAGATTTACCCGTATGATTCTGCGTGAGTTTGATAGAGATCCGACCACAAGTGTTAGGAGAGTTTCTGGTGTCTTAGGAATTTCAGCAAGCCATGTTCACCGTGTTCTTAGAAATGACCATAGACGTCCTTACCATCTGCAACCTGTGCAAGGACTACAGCCAGGGGACGGAGAACGAAGAATCACATTTTGTCAGTGGATTCTTGATGGAACTGATAATAATAGGGAGTTTTTAAGTAACGTTTTATGGACCAATGAGTCATGCTTCACTAGACGTGGAGTGGTAAATTTTCATAATCAACATATTTGGTCGCATGAAAATTCGCATGCAGTTCGGGAAAGAAATTTTCAGCATGAATTTAGTGTGAACGTGTGGATTGGTATCTACCGTAATCGACTATCTGGACCCTACCTTTTGCCTGCAAGGTTAAATGCTGCGACCTTCTTGGAATTTTTAAAGGCCGAACATGCAAATATGTGGGATGATGTTATGTTAGATTTAAGAAGATTGGCCTGGTTCCAGCTTGATGGTTGTCCAGCTCATTATTCGAGAATAGCTAGAAACTGGCTGGACGAAAATTATCCAGAAAGATAGATCGGCCGTGGAGGACCAGTCGCCTGGCCTCCACGATCCCCTGACCTAAGTCCATTAGATTTCTTTGTGCGGGGATTTCAAAAAGAAAAAGTGTACCAGATTCCCGAAACCACAAGAGATATGCTAATAGACAGAATCAGGATTGCATGTGATGAAATAAGGCCTTATTTGAATAATGCTATACCACGTTCGATCATTCGTAGATGTGAATTGTGTATTGAACAATTGGGTTTACATTTCGAGCAACTACTTTAGATTTTGTATGTTTGTCCTAACTATCCAATAGCATTTTAGTTCTAAATAATTAATTTAATTTGTTAAAAATAATATTGAAAAATTAAACAAATTAATATTCTGTTTTTTGTGTTTATTTGGAGTTAGGAATTATTGCTGTGTTTAAAAACACAATCTAAACGATCATCTTAATTAATTGTAATGCCCAAATCGAAAATGTAAAAAAAATATTATTTTCCCATAAATAATTAAAAATGCATCGAACCTTAAAGATCGAAATATCTCAAAAACGGCTAACTATAACAAAAACTCACAGGAGAGCTTTTTTATGCAGAAAAGTGCGAAGAATCAGCTTTTTCATTCAAAAAGCAAAAAATTGCACTAAGAAAAATTTTTCGGTCATTTTAATACACTACAGGTACAGTAGAGAGCGCCCTCTAGCGGCTACAATAAAACTATGCCCATGGTTCGTTTTGTCGTACCAAAAAACCCTTGTATACCAATTTTCACTGTTAAACGTCAAATATTGTTCGAAATATTAAAAAAAAAAACTATTTTAAAAAGTAAATTTAAACACCCTGTATTTCGGAAGCCACGCATTTTTCGACCCATGTTTATATAGACTTTATGCATTAATTTTAAAAGTTCTATCGAATCTTAAAGTTATGCAACAATAAACTGAAACACCCTGTATATCTTTATTCCAGAAGAGTGTGTATATGTTTTGGAAAGATCATTATGATACATGGATCATTAGGATTCATTAAAAAAAATAACGGGAAAATACTGAAACTAACTCAGACATAAAAACAACGAATGGTATAAGATAGTTACAGTACACATTAAGAAACTTTAAAGAAAAAGAACATAGAGTCCCAGTATAAATCACAAGCTATGAATGGTGGAATTCATATATCAAAAGTATTATCAGGTAGATTCCAGTTTATTGTATGCTTTAATCCCTAAATAATCATGGCTTGCATTCTGGGCCTTGGCGAGGGTGAATTGTGCCGCTCCTTGCTGGTAGCGCTTGGTTTCCGCGTCGTACTCAAACACCCAACACTCGTCATCAGTAATGACACGTTCCAGAAGATGGGGGTCATTTTCATTCGAATCAAAAAATCAAGGCACCTTTCCTAATTGATGTTCTTTTGGTCTTGCGAATGGTTTTTTGGATCATTTTTGTGCAGATTTTTCTCATCCTCAAATTACTGCTCAAAATCCGAATGTAACTTATGCCCGATCATTCACACTGTCAACCGATGATCTGATCGCACTAGATCCCGGATTCTGTCGATATTTTCATCGGTTCTTGAAGATGAAGGCCTCCCGCTTCATGGTTCATCTTTAATCGACTCTCTCCTTTCTGAAAATGCCTTAAACCACCGAAAAACCTGTCTTCATAGGCCTGCTGAAGTTAGCAAGAGTTTCCTGATAGTACACCGTTGCTCGGAATTGATGTCACTCATTTTTAGAAAAAACTGTTTAACATAAAAAAATTGCAACGGACTACCAAATGACTCCACTGAGTTCAAACTTGCACTGAATGCGGATTACATGTATACTTTATCTGAAGTCACTTGAAACACTGTGAAATACCGGGTGCGTTTTGTATATCTATATTTAACACGCTCTGTTGCTGCAAAAATCGCCAAATTTCGCAGCAAATATCCCCCGTATAAGAGATCAAAGGCAGTTTCACCGGTCCACGTGGAGTAAAGCACGCCTATGCGTGGACATAGCCAATGAGAAAGCGTGTATTTCAGAGCTCGGAACAAGTGCAGGTGGCTACTGAAAATTGAAACAGTTTAGCCAGTGCCGTGTAGCGGTGAATAAACGTGTTTTCTTTAGTCTGTCCGTGTTTTTTCATAGATTTTATTAGTTTGTGTGTTTTTGACTTTTGAATACTCGGTTTACTTGTTGATTTAATTGTTGTGTTGATTGTTCTTGTGTGTCCTAAATATGGCTCTTTGGAGACCTTGGGAAAATGCTCCAAGCCACGAAGAGATGGTTGATGAACCTGTGCAGGCAGAATTCTTTCATAAAGATTTAGAGGAACAGACCCAAAGAGTAATCCTAAATATGTATGATTGTCTGAAAAACGAAAATCCAGATTCCTCGCAAAATCAAATTTTAAACAGAATTTGTATCCTGACAAAAATCAGTCGGTCTACCATTTATCGGGTTATAAAAAGGGGAGATGTAGTCAACCATTCCTTCCACAGAAAGCGCATAGGGCAAAAATTAAAAAGAATAGACGTCGGTTTTCAGGATATTCGTCGTATAATATACGGATTTTATAAAGAAAATTTGGTGCCCACGTTGGGAATGATACGGGATAAATTAAAAGATTATCCTGAAGATTTTTATAATTACAAATGCTTAGACTCACTGCACTGTTTTGTAAAACTGTGTGGCTTACAATACAAAAAAATAGATAAAAGAATGGTGATTATGGAGTCGTCTCGAATCGTTGAATTGCGCCAAGAATTTTTGCACAAAGTTAAAATCTATAGAGAGCAGAAAAGAAATCTGATTTACCTGGATGAAACGTGGTATGATACCCATGATGTTGTGCAGTACGGCTGGGTTGACGACAGCAACAAGTGCATTTTAAATGCACCATGCAACCGTGGAAAACGAATCATTATTCTCCATGCTGGCAGTGAACATGGATTTATACCTAATGCCTTGCTGTTATCTGCCAAAAATATCAAAGAATCATGTGCCGACTATCATGAGGACATGACCTCCGACTTATTTGAAAAGTGGATAGAGCAGCAGTTAATACCAAACATTTCCCCAAATTCAGTGATTATTATGGACAATGCGCCATACCATTCCCGACAGAAAAACAAAATTCCGAATACAGGCACAAAAAAACAAGACATTATTGATTTTATGAAGGATAAGGGAATGGAAATACCACAAAAATCAACCAAAGCCATATTATTGGATCTTATTAAAAGACAAAAATTTGAAAAAGAGTATGTTGTTGACAATCTGCTTCAGCAAAATGGCCATGAAGTATTACGTCTACCTCCCTATTACTGCATTTTTAACCAGATTGAGTTGGTCTGGGCTGCTTTAAAAAAAAAAAGTAAGAAAACATAATCAGACCCCTCAATTAAGTGAATCGCTATTGGCCACAATAAGAGATGCAGTATCTCATATTGCTGCCACAGACCTATGGAAGCAGTGTTCTAGGCATATTATTGAAAAAGAAAATGAATATTGTGTTTTGCCTCCTGTAAATCCCGTTGTAATTCCTCTACAAGATGACTCTAGCGACAGCTCCGAAGGCGAGGATGATATATAAATACCTATAATGTAAGTCTTTATATACCTTTTTATATACCTACCTGCTATGTAAATATTTGCCTATGTCAAACGTTGGAATTCTGTAATTTTTCCATTTCTTAACTTTCAGTCAACATAAATTAAACTCCCAATATAAGTATTTTTCATCCCAAATCAAAAAAATAAGAAGATAGTAAAATCCATTTATTGTGATATAAAAACATTATTATTATCGTTCTAAATAAATGCCGCACGCCTATGATACGTCATGAAATTACAAAGGACGCGCCGACCAAAGGTTTTTATGCTATTTCAAGTGACTTCAGATACACCATACCCTGTATCCCCGCGCCTCCAGTGTTGCCAGATCGAATGCTACATCGCCAGTTGATAGACCTCCTATGTGGCCAGGCAGACATGGTGGATTATTAGATTGCAGATTATCTTACTTGGTAAAATATAACTTTGTGATTTATTTTTCAGTGTCTTCGGCTTCGACGACGGTATCAAAGGAGTACCGCGTGCCCCAACCGCGCTCCAGCTTCCTGAATTCGCCCAACCAGCAGCAAGGGGGCGGCGATCGCATCGAGAAGGCGTTCGCGTCACCGCCAGCAAAGCAGCAACAACAGCAAGCCCAACAGCAACAGCAACAACAGCAGGTGCAGACGAAGGCGCAGACGAAAATCTACTCGGAGCTGAACAGTCAACAGGAAAGGAGGGGCGGTGGAGGGGGCAGAAGCGCGGGCGGGCAGGAAGAACAACAGCAAAGTCAGTCGTCGCCGATTAGTTTTTCCATCATGGACGCGCCGGGACGGTGAGTTATATAACTCTTCTTATCTCATATTCAACACTAGATACAGATTTATAGACCTTCCTAAGGGTTTTCTTGGAAACAATGGGTAGGAGGCTATAGGGGGTGGGGATGGGTATATCTCAATTTATTGATGTTAGTATACTTATATGCTCTCAATCTTAGTAATTCTACGCACTTATTAGACATATTTCACACATCATAGTTTTCCCCATACATTTGCCCTTAAAACTTGATGAAAGATAGAGAAATGTTTTCGATACGCGTCGCTGCTACTGCTCTCTGCGTTCAGAGTCAGTCTACTTGTCCCCATTTTTTCTTGAATGGAAAGACTAGTAGCATCTATCTAGTGCCTTATACATATACTAAGTGACATATAAATCCGAACACCCAGTTTAAATGGTTTTATTTTAATAAAATTTTGTATAATTACTTAATGAAGCATAATAAGTAAATGATAAAAATTTCAAAATGATTGCACTGCTTTAAAGCCCTTTGACCTTTAATAATGTGTGGATGCACCCTGATGTGCTACGCATTCTCCAACGCGCCTAGGCATGCTTCTGATCAGGTGGTCAATGTCCTCCTGTGGTATCTCATTCCAGGCAACCACCAACTCCTCTCGAAGTGCTTCTAGAGTCTGAGGGGGACGTTGCAAATTGAGCAATCTCCTACCCATCATATCCCACACGTGCTCAATTGGGGATAAGTCGGGAGATCTTGGTGGCCATGGTAACAATGTGACATCATTATGTTGAAAGAAGTCTATTGTGACTCTTGCAACATGTGGTCGGGCATTATCTTGTTGGAAAGTTGGATCTGCCAGGGTGTCAAGATAGGGTAAAAGATGGGGTTCTAGAACTTCGTGGATATAACGCTGCGCGTTCATGTTACCTCTGATGAAGATTAAAGGTGACCTGGAACCATAAGCTATAGCACCCCAAACCATAACTCCAACAGTGTGATGAACATGTCTTTCAACAAAAAACTGTGGATTCCTCCTTTCACCACATCGCCTTCTAACCCTGGCACGACCATCGTGCATGCCTAAACAAAATCGAGGCTCATCACTAAAGACAATACTGTTCCATTCCTGATCCCAGAGTGACCGTTGTCTGCACCACTCAAGGCGATTACGTCGGTGTTCTCGAGTTACAGGGAGGACCCCAGTGGCCGGTATGAAAACAAGCCAAAACTTCTCATTCGTCGGTAAACACTTCGCATGCCAATAGGTCTTCCGTGTTCTGCAAACCATTCATTTGCAATGGACCTGGTAGTGGAGAAACGGTCCCTTAAGGCCAATAATCTTAGGCGGCGATCTTCACGGTCTGTTGTTCTACGGCGGCGTCCAGTGCCCCTTGCTCTTTGCGTACGGCCTTCTCGAAGCCATGCCTGACAACACCTAACCACAGTGTCTACACTTCTTTGCACTCTAACTGCAATTGCCCGAAAAGAAAGTCCAGCTTTCCGAAGTCCCACTATACGGCCCCTATCAAACTCACTAAGTTGACGAAATCGTACAGGTCTCCGTACTCTAGGCATCGTAATCGATCGTAAAGGATGTCAAGAACCAAAATCCGCCAACGTTGATTCTTTACTGCGGTTGAAATATTCATTTTTAGAGCGGTAGTGAATTAGAAAAAAGCAGTATAAAAACCGGAATGTCCAACTGATAAGGCTGAAAATTTTTTCACTTGTTATTTACAGTAAGATAAATACATTCACCAACTTTTATTAATATAAAACCATTTAAACTGGGTGTTCGGATTTATATGTCACTTAGTATATATGGTTTTTAACAAAAAAAAGGATTAAAGGTTGTTTGAATGATTGAACCTGGGACTTTTTCCTCAGATTGAACTACTCCGGCAGCAACTCGTCGGGCAAGCGTCCGCCACAATTCCAGCACAACTACAGGCACTACCAGCAGCAACAACCGCAACAGCAACCTCAGCAGCAACAACAACAGGGCAGCTCAAACTCTGAAGACTTCCAGCGACCTAAGAGCTCAGAATATAACACATCAAACGGGCCTGATTGCGGCGTTGTAGTGCCTCGAAGACCGAGTCCTTTGCAAGCGCATTCGCAGGCCTCGCCTCTAGGTACGTAAAAATATCCAGGATTTACTTTAAATTGTTGTCAATAGAATTTCCAGATATTTCGGTTTAGTGACTAATTTACGAAGACAAGATTTTAGTCTTGATTGTTTACCAGAGACGAAGTAGAAGGTTTGCAATAAAAAACACTTGTTCTGAGTCATAAAAAAGTGGGTTTTTCAAAATAATCGACACACGGGAAAAAATGTATCTCTAAATAAGACATGAGAGATAGAAATTTGAAGGGTGCCCTATTGAATATATTTTAATATGTCAATGAAGAGTCGGCGACTGAAAAATACAAAAAACAAAAGGCCCAGATGGGGCATAGCCTCAATTTTTTTTCTGTTTAAATACCTGAAGAACCTGGCACATTCCAAAATTTTCATCATAATGGTCGCGTAGCCTAAAGCATGGAATTTAAATTCTATGCTTTCAAAGTTCAATAATTCTCCATAATCAACAGGATTTCGCTGCCAATAACGTTTTAGCATACAACTATTTCGTAAAATTGGCCAATTTATTGAAAGTGTACCCCATAAATAAGACAATGAAATACAGTACTTTATGTTTTTATTCACCACTTCGAGAGTTTCCGCATGTTTTATTTTTTATTTCCCAAGCCACTGCCGAGTTGTATTGTAATCACGAAAATGAGATGACACGCACAGTCTGCGAAAATCAAAAGTTCGCTACTTGTTACCAAACAAGAAAAAATTGCTGTAAGATCAACTAAGCCTAAAATACTTTTCTAGGTCTTGTCGAGTAAGGTTTGAAGTTCAATTTAGATACTTGGTAAGATCAAAAATAATAATAAAAATTTTAGTTATAGCTGTTTATAGAGATCGGCGAGACCCCTGAATGGCAAAGCATTCTCTCAAAGTTCAGTGTCCACCTAGATAGCCGATTTTTTCGATCCGGGCAGTTTTTTTCAGCTTTTTCGGATTATTCTGAACAAAAAAGGTCATTAGTAACATCTCTCTAAAGTTGGCCGTTCGAGTTCAATGTCCAAAATGTCGAAAACTTCGTTAATTCTTTTTGAGGTTGTCAACTGTCTTCAAAGTTTAAACCTTCCCCTATAACACTCAGAAGAGTATTCTAAGTTTATTATTTTAAAACAGTTTTTAACCATGCTTGGTAGGCTAACAAGATGCGAACTTTTGATTTTAGGAGTATATCACTGATTTCCATCGGTCTGTCTGCAAGCCTGTCCGCTGATCCTTGGCCCGTCTGTAATTTAGAAAGTGCCGGATTGTGATGAAATGTTCACACAAGGTGCCAAAGACGAAATGCTTTGTAGTTTTTGAAAATCGTACCAGTGCCGACCAGGGGGCAAAAACCGAAAAAAAGTCGTTCAAACTCCCTTTTTCTGACATTCTGATCTTTTTCAGAAAAATTTTTGTAGGGGTATATTTATATGCTTCTAACCCCGCTAACCCTACGCACGTATTAGGCATACTTCAGACGGATTTCTCCGCATATTTACCGTTAAAACTTCGCATAATTATCGTAACGTTCATGGGTCCTTTATGAATTTATGATGGCATTTCGTGGAACGTGCAGAGTGAACCTACTTGACGACATTTTTCCAACTGAATTTCGTTCTAGGTCACGCGCAAAGTCCCGCCTACCCGATGTACAACAGCCCGATGAACTCGATATCCTCGCCTCAGCAACAACAGCAGCAAAGCTCCAATAATCAACAGCAACAACAGGTGGCGCCACCGTCGCCGCTTGACGTATCCGTACCGAGGCCGAACTCGCAGACAGGCGTAGGTGGCAGCAACATCGCTTATCCATCTGTCATCACCAGAGCGCAACAGCCTCAGCAGCAACAGCAACAACAGCCGGTCAACTGTTGGGACGAACGTCAAGGTAACTTGAGGGATTTTAAGAGAGAGAACGTTTGGTCTTTTTTACGCTTTTATCCATGCTGGGTCAGCCTTCAGTGTACCATTTCCTCAACGTCTTGAGATTCTAAAATGTTGATATTTTGTATAGTTTCTCACGGTGAGACAATACGGGGCTCGCGATGCGTATGCTCCGCCCCTGACCCTTTGCAGATGATTTTCTGATGAATGTTGCTGAAACTTAAACAATTGGTTAAGAAGGCTGTGTGAACAAAATATTGAGCTTATATGTCAGCTTTCTTTGATTTTTAGTCCTTTTTGATTCATGTGTGTCAAGAATTTAGATAGAAGTAGTTCGTGTTGAGCAGAAAGCCCACTGAAATTCATCAACATGATGTCGCGACTGCTGGAGGATGTGCAGTTTTTGTTAAGATATAGTCCAACGCTGACGTCATATGACAATGGTTTGTTTGTAGCATGTTCAAGTAAGGTGTTCGCGACTATCATTTATAGATGGCGTTTCTGTCAAAAGATGGGCAAATAAGTTTTCAGCACATAAGAATGAAAGAAGAAGCATCTTCATATACAATATATTTCCTTTTATTTGATATGAGGGTAAGAGAAGTTAGAACTGATAGAAAGGAAGCTGAGAAAAATTGTTATTCAAGAATGGTAGTTTATAAAATCCTTTTAATTGTCGTTTGTGTATACATGTATTTTTTCATTTCCTACGATTTTTATGCTAATTTTAAGACGACTTGTGTATGATAGATGAATGAATAAGACCCAAAACAAATCCTTGCTCCTCGTTTTTACGCACAATTTACTTGGAGCAGTAGTTTCGCTTAAATAATTATAGTCTGAGATTCTATATACCACGAAATGTCCATCGTATATTAATGGACGAATTCGGCAGGCTTTGCGTACAACTTTGGACAAGTAGTGATGAACGTTACTAAAAAGTATTTTAATTATGATGACTTCTGATGTTGATGCCGCAATTTAAGTCCACCCTGCATAGGTACTCTTAATACTGCTAACAATTAATAAGCACTAGCAATCATCTGTACGTCTGTCACCTTATTCCAATACTCAAAGTTGCATGTATAGCCTGCAGAATTTGTATACGTGAATATAATATCAAAGAATACAGAATAACCAGTAGAAGGGACGAATAAACCTTTGATCTTCGAACTTTTAAAGCTGCCGACATTTTTTCCTAGAATTCGGATGTTACTGTCCGTCATTTGTTTGTCTGAGCGGTCCGTAGGACCTTTGCCCATTAGTCACTGTCTAAGGTACGTTAGTCGAATCTGTCAGTACTGGTTGCCCAGAAACCAGACAGTGTCAAGAAAAAAGAGAAAGGGAAAGAGAAGAGCAAAGAAATATAGAAGTGTTTAGTTTAAGAGGAAACACCCAGGCTTTTTGACTTGGTACACGGATTAATTTTGAGGTGAACTAAACACATTTTGATTCTAAAAGTTCGCGCTAATTTTTTTTATTACATTGCGAGCCGTGGCCTTGAATGTTTACGAACTTGCTCCGCTGTGTGTAGTCCATTGCGTCGCGCAACAGAGGGTTGCTGTGCGATTCCGCTTGACTATAACGTCGCTGCGCCTGAAGCTTGACATAATCCTTTAAGTAAGGAATGTCAATGTCTCTGTGTAATGGCTCGTTTGAGACATACCATGGAGCGTTGCAAATTGTTCGCAAAGTTCTACTTTGCAGCACTTGAAGACTTTGCATGTGCGTCTTGGCAAGAAAACACCAAGCCGCACATGCATAAGTAATGGATGGTCTCATTTTATATAGGCGAACTTTGTTTATCATTCTCAATTTGGAGGATCTACATAACAAAGGATATAGTTGCCGAAACGCAATTTGGAATTTTGTTTTCAAGGCTGCTGTATGTTTCTGTCAACTCATGCCTTCATCAAGGGTGACACCGAGGTACTTGGCAGAATTTGTTAGGTGCCTGAATGGAAAAGGTGCTGCAATTTTGTATTGCTTTATACAGGATAGTGGTTGCCCAGAAAATTTTTGTAATGGCATCGAGTAATTGTGTTTATTTATATATTATTCATGATTTTTAAGAAATTTTATCGAGTCCCCATACTTTTTGGAGACCCTTTATAACAGGAGATATGTACGAGGTTTTTCCGGAAAATACGTATAAAAGTGGAATAGTAACTGTATTTTCCAATTGTTCGTGTGTTTCAATATGGTCTCCTTCAAGGTACTCCCCTGACACAAGATGCACTTCTGCCAACGGCGTTTCCACTGTTGACAAGATCGCTGAAAGTTTTCATTTGTAAGGTCTTTTTTACATTTTCTCGGCCTTCCCGAAGCTTTTCAATCACTTGTTGACGGTTGGTTCCTTCGGAGAATTGTCTCTGTAGTTTTGTTCCACACACTCAAAAATCTCACGACCCTTCTTGGCTAGCTATGCAAGAAACTTGATACGCTGTTGCTCGATCAGAGAGAGCTCCATGCCTACTACAGGTAAAAAAAGGATTACTTTCAACAAGTACACGTAAATCCTCCGGCTCGAACTGAGCATAGAGGGGATTGCATAGACAGAGAGAGAACCACGAGACCACCCCTCCACAACGCGTTGACAGACGCCCCGAATTTTTTATGCGCATTTTCGGGACAAACCTCGTATAATATATAATCAATGGTAGAATTCAAATAATTTTGTAAATGTCTGCTATTAGTAGTAAAACTAAATATAAAATTTGTCATATCTCGTTTTTCTGTTCTATGGAAAGACGGATTTCAAATATTTTCGAATAAAAGACTTCCTTAACATCATTAGAAGGGAAACGAAACATCGGCACCCCATTTCCCTCCTTTGTTTTACATCCAGACAAGCGAAACCACATTGTCATCATGAATCACCCTGGACATCACACAACAACCACGTGCCCCACTTCCAAATTGCTTGCGATCGTATCAGATGCCGGCCATCGACTACCTAGCTAGGATTTAGGGTACCTTTTTGTTTTTGTCATTCTTTATGGTCCAGGAAATATCTTGGCATCGGCTCAGAAAAATATTTTGATTGATTTTTCGCATAATCTTAATAACAAAGACTCTTTTAAAGAATCTTCATGTTGCCCCCAAAACACCTAGTCGGAATATTTTTCTTAGCAGATGTGAAGATACTTCCTCGACTATTACCGCAGGTAAAGAATGGATTTGAGACTATTGACAGTGAGAAATTATTAACGAAATTGCATTGCTAGAGACTTCAAGGTTCAGTATTCAACTTATTACAAAATTATTTAATAAATAGAAGTCAAAGAACTAAAATTGGCAATACATTATCAAACTTTAAAAACATTTCGGTATGTGTGCCACAGGGTAGCAAATTAGGCCCATTACTATTTATTTTATATATTAACGATATTCCTGATATTTTACAACACTGCAAAACTCAACTATTTGCTGATGAGACATTAATCAAATAAAGATATTGAAACTGCAATAGAGCTGTTAAATAATGATATGAAAAACGTACTAAATTTTTTAAATGTAAATGAACTTAAACTAAACAAACAAAACCAAATATATGCTAATAGGAAAATCCTTAGATCAAAATACGATATCTTACAACTAATCATGAAAAAATTGTGTCGATCGAATCATTTAAATATTTGGGCATATACGTAGACAGTAAATTAAAATATGAAGGGCACTATGAATATATTATTTCAAAAATATCCAAGAAATTAAATTACCTTTATAGAATTTCGCGTAGCCTAAGCATTTATTCTAAAAAAATTGTGTACAACACCATTCTTCCTCATTTGTTATATTGTTCGACTATTTTGGTCACTGCAATTGAAACTGTATTTTCACATTTACAAATATTACAAAATAAAGCTATGAGAATCATCTTGAATAAAAATGAATATACTAGAATAAATTTTATGCTGAAAGAACTACAATGGCTAAATATCAAAAATTTGAATAGCCTACTTGGTTTTCATTTTCATATTCAAGTTAAAAAATCATCTTCTACCAAATCCCTTAGAAAATTTTATTATATTGAGCAATTAGTGCCACAATTATTCTACTAGAGGACGTATGACTTTCATTTACAAAACTGCAGTAGCAATATAACGAGCAAGTCAGTATTTCAAAATGGATCGTACTAAATTAATAAATTAAGTAATGATATCAAGATGTATGTCAGTTTGAAAATGTTCAAAGGGAAATTGAAAAAATATCTCACGGAAAACCAGAATACATAGTAGTGAAATTTTGTATAAAAATATGTAGTCTTGAAGACAATATATTTTGTGATATACTGTGTAATATGGATATTATGTATATTGTAGCATTAATGCTAAATAAATCTGAAATAAACAAACAAATGATGCACCCAAATGGCATGTAGCATTTCAACCACTCGGGTATCATCTCACCACGGCGGAATCTGTTTTTTCGTCGAAGTGGCTCTTCTACTGGCAACTCTGTATTCTTTGATAATATGAATGACATTTCGTGATACATGGAATCCCCGGCTAATAAAAATGCTTCCAAAACCAGGCCAGCAACAGCGCCCGAAATACCAGTCGCAATCGTCGAACAGCTACAACAGCCTGGAGATGTCCCGTAGCCAAGAATCAAACCAGCAACAACAGCAACAGCGTATCGTTATAGGCAGCGAAAGGCAGCAAACGTCGTACTACGAAGCGAACGGCGGTCACCAGGTGACGCTCCAGGACCTGTCCAGCTGTCGCGGTGACCCGATGAGCATCGTCAAGAACCTCCAGCAACAGCAAAGTTGCCAGGTGCCACAGGTGGAGATCAAAGCTGAACCTAAGCCGCCGATTAAAAGGAGGAAGAGCAGCGAGAAACCCAACGTACCTGAGTTGCATAATTTGTCGAGTAAGTTTTCTTGTGGGATTTGTTTTGGATCTTTCTTCCTTGCGCACTACTTACTGAGTTTTTCCGTACACCAAAATGTTTGCTTCCTATTGTCTGTCCTCAAAACTTATACGCTAACGATTATTGCTAACCGGCATGAAACGGCGCCGTATACTGTTGGTCACAGGGACGTATAGCAGTTAGATTCAGATCAATGTTCTTTCTTGTGCATTTCCAGCACGCAACACAAATTACATAAAAATTTTCGGACTAAAGTTTAAAGCAATAAATTGTTAGATTTGATTAGGTTTTTCCTTTTCAACTCTCTCAGACTGAAACAGAGAAATCGGAGAGTATCAAACTACTATACATGCATCAATTTTTCTCAACTTCTCTAAGCAAAATTATAACTATTGCGTTTGATTATAATTCTTGGTTCTATAGGTCTTTTCACGGCTTTTATCGGGTCATAGTAAAACTACAGGAATTACTTTTATACATCCATCCCCTCTCACATAACTGTGCAATCGGCCTCTATGCGCGGACCATGTATAAGCTCACAGACGTGTTTTCTTCCAAAGAAGCACTACAGATTGCAATGCTTCTGGCTGGTCTTTACTCCAGATGCGGCAATTTTGCTTGTTAATGTACCCATTCAACCAGAAATGAGCTTCGTCGCTGAACACAATTTTTCGATAAAAATGTGGATCGTCCTCCAAATTTGGCAGCGCCCATTCACCAAATTGGAAACGTTGTGGGAGGTCGTGTGGCTTCAATTCTTGCACCAGCTGTATCTTATAAGGTTTTACACCCAAATCCTGTCGCAAAATTTTCCACGTAGTGGAGTAACAGAGGTCCAATTGCTGCGAACGGCGGCGAATCGACATTTCACGGTCATCACTAACACTGGCGGATACAGCCGCAATATTTTCTTCAGTCCTCACTCTACGTCTGCGTGTTGGTGGTTTAATGTACAATAATGTAAACTGGGTTCGAAATTTAGTGACAAGCTTCCGAATAGCTCCCTCAGTAGGCCGACCAAATTGCCCATAAATTGGAAGCAGTGCTCCATGCACTCTCTTAACCGAGCATGAATTTTGATAGTAAAATTCAATAATTTGCAAGCGTTGT
This sequence comes from Acanthoscelides obtectus, assembly GCA_963669975.1. Taxonomy (NCBI): domain Eukaryota; kingdom Metazoa; phylum Arthropoda; class Insecta; order Coleoptera; family Chrysomelidae; genus Acanthoscelides; species Acanthoscelides obtectus. The sequence continues at coordinate 10,206,561 of CAVLJG010000004.1, forward strand.
TCGTTCGTAAGTCGATTCATGGTTAAATTATAGACCAAACTGAACAAGTTATGACAATGTCACAAGACACGATTCACGCGTCATCTGTCAAAACAGTGTTGCCAAAAAGATACTAGCAAAAAAATCACCCATTATATTGTTGCTTACAGCGGCGTTGTCAGATATAAGAATTCTAGTTACTGGCCATACCAAACCATAATTGGTAGAGTGATGTGGAATCGTAAACAGCTCTGTATTGAAAGTTCGTGTTTTATTAACATTAAGGTGTTTTTCTGCAACCTATGACACCATTAACTATTTTAAACATCAAAAAATGTCCTGCTGTGCTTCGAGGAGTCTATGTTCAAGTTCTCATTAGTTCTGAACCAACCTGACATCGCTCCATTTTAATAGCTGTCTGTTTTAAAAATTTACCTTGTACTGCTTCGATTAAATTTGGCGACCATACCACTGTGTTGAACTCCAAAATACCTCCACCAAAGAGCAATATAAAATTCGAAAAATTTCTACAGAGAGATGTTTGGGTAGATCACGATTTTGAGAGAATTTGAACCACGGCTGAAGCTTATCGGAGGGGTATTTTGTAAAAAAGCTAAAAAACGTAAAAAAACCGACTGTGCAAATAGTTCATTCCACGTTTGCTCGCTATGATAGATGTTGGCTGACGTTTAGGCAACACGTTCAGCTACAAAACGAGACAACAAGTGTACAAAAACTTGTGCTAAGTTAACTTCTTGTAGAAAAACCTACGTTATGTCACAAAAATCCTACGATATGTAAAAAAACGACAAAATGTCACCTTTCAAGATATGTAATATCCGTGCCAGTAGCATTTATTCAAATTGATGTTGATCTTATTAGTACAACACCACCGAGCAAGATTTATTATATCTCTCTCACACTGTTCTGAATAATTTGCTTATTATGGGCATGCGACTTAAGTATACCTTTGTTGATCTTTGATATAAGACATAGCAATACATGTAAAGTGCTGTGATCTGTGTCTGATCGCCCTTCCTCCTATACAGAATGTATGTGCAAGAGCAAGTAGCAGCTGCGTTAAGGATCTGCTTGCACAGTGTGCATTTCCCCTTAGGAAATTTAAACACTGCACTGTACAGTTGGTCAATCTGTTTACTTATTTGTGACGTAACCGTCAACAACCGTGAAGATAACTATGCAAAGACTATCTTGTCAAACTTTCTAGTTTGGGATCCTGCTTAAAAAAATTGCTTCTGTAGGCAATCAACTGTAGCAATCTTAGCGTCGCCGATATATTTTGATGATTTAGACGTTTTGGTGTGTAATAATTCTGGAAAGTGATTAGTATATTATATAATAAATCATTATTGTATATTTTGCAGGTCGGATTCCACCTCCAGCACATAGTTCTGGTGCTAACCACCAACCTCAACAGAACGGCTCTGGGACCTACTTTGATTTTGACAGGTGGAATCTGCCGCCTCCTTCTGCCGCTGCGGCCGCCTCTAAGATATTCAGTGGACAACAACATCAACTACATCAGGTAGAATATTTTGTTGATAAAATCAACTATTTCTGTCGGAATGTCAAAAAAGCCCTCTAGCGGCCACATGTGAAACTAAAAAAACTTCAAGTATTATAACATTTGTAGCCCGAGAATAGCTCTTTTCAACTAGCCCAAGTTTGTTAAAATCGGCTCAGCCGTTTCGAAGATACAGGGTGGTTTTTACGGAAACCTTCAAATACTCCACACTACTTTGTTTTTAGAGATACAGCAAAAATTGTCAAACAAAAAAAGTCACATTATCCTGAACCCTCTGGCTGTCCCATGCGGGCGCCCATTTATAGCGAACTTGCATGGTTGGGAAATTCGATCACCAGATTGTCAGTAAATAATAAATGGAAGTCTACCTACTTGACGCCATTTTTTATTCTCAATTTTTACTTGTTTTAGGGTCTGATGGTGGCGCATCCGCACGCTCCGCACGGCCATCCGCCACCATTACCGTACTTCGCGCCGTTCCACTTGGCCGCGGCGGCCGCCTCCGCGGGCCCCCATCCCGGCGAGTACCCGGGGACGGTGGAACTGACCCCGTTGGCGGCCGCGTACGGCGGAGACCAGTCGCAACAAGCGGCTGCTGCGGCGGCGGCGGCGGCCGCAGCAGCCGCGGGACAGTACCACCATCATCACCAACAGCAACAGCAGCACCACCAACAACAGCAGCCGCCGCCCCAGCATACTCAACAGCCGCCCGAAGAACATCCGAAAGTAGTCGTGCCGAATATAGAGGAGGAGTTGAACTTCTTGTCGCAAGGTACGGTAACATTGTACAAATTGTACAAAGTTTTGCAATATGCCTTAACAAACGGACGCAGGAAGCTGCATGTTACTGCATATTGAGACATATGTCCATGAGTGCATAGTAGCCAGCAGTCTGTTGATTTAGTGATTCATTCGTATTGACAGTGTAAAGTGCGGACGATGGCATCGTGGTCAGGTAGTGAGATAGGGCGGTTCTATGGTATACTTTACGCGTGATTTAAGCATAGACCACTGCTTAGAAGAAATGACGCTTGCATTAAGGAATGCTTGCCCTCATCGTACGACTATATTCAGGTGGTACAGAGAATTCCAAAGGGGCAATTTCACTCTGGAGGACGCTGAGAGGGAAGTAAGGCCGCGACCGTCAGTAACAGAGGAATATATTACTGCTGTGAGGAAAATGCTTGACGACCGGATAATGATATACCAACAGATAGAGGAGACCTTACACCTTCATGCGCCAACAATTCATTCAATTTTGCTTGACCATTCACACGTAAGCAAACTTTGTTCTCTCAGAAGACTCGTCGTACGACTTGGTACCGAAAGATGCTGAAAAGAATGATTTTATTCTTCAGACAATAAAACATATTTATCTATCTATCTATTTTTCCAGACGCAACTCGAGGCAGCCACCCCCAGCAACACCAGCAGCTTCCACACGCTGCCGCCCCCCAACCGAAACCACCCGTGGTGGCACCTCCCGTTCCGGGCGCGAAACTAGGCGCCGAAGGGAAACCCTCCGGTCCTGCCTCGGACTTCATGAGCAGCTACCTGAAGTTCCTGCAGAAGGGGCGGGACGTGTCGCCGCCCCCGGCCATGCGCGGCGGAGGCGGCGCCAGGAAATCAGCTGCTGTGACCGGCACGCCTTGGGCTGCAACCCCTGTGGCTAAACCTGGAGAGGAACAGCAACTGCGCGTGCCAGAGGCTAACGGGGGCGGGCCGGTGCATCATCCGGTGGTACCGCCGCCTCCGCTGCCCATGCTACCCATACAGAGGCTGTCGGCGCAGGGTGATCCGCAGGACGATCCTAGGTAAGACAATACACTAACGTATTATTATTAGCACTACAACATTAGGAAAAGTTTGTTGTGTAAAGTATGCCAGGGCACCGCGGCTGCTATGAGGAGCTTAAAGAAACTTTGTTATCCAATTTTTGAACAACCTGAAGTTAATAGAACTGGGAAAAGCCATGTCATGAAGATTGTTCCTCAATCTCAATACCCTAGAGACAAATGAGCGGTAAGTTCTGGATGTACGAAGTTCGACACGGTTAGGATGGGAGGGCGAAGTCAGGCTGACAGCTACATCGCGCGGCGGCATCATGGAGGAGAGCTCTGAGAAGCAAGGCACATTGGCGTAGCCATAGAGGAGAGCTAGATCGCCGACGGCCTCCGGTGCAAAAGGCTTCCGAGGCTGACCGAGAAGATTCATCGCTTTTTCCCAGCAGTTGCCGCTATTGATGAAATGTGTTGGTGACAATAGTACAGTACTGTGTTTTGGAAGCATTATACTGTACAAGATTATTATTACGTTTGCACAATTCTAATGTGTTGTTTCATCATAAAACGAGTTTTGACTAAATAAATGTCGTACGTTGTTGGAAAACGTAGCTAAATTTTAATCCCGAAGTACCTATTAGGTATAATTGGCTCATTCAAGAAACTGAAGTTCCGCAGCGCATAATCTCATGTCAGTCTAATAAAAAATCAAAAGGTACTGTGTAATTTTTATGGATCTTGGCGTTGTTTTTGTTTTAACCGATCTTCAGTTGGCATCTTGTAGTAGCAGTTTCTTACACAAATCTGGTATATATGAACAAAAATATGTGTTCTGTGGGATAGATTGTTGATAGCACAACAGTTAGATCATATTAGCCTCAGAAACTTTTAAAAGAAACTAACTATTAGTGTCATGCCTGATAATGATAATAATCCAGATATACAGGGTGTTCCTTAATGATATGAGAATATTTAAGGGTGTGAATCTACATGAAAAAATGTTAGTTTGCTTCATAAACTTAGTCCAAAAATGTTACCTTACAAAAACTCGGAGTGTTGAAATTTTAGGGGAAAAAATGGAAATCAATTAATATTTTCATAACCGCTTCATATATTTCACTGATATTTAGTACGTAGTGGCAGTTAATAAAGTTTTTTCAATGCAAAAATAATTTTTAGCTTCAACAGTTGCGTGCGTACTTGTATTTTTTTAAGAAAAAAATGGTACGTCAATGGTTTGCCAAATAAAAATTATTTTTGAATTCCCCGTTCAATTTAAAACAAATGATCTCCATTGAATTGTTTTCCTTCGATGTGCCATTTTTGACTAAAATAAAAACCGTTCTATTGTCCGAGTAAATTAATTTAATAATTGAAGAATGCAATTCAGCAATAAATATCTAGTTGCTCTGGAATATGTCACTGGCTTTTGACATCTGACAAGTCTCTGTTATTCAAAACTGTTCGCTGTGAAATCTTTTTCATTATTTAGTTGTTACAATCATGTTAATAATGGTGAATTATTCAAATGCAGAAATGACGGAAATGCATTACGTGGCCGTGCCGACGGTAATGGTGAGCAAGCCAGACAGATTTATCACCAGATATATCCCGATCGTGCTTTGCCAGATAGTTGAACCTTTTCTAATACTCATCGTCGTCTTGTTGAAACTGGTTCTGTCTGAAAAGGAATATCTGAAGGGAGACCTCTAAGTGTGAGAACACCTGAAATTGAGGAAGCAGTGCTGCACGAAGTCGAAGAACATCCTGAAACGAGTACGAGGAAGATCGCTAGACACTTAAATATTTGCCATCAAATTGTTTGGAGAATTTTAGTGGATTTTTTGTTATATCCTTACCATATTTTTAAGAGTACAGGCATTACCTCCCATTGATTTTCCAAGGCGTGTGACCATTTATCAGTGGTATCTTCAAAAAATTACGCAAAATCCGCAATTTGAATCAATGATTCTGTTCACGGGTGAAGCTAGTTTTTCTCGAAATGCCATTCAGAATTTCCACAATAATCATTTGTGGGCAGAAGAAAATCCCTATGCCGTAACCGAAATCCATTTCCAACACCAATTTTCGGTTAACGTATTGGCAACCACTTATTGGCCCATTCTTCTTGCCGGGACGACTTGACGGACAGACTTACTTCAATTTTCTTCAACAACATTTGCCTTTGCTGCTTGATGATGTTCCGTTAGTAATAAGAAACAATATGTGGTACATGCATGATGGTGCACCAGAACATTTCAGTGTAGCGCTTCGTAATTATTTACAAACTGTTAATCCAAATCGTTGGGTTGGCCGCGGTGAGCCCCAAGAATGGCCACCAAGGTCCCCAGACCTAAGCAGTTTAGATTTCTTTTTGTGGGGCTATCTTAAGACACTAGTGTACACAAGTTCCATTAACAGTGTAGAGGAATTAAGAGAAAGAATAGTTGCAGCTTGTGATAGAATAAAAAACACTCCAGGGATAGTTCGAGTGCACAATTCCATGAGAAGGAGGGCGGAAGCATACTAAGTGAAGGGGGCCATTTTCAACAATTTTGTAATCATTTCGTTGGTTTTAATGTTATGTTTATGTTGTCAGTTGTTGTTGTTCATTACCCCTAATGTGTTTAATTTTTTCAATTAAACTAATAATTTTGCAAGTTAGACAATAGAACGGTTTTTATTTTTTACTCAAAAATGGCGCATCGAAGGAAAACAATTCAAGAGAGATAATAAATTGAAGGGGAATTCAAAAATAATTTTTATTTGACAAAAAACGATTGGCAATACCCGTACGCACGTCACTGTTAAAGCTAAAGATTATTTTTGCATTGAAACATATGCAACTTTATTAACTTTCACTACGTACTAAATACCAGTGAAATATCTGAGGCTCTTCTGAAAATATTGATTAATTTCCATTTTTTTCCTAAAGCTTCAACACCCCGAGTTTTTGTAAGGAAACATTTTTGGACCATAGTCTATACCGCAAACTAACATTAATTTTTCATGCAGATTCACACAATTAAATATTAGCATATTATGTATATTTTGAGATTCCTTTGCATTTTTGAGTGATCACAGGTTATTTAGGGTTATCTACAGAAAATAGTACAGAGTAAAACAAGCATCTTCTGTAGAATGTTTCGCGAGTCAGAAAAAAGGCTGCGTTTCTACGCATACTGACCAGTAAGTATAACAAATCAACGGGAGAGGCAGCGAGATACTTCAAAATACCGCAAAGTACGTCGGATTTTGTGACTTACTCTTAACGCGATGGAGCAGATAATCTAATTTGAACTTTTTGTCAACATTGCTGGATTTCGATGATATGATGTGAACTGTTGTGTTATTTGTCCCATTAGACCACCTTACGCGGCGCCATCGTCTGCCTTGTCATCTTTGACAGGCGAGAGCAAGGAAATGCAGTGGCTGCGTCACCGGCTGCCACCGCCACCTGTCTCGCCGTATTGGTACGGAATGACCTACGACCGTCCCTTGCCAAAAGCGCAGAATCAAGCCTCAGACCTGCCCTCCCCGTTTCCTTGGCCGCAGAGGTGGTAGTAGACCTTCTAAGGTCACCACATCTCCAGGAGCAAGACGCTGGAGAACGGGCATCTACCAGGTACACTTGTTACTAAGTAGATTGCTCATGATTGTAGATTGCGTGAGGTCCATTGACACAGTAACTTCAGACCTAACCTCTCCGCTTCCTTGCCCACACAGGTGGCAGTGGACCACATCTCCAGGAGAATGTGCATCTACCAAGTACACGAAATTCTGAGGCACAGCTGTAGGCTCAGAGCCTAGAGCCGCTGCAATTGTGTGTGTGTGTTGAGCAACAAGATATGTCTGAGCGCTAATTTAGCTTCGATCTCCTTCTACAACTTTGACTTCACTTTCCACACTAGATGTGATCTAGCGGTCTCTATCGATATGCCAGCGGATTTTGTTTCTTTGAATTTGTTTCATGATGCCGTCGCCCGTATAAGGCTTCTGCTTCCTTCTCAATGAAGCTCGGTCGAGTGATGTTCATCGACAATTGTACAGTACGACAAATTCTTTGTTTCTAGTCTAGAGTAGCGAGATTGTGGAACAAACTACCTGAAGATGTTTTCTCAAATTCCATTAACCTTAGCAGACTCATTTTTATAAAGAAACTGCTGAATCGTGGATAGTATTGTTTTTTGAAAAAATAGCTTGAATTCGATCCTTGATACTGTTGTCTTTGCAGGTATTTCCCTTTACCTAAAGAACGTAAACGGAACAGTTTTGATAGCTCGGACGATGGCTTCAGCTCTGACGACGACTTTTTCGGTCACAAAAAACACAAACACCACAAAGAGCAGCAACAGACGCAGGCGCAGCCTGGCGACCATAAGGAGAAAGAGAAGGATAAGGAGAAAGAAAAGGTGAAAAATAGGCAGAAAGGGGAGAAGCATATGTCGGAGAAGAAGAAGGCGAAACTAGAGAAGGCTGCCAAAGGAGAGAAAGATAAGAGAAAGAAGGATGGGAAAGATGGAAAGAAGATCGAGGATGTGCCTAGGAGGGAGACCAGTAAAAGGTAAGGATTTGTTAAGTATATACGAGGTCTGTGAATTAAGTGATGACACTATTTTTTTTTTCAAATATAATTACAATTTTATACTGTCACCCTCAAAATGACTTCCCCTGAAGCCACACAGCACTGGAGGCGGATCTTCCACTCCTGATAGCAATTCTGGGACTACGATACTGGAATAGCCTTCAGCTGGTCGGTTACAGCCGTTTGTTTTCGACTGACCAACTTCGAAAAGAGAGAAAAATCAAAAGGACTCAAGTCGGGCGAATAAGGAGGCTGAAGAGCCACAGGAATGTGTTCACTGGCCAGAAACTCGTGTATTAACATTGTTGTGTGACAAGGGGCATTATCTGATGCAACACCTAGTAGTTCTTGATGTTTGGCCTTACATGAACGGTGATGAGAGTCAAAATTAACTCTTCTCCGATCCCAGATTCTGTTGATATTTTCATCGGTTCTTGAAGATGAAAGCCTTCAATTCACTCTCTCCCTCCTGAAAATGCCTGGGCTCTTGACAAAACACTATCTCCTTAGGCCTATTTAGCAAGAGTCTGGAGCAAAACCTTATAGCACATTGTTGCTTGAAACTGATATCACTAATTTTTAGAACAGAATAGAAAAAACTGTTTCACCAAAAATATCGCTACGGATAACCAAATGACACGAACGAGTTCAAACTTGTACTGAAGGCGGATCACATCTTCCCTGTTTCCCATCCTAGCTTGGAGCCTCCAGTGTTGCCAGATCGATCGCTTCGTTGCCAGTCTTATCACCTAATTTACAGACCTAATGTCGGAGGGTTAAGTGTATGTGAAGTTGCTTTGTCGTTATGTGCTTTTTAGTTATATGACAAAGATCTTAATAGATAGAAATGCATTAATATATAACGAGTTTTTTCACTCACAGAGCGTAAAACCTGCGTCATTCCATATCTCGTGATGTCGAAATTTTCATTCATGTATTTGTGGTATATAGGGCGGCAAAAGGGCACAAGAACATGTCAGAAATTGGTAAAGACGACGAGCCTGAGGAACCGGCCGAATTTCAGGACTCTGACTCTGATCCAGCTTGGACTCCTGCCGCAAATAACGACGAAGAAGATCTCATACTTCCCATCAAGAAAAATCGAAGAGGTAAGCAGTATGTTTCGATAATAGAAAATTTTTGGGAAATAGTAAAAATTCTGGTTATAGTCAATTTTGATGTTTCCTAAACAAACTAGAAATATAACTTTATGCACATATTTTCGAAACGTTAAAATTTTTTACATAGCACTTCAACTTGCTAATTCCCAAAAACCTACAAGGACGAGTTTAGGCATGTTTGTTCCTTATGATGCACATGATGCTGTCGATTCTGGCGATATAATAGATGGTCTACTAGCCATTAAAAAACTAATAATTCTACTTTCGTGCGTCGGGCCAACCGTATATAGATGTTACATGCTTATTGGCAATAGTCAGCATGGTTCTAACTTGGTCTCTATGTAGAACGTCGAATGAAAGCAGAGTATCCTCTATCTGAAGTATAGGACCTATCGAATTATAACAGGACAAGGTGCTGCGAGAGTTAACGGCAGGTATCGGTTGGAACTGTAAAATGATCTCAACACTGTGACTGTTTGATGCCGTCAATTTTAGCGATTTTGGCCCTCTGTTGGTCGGACTGACGAAAGCAGTATTATTTTTTTGTTTTAGTCGGGAAATTTTAATACTATGTTAGTTTAGATTGTTAATGTTCTTATTTTGGTTTTCAGTTGGGGGTAAATCGAAAAAAGGCCTGAAGAACCTGATTTCGACCGCTGCCCAGGGCGCTGGCATCACAGAGGGTGACGAGTACAGCGGCAACGAGCAATCTTCCAAGAAAAAATCATCCTCATCTTCCTCTTCTTCAACCCACAAGAACAAACAAAACATTCCGCCCACACTTGAAGACAATATCGCCGCTTCTCTACAAAACAGTATTCCTCCTATTAGTGATGATGGGCCGTTCAAGGTATGTGGATATTATAATTTGAATAGTTTTCTGTGAAAATTATATTATTTGTTATCGATTAAGGCGTATTTATAAACTCTTACGTTGCCGTACACCGGCGTACCATTACCCTAACCCTGCCGCCGGTAGTTAAAATCAATTTATAAACTTGCTAGCCTTGCTGACTAGACCTGACCAAAAACACGGGTGTGGATAGTCTGGAACAAGCTAAAAGATGTTTTATCGCTGTAATGAAAACAAGGCACATACAGGGTGCGGCAGAGAGGACGGACGTTTTTGGGATGGGTAGTACTCTCCGCCTCCGTCTACGAGAGAGGTGGGAAGAGTGCCGTTTGACTAGTGAGATCCTAGCATTATTTTACCAGTTGTCGTTATGGAGCTTTGGACGGTGGAGCACCGCGTTTTCGCCTATGATTGTTTCGTCCGAAATAATGAGTCGGTCATCGTCGTACAGCGTGAGTTTCGTCGCCACTTCAACATTCATCGGAATAGAGCTGTTCCTTCTCGAAACACCATCCTTCGTTGGGTTGAATCACTTCGCAGGCGTGGTGAACTGATCAACAGAAGACCAAGAGGAGCGCCGCGAACAGTTCGAACTCCTGAAAATGTTGAACGCGTTCGACAGGTCTTTCTTCGCAGTCCGACTCGATCTGCCCGGAAACATGCCTCTGCACTTCGCCTTAGTGATCGTTCGGTGAGGCGAATTTTGCATATGGATCTCCGCTTTCACCCCTACAAATTGGCCATTGTGCAACAGTTACAGCCCGGAGGTTATGCACAACGAATGAACTTCGCACGTGAGATGGAAGCACTGATCGACCAAAATGAGAACCTCATTTTGTTTATGAGTGACGAAGCCCACTTTCACCTAAACAGCATGGTTAACCAGCAGAATTGTCGTTATTGGGCTAATGAAAATTCGCAACAGTTACACGAAAGACCGCTGCACAGCCCAAAAGTAACTGTTTGGTGCGCTGTATCGCAAACTTGCATCATTGGCCCTTACCTCTTCGAAGACGGTAATGGTCGTGATGTTACCGTGAACTCAGAGCGCTACGTCGACATGATCACCAACTTCTTTCTCCCTGAATTACAACGGCGACGTGTGTGGTTCCAGCAGGATGGGGCGACCGCCCACACAGCCCGAGCATCCATGGACGTTATTCGCCCTCTCTTCCCTGGTCGCCTTATTTCCAGGTTTGGCGATGTTCATTGGCCTCCTCGGTCCCCAGATTTATCCATATGCGATTTTTTTTTATGGGGACACCTCAAGGCTAGAGTATACGCGAACAAGCCCCGAACTCTGGACGAATTGAAAGGCGAAATTCGCGTGGAAGTCGCCCAAGTTGAGAGAGCGATGTTGGAGAGAGTCTACGCGAACTTCCAAGAACGCCTCCTGCACTGCATCAACGATTTCGGCCACCACATGCCTGATGTGATTTTCCACACTTGACTGTCTCAAATGCTATTTCCTTGTGAACCTGATTCCATCAATAAATTTGTTTTCGAGTAAAAATTAACTATTTTATGATTTTTTAAAACCGTCCATCCTCTCTGCCGCACCCTGTATTACATTTTCCTCTGGCAGGTGGGCTGTGAGATCTGAACCAGTAAAAGTTCTAGGAGTAGTACTTGGAACCAGGCTAAACTGGACATCATACATTCATTCTAGATTGTCTACGCAATTATTTGTTCTTAGGCAGATAAGCAGACACCTCGATAACCATTCTTAGCAGTTAGAGTACTTCAACATGTTCCTAGTTACCTAATATACAGGGTGTCCCAGAAGTCGACGTCAAGCCGAAACCGGGTGATAGGCAAAGTCATAACAGCTATCAGAAAAATATTTAAAAAAATTTTATATATGTGTTTTGAAAATTATAGGTTTTTGAAAAAGATATAGAAATTTAACACCCTACGGCAGTCTGTCAACTCCTGTTACTACAAATATTAACTTTTTTTGGATTTTATTTTTACAATGTAATGATGAATAATGCATCTTCAAACTGGTGTCTCAACCTTACTGCCAACTTTTCTCGTTCAGGAAAAATTGCCACTTATTTCCCAACCAAGTATTCCAAAGTAAAACTTTGCTCAACTTTAACTGGCTGTACTGGAAAAAAATGTACTACGAGAGTTTGGCAAGTAACCTTAAAAGTTGGCGCATTTAATAACGATTCCAAAATGGTATAACACTTAGAAGATTACTCGTTAACTTATGCACAATTTTTATTTGAAAAAAAAACTGATGAAAATTTTTCAAAATTTCCTAATTAAACAGCGATTATGAAAACGCACAAGGACCCTTAAGGATAACTGTTTGCACAACAGTGGGCGTCAAAATGCGAGATACTCTCTCACTGAGAGTGCATAGTGCGCTGGGCAGCCATCATGCTGAAACCACATGTCCCTGTAAATTCTCAGTGGCACGTCCACCAATAAATGTTGTACATGATTTTTCAAAAAATCCAATAAAACTTCAGCAGTCAAAGTCTCTAGGAACTCAAACGGACCGATTATTTTACCATTTAAAATTCCTGTCCAATGGTTTATCTTGAAGCGATATTGAGATTTATCTTCTCTCATCAAATGTGGGTTTGCTACGTGCCACTCGTGTAAGTTATGCAGGTTCATGTACCCATCTTTCTTAAATGTGGTCTCATCTGACCATAAAATTTTTTCAAAGAACCGTGGATCTTCCCTGTGTCTTTCTAACATTGTGCGACAAAAAGCAACTCGGGGCTCATAATCCCGGGGCAGAAGGGGTTGAACACGCTGTATGTGGTAGCAAACCCACATTTGATGAGAGAAGATAAAACTCAATATCGCTTCAAGATAAACCATTGGACAGGAATTTTAAATGGTAAAATAATCGGTCCGTTTGAGTTCCCAGAGATTTTGAACTGCTGAGGTTTATTTAGGTTTTTTGCAAAATCATTTAGAAAATTTATTGGACGACGTGCCACTGAGTATTTACAGGGACATGTGGTTTCAGCGCACTATGCACTCTCAGTGAGAGAGTATCTCGATCAAAACTTTCCAGGCAGATGGATAAGGCGGTCTGGTACAATATCGTGGCCACCTAATTTGAATCCTTTAGATTTTTTTACTGGGGAACTGTAAAAGAAAAAGTGTATTTCAAGCCGATTCAAAATGTAGCTGAGCTACGGCAAAGACTATTGGAAGCAGCTGAGCTTGTTAATAACCGTGGATTCGCTCGTTTAATAACCCGATCTTTTTTAAGAAGATGTCGAGCGTGTATTGCGGCTGAAGGAAAACAGTTTGAACATTTGCTGTAAAGGTAAATCATCATCAGCAGCATTTTGACGCCCACTGTTGTGCAAACAGTTATCCTTAGGGGTCCTTGTGCGTTTTCATAATCGCTGTTTAATTAGGAAATTTTGAAAAATTTTCATCAGTTTTTCTTCAAATAAAAATTGTGCATAAGTTAACGAGTAATCTTCTAAGTGTTATACCATTTTGGAATCCTTATTAAATGCGCCAACTTTTAAGGTTACTTGCCAAACTCTCGTAATAAATTTTTTTCCAGTACAGCCAGTTAAAGTTGAGCAAAGTTTTACTTTGGAATACTTGGTTGGGAAATAAGTAGCAATTTTTCCTGAACGAGAAAAGTTGGCAGTAAGGTTGAGACACCAGTTTGAAGGTGCATTGTTCATCATTACATTGTAAAAATAAAATCCAAAAAAAGTTAATATTTGTAGTAACAGGAGTTGACAGACTGCCGTAGGGTGTGAAATTTCTATATTTTTTTCAAAGACCTATAATTTTCAAAACACATACATAAAATTTTTTTAAATATTTTTCTGATAGCTGTTATGACTTTGCCTATCACCCGGTTTCGGCTTGACGTCGACTTCTGGGACACCCTGTATATTAGTAAGTTGAGTCATGTGCGTGACGTATAATCTAACCCAAAATCGCATTTTTTAACATATTTGAAGACCAAACTTGTAACACACACCTTCTGCTAATCTTTATTATTATTTAAATAAACTAAATAAAATATAGCTAACCATCTCAAAGAAAGCCACATCGAGCAAAACAAATCATGTAATGTCAAACAGAGCGAAAAGCACGCAGAAAAATCAGATGATCTGTCGCAACAAACACGTGATTTGCAGGCTACCTTTCATTGGCTGTATCGGGAACGGCATCGTCAGAAAGTTAAAACTTCGTCAAGTCTAGCGTCAGCGTTCCGGAATTCCTGTTTATAAACAGTTTAAAGTCAAGCGCGGTGCGGAACTGCAGAGCTTATAAATCGACCTTTGCGTGAAAAAATCAAATTGATCTGTGAAGGTCCGAAGATTCCGGAAACTAACTGGTTGATTCATAAAATATTCAAAATGATCTGCAACCTTTTATTGTCAATATCGTTTTCAACTCATATCATTTATTCACAATTGTAAATTTGATACATTACATTTTTTCTGTCGATTTGTCCATTCACTCATTGCTATAACGCCTTCCTTTTTTTGTTCATGCAGTCGAATAAGTCGAAAGAGAAACAGCATCAGGTAATATTCTGTTTTGCCTCAATTATATTTTTTTTGTCGGTGGTTATATATTGTAAATAATAGAACGTTTGGGTAATATGTTTGTTATTTTCAGCCTGGTGAATTCGTTGTGATTAAGGCTGATTTGAAAGAAGAGTGGCCTGCCATATGGAGGGTAGATGGTAAAACTCTACTCCAAAAGTACGAACCATTCGAACAGAATGGGATTACGTTGTACAGAAATATTTCCACGGTAAGTAAATTTTGTATTTTACGTTGGTGGGCAAGAGCATGTAGGCCTCATTTGCACGTCCGGTTTTAAAACTTGTTTTTTTCCCTTGCAGTATACGTCGTGGACTCCCGAAAGCAAAAAGCAATACATTTCAGTGCCAGTTAAGTATAGGTCACAGGGTCAGTTAGAAACTATAGTGGAGTTCCTGAAGAACGAAATGACGATTATAGATTACGACTTCATGGAACAGTGTATGAAACAGTTTGAGGCGTACCAAGATAATTTTGAAGTGTATATACAGACGTTGATTTCTCAGGCATTAGATAGCAATTTCCTCATGGAGATATTCCAGGAGAAAGGTATGTACAAAAGCATTACAAAGGGTGACCTAATAGTTACTTCGGAATTTAAATTTGGCGCCATCTTTCGACTATTTGACTCAAATTTATTCCCCGAAATTTAATTATAGATCGTTGGAGAGTTCACTTCACTTCATTTGTCTTTATAGTTACGATAGTAGTAGGCAAGGGACTCTTTGGAATTGTCACAGATACACTAATGGACAAAAGTATATAGACAAATTAATATTGTGCTGTATTTCTTTTTTAACTTGTTTTATTAATGCACAAACCTGTACACATAATTCGTTATAGCATAATACTCACTTATACATAAATGCATTCATTAGACTCCCTTCAATAAAAAATTAATTGAAAAAACCGGAACTATGAAGGACAAAAATATATAGACAAAGCAAAACAATTATAGAAAAAAGGAGCAAAGTTTATTTAATTATAGAAAACCAACCATGTTTGTGTTAATATTTTGTAGCATAACCATTATTATCAATCACCGCCTGGCATCGTCTCGGCTTAGATTGTAGAAGTTTCTTGATATAAGATTCATCAATCTGGCTCCACTTTTGCTCTAAAGCCGCAAAAAGTGCATATTTGTTTGAATAATTTTTATCTCGTATTTGCTTATCTAAGCATTCCCATAGATTTTCAATGGAGTTTATATCGGGAGACTGTGAATGCCATTTGAGAACTGGTAATTTTTTATCCAGAAAGAATTTCTTTGCGAGATTTGAAGTGTGCTTCGGGTCATTATCTTGCTGGAAGATTGATCTTAAGGGCATAATGTCTTCCATATAGGGTAACATGACATACTTTAGTATGTCTGTGTATACAAACTTATCCATAATGCCATCTATTCTACGTAAAGGTCCCATCCCAAAACCCCGAAAAGCACCCCCAAACCATAACAGACCCGCCTCCATGTTTGGCAGTGGGCAAAGTGTACTTGGGGTTCAATCTTGATCGACTAGGACATCTAACGTAATGTTTGATCCAAACATATTGAACTTGTATTCGTCACTGAAACATACCCTCTTCCCGTCACAGATGCTCCAATCAAGATGCAAATTGTAATCGGTCCTTACGGTTTTTCCTCGAGATTAGCGGCTTCTCACTCGGGCGACGTGGCAAATAACTTCAAATCATTAATCTTCTACTTATAGTTTTCGTAGAAACACTGACAATTCCTTTTGTCTCGATTTCGGCTTTTATTTGTCTTGGAGTTTTAAACGGATCTTTGGACGAAATTACTTTTATTAATCTAACTGATCTAGCATTTAGTTTTCTAGGCCGACCACTTCTCTTAGAGGCTTCCAAGATACATTTTTCTTTATATTTGTTCAATATTGCCCAAACTGCTTTACGCTTCAGCTTAAAATTTTTGGCAATGTCGACTTGACGTTGACCATCTTTGTATAACTCAATGATCTTAGTTTTCACATCGAAATAAATTTTTGGACCACGCGGCATGGTCTTAAAATCACTCAACTCATTCCACAATACTTGATGAACACAAACTAATCCTCTTCTGACACGAAACTGTACTAAACTAATATTGAAAAGAATTTGTCTACATATTTTTGTCCCTCATAAAAAAGTGCTTATATTCAGACTTGTATTGTGTTCATTGCAGAAAATGTAAAAACAAGGAATTTAGTTTTTCTACTAATAACGCATTTGTTTATGGAGCAATGAAGTATGAATTCGTTTTCTGAAGGTATTTAGGTAAATATTCATATTTGTCTACATACTTTTGTCCATTACTGTACGTCTCATGCAATCTAACCCCGCATGGTATTTTTGGTATTCCTCATAAAGGCTATTCGCACAATCCGCAGATTAATGACCTGGAGCAAAGCATTTCTGCATACTGAAAATGTTGTCCGAAGAATGACCATGTGTAAAATCGGCCGAGGGGGAGGCTATTTCGAAGATATTTATAAAACAACCTCGGTATTTCTACATTCTGATATGTCTATTTCTTTTTATAAAATGTTCGGCATTATTTAAACTTAAAATCTGGAATTATTATTTGGTATTTTTTATACGTGAAAGCATCTAGCTTACCTTCTGTGTAGTATCAGCTTAAGAGCAGTTGCTGGGTTTGGCGATTTGTCGCCAAATTGGCGTTATTTGATATGCTTTTGTAATGTTTTTTTCAACGTAACGACTGGGGATTAATTCTGGATACATTTGAGATTCCATGGTTTCCTGTAGTCGAGAATATTGCTCAATCAAGCACGGATATTTTTAAGTCGTGAAGAATTTTTGCGATATCTTTACATCCGAGAAAGTTCCAACGATTTTCATTTGATGCGCTGCAGCCCGCCATGGTAAAGTGGTATATTGCAGTGGTGACGTCATTTTTTGTACGCTCATCATGTCGCATATAACCCTTTATTTTCTTGAAACAACGTTTATTGGGTTTGGGCTGGATACAAACTTATTTCACCAACGGGGTAGCAGGGCCAGATGCAATGAAATCGTAGCACCAGAATGTCTGTCTGCACATGCGCACACGCTGGCGTCACTTGATTGAGTGTACAGGGTGGTGTGGATGTTCATGTACAGGGTGATATCGGCTGGTTGTACCGGGATATACAACAGTCATCATTCCGACCACTGCATCGTCACGGCTGGTGTATTAAGTTTATGTTGGTAAAGTAGCTGCTTATGATTTGCTTATGTTGATAGGTCACAGCAATTACACAGTGATAGCAACGGTTAAATGGAGGATTTTTTCCTATTCCAGATCTAACGATCTGCCAAAGATTGCTATAAACGCGCTAGTAGACATTGACAAATATTTCTCAGAGTGTATCCGAATTTTCTGATGCTTCCTTCAAAGTTTAAAGGGGATAACGGTTTTAGCGCTTTTGAGTCTTCTGACAGTGTATTCTCCAAGCATTAATATCAGGCCACCCACGACTGCCTTACAGGTACCGCGTTTGAATATTTGCTTTAAATTCAAAACCAGCAAATTTAAAAGATTCTACGACTTGTGAGCTCGTATTTTTTTGTCCTGTAAAATGTTTGCACCGGGATTCAAATTTCCTGAGTTAAATCTTAGCTACAAATATGGCGATAAAAATGAACATGAACGTGAATGTCTTTGGACCTGAAAGCCCTGCTGACGGACAATGACAAATATAGTACTGGGTGCGCCAACTATTACTTTTTTTACCTACAAGTTTATGTGTTACATGTGAGTCATAAGTCATGTGGTATGCATAAATGAACTGTCAAAGGTATGAAATTTATAGTCATGGATTCGTTTCCAACACAACAACGCATTTTGGTTATCCAAACTCATTACGAAAACGGTCGAAATATAAAAAATACTTTTCGCAAACTTCGCACTAGTTTTGGCCGACATGCACGCCCTACAGAGCCTGGAATTCGTTGGATTGTTAATCTTTTTGAGGAAACTGGTTCAGCAGTGGGTGAAAGTGTGCGAGAAGATCCAACCACCTCGACTAGGCACCGTTCGCAACAATTGGGAATTAGTGAGATCACTTTCCTCCTGATTTTACACCTCCATCCATACAAAATCCAACTAACACAAGAACTGAAGTCGGCAGACCATCAACAGCGGCGTGTTTTTGTTAATTGGATGCTGGAAAGAGAAGACGGATTTTCGGCCAAAGTGCTCTTTTCTGATGAGGCACATTTGCACCTCAATGGGTACGTAAATAAGCAAAATTGCAGATTCTGGCGGGATGAAAATCCACACCAATATCACGAACAACCTCTCCATCCTGAAAAAGTGACTGTTTGGTGCGGATTATGGGCTGGTGGCATCGTTGGACCATTCTTCTTTGAAGATGCCGAAGAAAAGGCCATTACCGTCTACGGGGAACGTTATCGCGGCATGTTAACCGACTTTTTGTGGCCACAATTGGATCGTATTGGTGCCGACGATCTTTGGTTTCATCAAGACGGAGCAACGGCTCACACATCTCACCAAACAATCGCCTTATTGCACACGAAATTTCAAGACCGCATAATTTCACGAAATTCAGATGTCAGTTGGCCCCGAGATCGTGCGATGTAACAGCTCTTGACTATTTTCTTTGGAGATTTTTGAAAGGAAAAGTGTATGCGAATGGTCCCCGGGCAATTCAAGACCTAAAGCGCAATATTCGGACTGAATTTGCGGCCATAGACCCGATTATTCTGGGAAAAGTCATTGAAAATTATGATGTTCGGATATTGGCTTGTAAACGAAGCCGCGGTGGACACATGACTGATGTTATTTTTCATACATAAATGGCATAAACCATTATTTGTCAATAAAAAGCTTTTATTTCACCTCGTAAAAAGCGTGTTGATTTTTCAAATAGAAAAAAGTAATAGATGACGCACCCTGTAGCTGTTTGGGCAGTTTTTATGTAAAAAGGACATCTTTGACTATGTATTTAGTAATAACAATTGTCGCAGTTCAGACCAAAAAAAAAAAATACCAAATGACAGAAAATGCAACACCGACTAGGAGTGTTGTAATTTTGAGCATACGTTTACAAGTTTAGGTCACTGATAAATAGAAAGTGGTTAAAATCGCTGAAGTCTCTCCCTAGTCCATACCAATCGTTGCCGATGATGCTGTGGGGTCAGGGGTAGTACGAGATGCGGATGGTACGAAAACAGTCTAAAAGACCTTATTCCTCATTGTTATTGCCCTTCCGACAGCTTCAAACCACTGGTTCGCAACTGCCCTTGTTGTGTAAATTCCATCTCTAAGTGCTAGTTGCCTCAAATAACGATCCTGTCGCTCTGTAGTCTATCTTTGACGTCCAGTACCTCAAACACGTCGATTTCGGCCTTCTTGGAACCACGGTCGACAACATCTCATTACAGTATCTTCGTTTCGATTAACTCGATTACCGATTTCTCTAAAAGAAAATCCGGCTTCACGTAACCCGAAAGTTGAGTGAAATTAGCGCGTCTGCGAAGTCTAGGCATGATAATGCAATGAAACAACAATGAATCAAATGGAACCAACACAGAAAAATCACTGAATATTAAATAACGTTCATATTGTTTGGATCCTGATATGACAAAAGAAGCCTTTGCAATGTTTACAAGTTTTTATCATTTTTTTTTCACTTCCAGACGATTACTTTCTGTCGAACGTTCAGACGATCGACGACATAACCGAATCGAAGAAGCAAGGTTTGTTCACGCGGTCATGTTGGCCGGGGCCGTTGCGACAGGCGGTGTGCACGTGGCCCTGCTTAAATATGACGCGCGACGAGGGCGCGGCAGCTGCCGGAAGCGGCGGCCGCCCCAGGAGTTGCGCGGGCTGCGATTCGGCCAACGTTGCGATGAGGGTGCTCATGTACGGCCAGCCGTACAACCCCACGACGCTGGAAGGATGCCAGCCGGATCCCAGTGCTATTAACGAAAAGGTAAGATGCTTTCGCCCAGCTAGGATTGTTTGACAGGTTTTGAAAGAAATTTTCATTTTCAGAAACAATTTCGTTTGAAATAACAAAGCTAATGTGCTGTGAGGCAATAGCGAAAAATAAAAAAGAAATTGAAATAAAGTACTCGCTATTTATGCCGGTGATACCCAAATAATTCATAATTTCAATCCAGAAAATTTACGAACAGTTATGACAAATCAACAGTGACCTGCACCTGGTATTACGCGTCTTGAAAAGTGACATTTCGTCGATTTTTTTTCACCTTTCGTGGATTTTTCTACAAGATGTCAACTTAACACAAGTTGTTGTATACTTGTTTGATTGTTTGTTGAAGATTTATTTAGCATTGATAGTACAATGTCATTTTTGAATAATTATTCGGTTACATATACAGGGTGTCCGTAAAGTTGGGGTTTTCCTTTTCAGAAACAACTACCCTTGAAACAACAAAGGTAATGTGTAGTTAAACGAGGGCGACCAAAAAAAAAAAATAAATAAAAAAGTACTCACCCTCCATTTGACGAGAAGGGCTAAGTACGTCTCTGCCCGAAATCATACCGCTCCAACAGAAAATTAAATCAGCTGATGCGCTACCGAGCAGACGCCGGCGGTGGTGCAGACCAGTAGACCACGAACAGAAGTAACAAATATGACCATCGTGCAGAAACCACATTGATTGTCTTACACTTAATGGCACATCTTCTAACAAGGAAGGCAAAATGTTGCGTAAAAAGTCTAGGTATTGCATCCCGTCCAATCGATTTGGGAGAATAAATGATCCAATGAGCATACCGTTCACCATGCCAGTCCAAACATTCACCGAAAATGTTTGTTGAAAATGTGCCCGACGGACAGCGTGCGGATTTTCTACTGACCACACATGAGTATTGCGAAAGTTATTCACCCCATTACGCGTGAATGTAGATTCGTCTGTCACCAATATGCACTTCAAAAAGTCCGGATTATTGTCAACCACTCACAAAACCGCACTCTTGCTGGAAAATCGTCAGGTTGAAGGGCTTGTACACGTTGGACGTGAAACGGATACAGCCCCTCTTCACGCAGCGTTTGCCACACTTTAGTTTTTGATACTTGCACTTCTCTAGCCACGTCTCTAGTGCTTGTTGTTTTTTGAAACGCAATCGATTATACGGGTTCGTTTACCTGTACACGCGTGACCGTAACCGTCGGTTGAAGGTTGCATACTGACCTGACACACTGACCCCGACCCCCGACCCAGTTCTTTCGTCGGGTTGAGCTAGTGTCCTAGTACCAGTCGGGGATGTCGCGGCTACAGGACGGTATTCAGATATTTTTGATGTTGCAGAGCCCTTTATCTCGGTTCCCTTAAGACATTGGTGTATATGGTACTAAGAAAAATTGTTTATGTTTTCAAGATCTACACGTCGTGTAAAGGAAAACCCCAACTTTGCGGACACCCTGTATTTCTTCAATCCATTTTCTGTAATTTTACATTCTTGTCTATTAAAACTCGTTTTGTAGCTGTATTTGTTGTTTAAACGTCAGCGAACCGCGATCATAGCAAATAAACGTGGAATGAACTATTTGCACACTAAAAACTACCTAGTCTGCAAGACATTTCGTCTTTTTTTTGACGTTTACAGGTTTCTTTACATAATAGCCGTGCCGGAATCTATAAACCATCAATCAAATATACATAATTTGAAGTTAACAGGTTGAACGCCTGTAAATAAACCCACCATGCCATGGCGGTCGTATGCGACCGCTCCACACTAGCCTTCAAAATTTATGCTGTTCCAGCGCTCGTTGATAGGCATATAATTATTATGACAGAAGACGGCTGTGGCATCCACGAATAGCTTAAGTTAGCGGTTTTCTGTGTAGCTTACAAGGGATCGTGAAAATAATGTCTGAAGTCGTTTTTTAACTTTTATTGAAAAATATATATATATATATAAAGGGTTGTCCAACAGTGGCGGCTCGTGCCAATTCAGTGAGGTAGTGCCAGAATGGAAGCCATAATTTTGAATCGATTCAAAATTGTAAAGAATAACTTATAACTTACCCCTGATAGTTAGTGGTCAAAGTTCTTGAGGTTCAATAAATCTATATGTCCAAAAAAAAATCAAAAATAAAACTATTTACACACGCGCACCAAATTATAAAACAAGTGTGGAGAAGTACCTATAACTTCAAAGTTTTCTATACATGAAGTCCATTCTTCTTTCTTTTTTGGTAGCAAAGTTTTCGATTACCTTATTATTAAAATTTTCAATGCCACTAACAAAATGTTTTTCTGCAGACAGCATTCCTAAAGCACTAAGCCTTTCTTCCTTCATTGTGTTTCTGAGGAAAGTTTTAATCCGTTTCAGCATTGAAAAAGAGCGTTCTGCTTCAGATGTTGACATCGGTATAGTGATTAAAATACTTAAGAGCTTAAGAGTTTCTTGAAACGTACAATTTAATCCTTCCTCGTTCAATAAAATGGATAGTGGAACAGCTCCAGAAGTAGTACTCAATTCTTCTCTCTGATATAATACTTGTAACTCAGTTTTAAGCCTGTTTTTGTCTAAAAATGAAAATTGTGTGCATGTGTCATTTAAATGTGCTTCAGGAAACTGATGTTTATAAACAGAAAACTTTTCAGACACAAATAAATTAGAAGCAACTAAATGCCCAGAAAAGTTAAATCTTGTTCTTATTTGCGATAATACTGCATCGCATATTTCTAACGCTTCCCGTTTTTTGCTGCCTTCTTCAACTTGCCTTTTTTTTCTTGCCGGTTCATCAGTTTCTCTCTGCACTCGTTCAATCTCGTCAATAATGCTATCCATTTGTTCTCGTATAGTTTGAATTGCTGCTTCAAAATTCTCTAAATCATTTTTGACCTTAACAGAATCGGTGCATACTTTTTGTAATTGGTTAAAGACAATTTCAACATGTGGCATTATTTTATGGAATATACTTAGCCAAAATACAAAATTTGTATCTTGCAGCTTTAATTTGTACCCACTGGCTTGATTAATCGACGAAGAATCGCGTGAAGTACTTTCTATATTGTCCATAACTTCAATCAGGTCTTTCCTATTTTCATAAACTGTATGAACACCTCGTGACTGAAAATTCCAACGTGTTTGGGAAGATCTTGGCAATCTGCGATTAACTATTTCATCCAAAATTTTTGTTCTTTGAGGAGACGTCGAAAAAAAAGAGCACAATCCAGATAAATTATGGAAAAATATTCTAGCCTGCTTATTGACAGAGCATGCGCTTGTCATAATTAGATTTAACTGGTGTGCATAGCAATGAACATAATTTGCAAGTGGATAAGTTTCCTTAATAATCTTTTGAACGCCATTCAATTCACCACTCATAACAGACGCACCATCATAGCTTTGAGCTATTAATTTGTTTGGATTTTGATCTATTAATGGATTTACAACATTTAAAACGCATGCAGCGATTGATTTGGCATCGTGTCCGTCGGGGACGTAAAATCTCCAAAATCTCTCAACTGGTTGTCCTTTACACAAATATCTGAAAATAATAACTAACTGAAATTCACAGGCTACGTCAGTCGTTTCATCGGCAATTACTGCAACAAAAGGAGAATTTGCAATCTCCTTCTTAACTTCTTCATGATAAACATCTAGCATGCACTCAAGAAGCTCGTTTTGAGTTGTTTTTGAGGTACCCTTGAAAAGTTTGGCACTTTGAATATGGACTTTCAATTCGTTGTCTAATTCGGCGCTAAAATTCACCAGCTCCTTAAATATGCCTCTGTTTTCCGAATTTTCCTTTTCATCGTGACCCCTTAAGGCTAACTCAAATACTCCACAAAACCTTATACAATTAATAATTTTATTCAATACATATCGATTCTTATCCACTTGATTATTATGTTTAATTAGATCATTGCGATAAGCCGAATTGAGTTGAGTCCTTATATTTAATTTACCAAGAATAGAAAAGCTAAAAACATTATTCATATGGACTTTAGATTTTTCGTGGGTCTTCATTTTATCCCATATATGTATAAGATCATCTGTACCTTTTTTTGACCAAGTCTCGTCACCTCCAAATAGAACACATACAAAACAAAATAGTTTATTCGTTTCTTCACAACCACATATCCAGCTGTTTTTATCGTACACATTTTTATTAAATTTGCGACAGCGCGATTTTTGTCCGCTACCACTTTGTTTCTCAATTTTTAAATCGGGTATTGGCCGTCCTAATTCTTTAATTTGCAGTTTTTGATCCAGCGAAAAACCACTAAATGAGTTTTTTAATATCCCGATTTTATTCATTTTCACTAGTTTTAATAAAACAGTAAAAAATATGATCACAAAACAGAGCAGTTCATTAACACTAGACGTACTAAAACAAAAACGTTATTTCTCACTTTTCAGGTAAAAAAAGACCGAAATCAGCACTAGACGTAATCATAACGAAACGACCGACCGAACAAAAACACCGCCGATATCATTTGATAACGAATTACGACTGATGATGTGCCTGGCACAAATTATACTTGTCTTTCGCTATTCACCTCATATAAAAATGTGTATTGTAGCGTTATCTCTGTCGCTCGTATGCGATGCTGGTAAAATTTCTCTCTTTTTATTTGGGCCGGCCCGACATTGGCACAAGTTGATGACGTCAAGGTCAAGGCATGCTTTATATCTCGTCGCGTGTTCGGGTGCTTGCGGTGTTGTCACGTTGTCAGTGTTGTCACGTTGTCAGTGTTGTCACTTCATATAATTTATACCAAAAAAAAATGAAAAAGCAAAAAATAAAGTAAAACATTGAAGATTGAAAAAAATATTCTTTTTGAAGAAGACAAGGTAGTGCCATGGCACCGTGGCACTACCTCACGAGCCGCCACTGTTGTCCAATAGGGACGCAGGAAAGTAAACGTCAATTTGACATAGACGCCATCTTTGTTTTCTGTCACCGACATGTCATTTTGTTAGTTGAATGTTTATCATTGATCGCTATGGAATCGTATTCGATTGAAGACCGCATTAAAGTTATTCACGAGCACTACAAAAATGGTGCAAAAATAAAAAACACGTTTCGCGCGCTTCGTGAACATTTCGGTCGCAACAAGCGCCCAAACGAAACAACCATCGGTCGTCTGGTGCGTAAATTCGAGGCAACAGGTTCTGTGGCAAATCTGCCAGGCTCTGGCCGGCCAAGGAGCGTTCGCACACCGGAAAATATTGCTGTTGTGAAGGAGAGTGTGAGAGACGATCCGAAACAATCAACAACGCGTCGATCCCACGAATTGGGCATTTCGAGAACCAGTTTGCTCCGCATTCTCCACAAGGATTTGAATGTACACGCCTACAAGTTCCAATTGACGCAAGAGCTGCGTCGGGCCGACCATTTTTCGCGCCGAACGTTCTCAGATTGGCTCCTTGAACACCGCCAAGTTGATGCCAATTTTTCATCAAAAATCATGTTCAGCGACGAAGCGCATTTCACTTTGAATGGGACGGTAAACAAGCAAAACTGCCGCTTCTGGGCGAACGAAAATCCCCGTGAGTATCAAGAGCAGCCGATGCATCCTCAAAAAGTGACTGTGTGGTGTGCATTGTGGTCAAAAGGCATCATCGGACCTTACTTTTTCGAAAATGCGGCCGGGGACGCCGTTACCGTCAATTCTGAGCGATATCACGTGATGATAGAGGACTATTTTTGGCCGCAACTTGAAGGAATGGATATGGACGATGTTTATTTCCAACAAGACGGTGCAACATGCCACACAACCAACGTCACTATCCATCGATTGCAGTCCTTCTTCGGTGATCGCGTGATTTCGCGCAGAGGAAATGTGCCATGGCCACCAAGATCGTGCGATTTGACTCCCTTGGTCTTCTTTTTATGGGCATATTTGAAAAGCAAAGTCTACGTCAACAAATCAGCCACCCTCCAAGAACGCAAAAACATCATTGCCGAGATAAATGCCATAGAACCGACCATGTTGCAAAATGTCATTGAAAATTTCGACCATCGCGTGGACGTCTGTAAATCCAGTTGTGGTGAACATTTGAGCGATATTATTTTTCATATATAAATGGTATAAATGAACCTTAAAAATAAAGTACCCAACTTGATTTGAATATCAATCTTTCTTGTTTTAATATGCGTTTACTTTCCTGCGTCCGTTTTGGACAACCCCATATTTAAAAAAAAATATATGCAAGGTGGATTATTTTAATAAGTGTAGGTTGAAAGAGTCCAAACAAAAGTGACGTTCAGCTTCGGGTGATGCACAGTAGGTAACGACTTTTCTCACCCTGCTTTTTGGAATTTCCTCTTGCACTTTTCTGGCATAGCAACCTCTGTAGTATTTTTTCACTTTATTGAAGGCGCCCATCTTCTTCGTTATAGAATGATGTCTTTTTGAGGCTATTGAGGTCTGCTGTGGTCGGGATTCCAGTAGATTGGTGAAATCGTAATTCAGAAGTGATAAAAACAGTTGCTCCCGTAACTCTGTTATTTTCTAAAAAACAAACTAACCTAAATGCAAAGCATTTTTATTTCATGTTTCTGACCCTAAATTCACAAGTTCAAACTCGCAAAGGACGACCACTTGGCACTAAGAGAATGATTATGTCAGTTATGCCGCGGCGGGCGTATACGACCGCTGACTTTTTACCAATATGTATGCTAATAAAAAAATATAAAGAAAATTAATTAGTATAGCACCTGATGCAAGAAGCTTCACTTTTTTGAAGTTGGCACCAGATACATTTTTTCATGGCAGTCAACCTGTTAGAAATCTAAATAAATGTACATCACTTCTCCTGTGCTCAGAAAATGACAAAAATTATATTAAAAAGGATATCATTATAACTATTAATGTTAAACGAAATGTCTGTAAGGTACACCAAAATTTTAGGTGTACAAATTGACGAGCAGCTTCGTTTAAGACAAACAGGTTAATAGTCCAAAAAGCATACATACGAATTCGTGCATTATATAATAATAGGTTTATTTTAAGTTCTGGTTTGGTTCTCTCTATCGTTAAATACGGATTCTTAGTTTATTTTCCTTGTTTAGATCACTTGTGTACGAGGCCCAAAATTTCACTATGGTAAATGTTGGTGCGAGTTTCCATACACAGCATCCAACTCATCTTCGATTTGCGTTTTTGACTTCCAAAAAAAAAATTACAGCTCGATACCCGATTTTGTCCATTTTCACAAAGAAACTCGCATCAATTCATTCAAACCACTGTTACATAACAACTGCGCGTCCGAAATGGCTGAAACTTTGGTGAGTAACTGCCAAAAACTGAACATCGAAATTCACTAGCTTTTATTTGCGAGTGCTAATTTAAACATAAGAGATCCACTATCTCTAGACATGCCTTGTCACTCAACAAACTTTTTTCATAGAAATATTAAACTCTGCCACAAATGACGCGCGATGCTTGTGAGGCCTTCTTATTTTGAGATCACCTAGTTTGCCGTTGTTGTTTCGACACAGAATTGTTAAATGTCTTCCTTAAGGCCAGTCAATGTGAGCCTTTCTTACTTTGCTACTTTCTTCAAGGAACATAAGGGCTCATCAATTTTGTCTGTAGAAAAGAGACTCCTCAACAAGCGTCAGGGGTAATAAGGAAAGCTTAAATCAAGAAGTGCTGCCTTCTTTGGCATTTGACACTAGCTTGTAACAAGCCAAATACGCGTCTTCAGAGAAAGAGCTGCTTTCCAGTGACCTTGTTGAGTCACTCTGAGTAACTCAGTAGTGTTCAGCACCAACACCATTCGACTGCACGTTGTATTCTCATACATTGTTTCTGGAGTAGTTCGGGAGCGTAGCACCCTCAAACCATAAACCTCTAGAAAGCAGCTCAGGCGGTCTCAAGAATCGACTATGCATAAAGGGTTTAGCTCTTTTTGTATTTGAACATGCAAAACTTGTTAAAGGTACTGTCTAAAAAATGTTTTCTTTGTTGTTTCAGGACTTCTTGATGTGTAGAATATGTTCTAATCGTGTGGAACTGCTGAGCAAGGTGACACATCAAAAGTATCTTATGTATATAGAATGCGCAAAACGTGTTAGTGAAAAACGGACTTCTGATCCCACGAAAGATACGACGTGTATATTGAATGAGCTTTTAGCTGACGAAGCTTGGTTAAATCAGGTAAGTTTCCTAGGCGTGTTTCTTGTTCCGACAGGAAAGCCGCGACACGCGCACGACATGTCAACACAAGTTTTTTTTTGTATATCGCCGATGAGATTTTCTTACTATAAATTCAGGCAACAAATACTTGGCGCGAATAGAGAAAACTAATACATTAAAAAAATCAAGATTTAATCGAACAAATCATTTTTTTTATTTTTTTTTTCAAAAAATTGTGATTTTTTTGTAACACTGTAATGAGGTACTAAAACTGATATACTCAAATGTAAAAATTTCACAGATGCGATCAGCTTAAAATTTGAGCTCTATACAGAGCAGAAAAATCCCCTTATGAACTTCCTCAGTTTCAAGTTCGCGTTCGGAATTCAGAAATTTGAGATCCTCAATCCTATTATTGGCAGTAGCTAAGCTTTGCAACTAGGCGACCTTTGGCTCTTTGTAAACGCTGTATTGACCAATACTACAAGATCTGTCGCAAAGTAAACAGGACTTTTGAAATATTTCCGATACAAGTAGCGCCATCTATTATCGGAGACTAGCGTTTTATAGGTAAATCCTTCATTGATGCCCTGTCAAAATGTCATGACACTCGAACCACTTCATGAGTTATCGCCCTTTTCAGCATCGGTCGCAAAATGAGCATCGAACAAAGATCCAATATATACAGGGTGCGCTATCTTTTATGTCGGTATGTAAACATGAAATAACTGTGAAAACGAAAAATTGATTTCTATATATCTATATTTTTATTAAATGTGGTCCTTTACAATTTATTGGGACTAGTTTTTGAACACAACATCTATCAAGTGACCACCTTTATTGGCCAAAATAAAATGTGTCCGTTTTGCTGCGTTTTCGAGCATCTCTGGTGGTATAGCGGCGATTGCGGTACGCATGTTTGCCTTGAGCTCTTCAGTGGAGTGGGGCTTGCTGGCGTATACTTGACTTTCCAAATAACCGCACAAGAAGAAGTCCGGTGGGGTCAAATCTGGAGACCGGGGTGGCCGTCAATGTCACCTCTTTTTGACATCAGACGGCCAGGGAATTTTCGTTGCAGAAACTGGATTGTTTCACTTGCAGTGTGGCATGGCGCACCGTCTTGTTGAAACCAGTAACCATCAAGACCTTTTTCACACATTTGTGGGCAGACATAATTAGCCAACAACCACCGATATCGTTTTCGTTAAAGAAAAATGACCCAATGATGGCTTTGGCGCAAACGCCGGCCCAAACAGTCACTTTCCGGTCATGCAACGGCAGTTCGTGGATCTCATGTGGATTTTCCGTCGCCCGAATGCGGCAGTTTTGCTTATTAACGCCTCCAGAGAGCGTGAAATGGGCCGCGTCGGTCATCACAATTTGCTTCCAAAAATCAGGTTCAGCATCAACCATGCGAGCGACTGTTTTTGCGTATTCCAAGCGACGTGGACGGTCAGTTGGCAATATTTTTTTGTGTTGACTGCACCTTACAGGGTTTGTCCGGAAAGTAATAGGACTCATTTTCTTCCGCCATGACTGTACTTCAGAGCGTACGCGCACCGACTGGATTAGGTAGAGGGCGTTCCTAGCTAACGAATGAGTGGCTGGTCAGTTGTCTCCGAGCACTTGGAGAGTCAGGACAGGCATTTTCGCGCGACGTGTTTCTGTGAGTGGTGCAAGCCGAAAATGCAGCGCTCGTTAGAGCAGAGGTACGCGATTAAAGTCTGTGTGAAACTAGGTAAATCTGCGACAGAGACGTTTGATATGATCAAGCAGGCTTACCCAGGTGTTGCTTTATCAAGAAGTGGTGTGTTTCGGTGGCACCAGGCCTTTTTGGAGGGCCGGGAAGAGGTCGCTGATGAAGACCGTGCAAAGTTTTGAACTCAGACCGTCGACTATTCGTTTAATTGCCCAGATGTTAAATTTACCAAAATATGTGGTTCATGACATTGTGACACAGCATTTGAACATGCGCAAGGTGTGCGCGAAGATGGTCCCAAAAGTGCTCACTGACGACTAGAAAATGCGGCGAGTGGAAGTGTGCCAAGAAAATTTGAACATGTGTGAAAGTGACCCCCAATTTTTGAATAACGTAATCACAAGTGACAAGTCGTGGATCTTTGAGTATGATCGCGAGACAAAGAGGCAATCTTCCGAGTGACACGCGACGGCGTCTCCTCGCTCAAAAAAGGGAAGAATGAGCAAATCCAAAGTGAAAACGATGCTCATTGTCTTTTTTGACATCAAAGGCATCGTTCACCATGAATTTGTTCCTCCTGGACAAACCGTCAACGCCAAGTTTTACGTGTGGAAGTGCTCAGGAGGCTCAAACGAAGAGTCAGTCGCGTCCGACAAGACATCGCAGCCGACTGGAAGGTGCACCACGACAACGCCCCGGCTCACACCGCCTTTCTTGTGAACAGCTACCTGACCAAGGCTGGCATCTCGATCGACTCAGTCCTATTACTTTCTGGACAAACCCTGTATAAGGAAACAAATGCAAATCATCCTTCAAAATGCGCCGCAACGTGGTTCCACTGATGCCAAAATGCTGAGCGCGGTGACGATACGACACTTTTGGGTTCTGGGCAACGCTGTCTCTGACCACTTCAACCAATTTATTGGAACGTCTTGGTCGTTGATGAACTGTATGTTGACGATCTCCCACTGTCCCGTACTCAAGAAAATTCGTTGTCTTTGCCACGATATTTTCGACGATAACACAACTGAACGACGATTTTCAATGTACATTGTGACTATTTCGGCGCGTTGTTTCGGTGTAAAGCGATTCATGACTAAAATTGTAGTAAATCGACGTTTCTGAAACACGTATAGCCTAATTCACTCGGTTGGTAAATAGGTAAATACCAAAGTCATTCGATGTTTCAATACCGACTAAAACATGGCGCACCCGGTATATATTCAGTTCTGTGTTAAACTTGGTAAAACATTTACCGAAACGCATCAGATATTGATGCAAGTGTAGGGTGATATTGGTGATTATTTTTTATCTCGTAGCCAAGTGGTTTATACGGTTCAAAGAGGGTCGTGAGTCGCTGGAAGACGACGAACATGTTGGCCAGCCAAAATTTGTTTTTACGCCAGAAACCGTCGAAAAAGTGCGTGAATTTCTCACAAATGATCCAAAATCTTCATTGAGATACATAGAAATGATTAAATATCTCTAAAGATTCAGTATATAGAGATATATCTAAGAAGAACGAGTTCAGTGGAGATGCTATAAAGCTATGCCTCAATAGTGAAGAGCTCACACACAAAATATCGGTATTAAACTTAGGAATAATCTTTGATGAGCACTTAACTTTTCATGATCATATTTCTAAGGTTGTACAGAGCTCTTTTGCTAAACTAAAAAGCATCTACAGCTTTAAGCACGTGTTGGCTCATTATTCTAAAATTAAGCTTTGCGATTCACTCATTTTAAGTAAGTTAGAATATGGAAGTTCCGTGTTTGGTCCTTGTTTGACTGAAGCCGAAGCTTACAGACTTCAGAAAGTGCAGAACAGCTGTATTAGATATTCTGTTGAAATCCGAAGAAGGGAGCGAGTGTCTCCATTTATTCAAGAAGTGAATTGGTTGACGATGAGGTTGGTTCACATTTTATGTTTGGTTCATAGCATTTTATTGACCAAATACCCTATATACTTAAATAATAAGTTATCCTTGAGAAGTCAGCATCATGCAGCCAACCTCCGTTTCGTTGGTTACACCCTTAACACGCCCCATCATAGAACCACCCTATTTACTAAGAGTTTCTCTTTTGTTGCACCCAATCGCTATAATATGCTCCCTGTCAGCTTTAAAGTTTTATCTGTTCCACTTTTTAGGTCAAAAGTAAAAAAATTTGTTTTTGAAAATATGTCATAATACCTTATATTATTTAGTTTTTAACTTATGTAATGGTGTAACTGTTAACTGTGAATATATATGATTTTTTCTTTAAATTAAAAAAATGCCTATTCTTGGCATAATAGATTTTTCATTATTGTTACTCAACAATGTTTATGTCTCCTAGATTTTGTATTATAATTTTGTTTGGCCCTGGTTGGTATGAAAAACAGCTATTAGGTGACACCCGCCAGGTTAAATAAAGGCTATTATTATTATTATTATTATTATTATATCGCAGTTTGACCAAAACTTCACGGTTGTTCCTCACAAGCTCATGGATGATCAAAAATTACTTCGAATTTAACATTTGAGAGACATCATCAAAGAGGCAAAAAAGGACAAAAACTTTCTGCACAACGTTATGGCTGGTGACGAAACGTGGTGTTTTCAATACGATCCCGAAACCAATCGTCAAAGTGCCGAATTGAAGCATCCAAGGCCAAATCCTAAAAAATGCTGTTTTGAAAAGTCCAAAGTGAATATGTGATTTGTTTCTACGACTCGGAGGGCGTTATTCACAAAGAATTCGTTCCACTGGGTCAAAACGGTTAATGATGTGTTTTATCTTGGTGTTATGAGGCGTTTGCTGTCGCGTATTCGTCGTGTTGGGCCAGAATTCGCGAAGAATGCTTGTGTCAGATTTTTTGACAAAAAAAATGGCATTTTAATCATCAACCACTCCTCATATTCTCCTGAAATGGCACCGTATGACTATTTTCTGTTCGTTTTGAAGGTTATCCCGGTCTGTGCAAATCGCTGTATTAACTCTGAAGGAGATTATTTTGAATAAAATAAATTCGATCTTCCGAAAAAAAAATGTTTGTTCATTTTTTTCTTTGTCCCGTTTACCTTGCGACATACCTTGTAAATCCTACATGATTCGTTTTATAGATTTTGAAATGAAACTTTTTTTCTTTCAGTTATTCGTGGAGGTGAGAACGGCCTGGGCTGAGATAGACAGTATAGAGCACAGTTATTCAACAAATAATTCAGTGCGGTCAACACAGTGATTTTATGAAGTTTATTATTTTTAAAGACGGATGATAATTTAAATCAAAATTGTGTACATTTGATGAGAGTTTATATGAGAAAACGTATTCATTGTAATTAAGATAGAATTTAGTAATCATATTCATAAACCGATTAAGTACGTAATCTGTTTTTTATGGTTATTACCACATCATGCTGTGCATTTTTTTATTTTGTGCTCACACGATTTTTACGAAAAAAGAAAAGTGATATTGTTATAATTTTGTAAAAATTCAGCATTGGTTATTTATGAAGAGCACACACTCATTAATAAAACATTATCATTTGTACGACTCCTTTTTTAACTTATTTATTCTCCCATTGTAAAGAGTATTTAGATATTTGCTTATAGTAAAATGAAATAATAAAAGCTATTTTTGCAAAAGCGCATACTTTTATTCAGGAACGGGGGCCGTGATTATTCAAGTGCGACCTCGCGCTAACGGGACCCCAAAATAGGCTCCAGAATAGAAATAATTTGTTTTGAGAATCGGGACATTCCCAAGCAACAATGCAGTCTGATTTTAAAGAAAAAATGTAGATGCAGTTAATATAAGCTGTCGATAACATAGGCCTACAAAATAAAAACTTATTTTCCGCTCAACACGATTCTAAGTCAGAATTTTGTATCGCTGCTCAAGTATGAAAATAATTTATGCACTAAATGCACACTTTTTTGTATTTTTGGTGGATGTGCATTTTAGTGCCTGGATTACTTTGATATTGAACCACTTAAGAAATTTTGGAGCTTACCAAAAAAATAAGGCAGAAATTCCCCCACACTTGCTCAATCCTGACGAAGTTAACAATTATTTTTTATCAAATTTTATATCCCATAATGTTAATTCCCGTCTTATAAATCGTACGGTAGATGAATATATTTCAAGTTCTTTTAATTCAGACATTCCGCTCTTTCACTTTCATTTAGTTACCCCAGAAGATGTTTTAGATATTATAATTTCCATCAAATCTCGAGCAACTGGTTGTGATGGAATTAACATAGGAATGATCAATTTGTGTACTCCTGAAGTGTTACCTCATCTAACACATATCGTCAATTTTTGTTTAGAAAAAGGAGTATTTCCAAGTTTGTGGAAAGAGGCTGTTATAACTCCTCTGGCTAAGAATAATAATGGCTAAGAATAATAATCCTACAGAATATTCGGATTTGAGACCCATTAGTATATTGTGTGCCTTGTCAAAGATATTGGAAAAAATTGTTTATATGCAATTGGTAAAATATTTTGAAGAGTACAACATATTTCCAAATTGTCAGTCTGGTTTGCGTAGTGGTCACAGCACAACATCTGCATTATTACACGTAACTGATGAGATTATCTCTAACTTAGACAATCATTTTTAGACTGTGCTGGTGTGGTTAGATTTCTCAAAGGCATTTGATACGGTTAACCACGAAATGCTTCTATCCAAATTAAAATACTACGGACTATCTGACGTTCCTCTTTGCTTTTTTAAATCATACTTAAATAATCGCAAGCAACGAATAAGAACAAGCCAAGGAGTTTCTCTTAGTGCCGATGTTGCTTCTGGTGTTCCTCAGGGTTCCGTGCTTGGTCCTTTACTATATTTAGTTTATACTTTTGACTTGCATACTGTATTACAGTTTTGTAGTATTCATACTTACGCAGACGATACACAATTGACCTTCACTTTTGACTCTACTAATGTGGATCAAGCTTCGTATAAAATAAATTTAGATCTGGTAAATATAACTGACTATTGCAAGGCTAACTGTTTGAAGCTCAATCCTACTAAGAGTTTTGCGGTGTTGTTCTGTCCCAAAACCAGCTATGAGCATTTTGAAAGGATGATTGATTTGAGGGTAAATAATGACCATATTCCACTCGTCACGCATGCAAAAAGTCTAGGTGTTACTTTAGACGTAAATCTTAGATTTAATCACCACGTCAGTAATATATCTAAAGCTACATATGCAAGCCTAAGACTCCTATACTCCAATCGTTCTATTCTCAATTTCAAGACTAGAAAGAAATTGGTGGAAAGTTTAGTTATGTCTAAGCTGCTTTACTGTTTTATCCTTGTCTTGACTCCATAACAAAAACCAGATTGCAGAAAATTCAAAATTGTTGTTGTCGTTTTGTTTTCGGCCTTCGTAGGTATAGCCATGTTACATCCAAGATCTGTAAGCTGGGGTGGCTGAAGCTCAATAATCTTTTCAAGTTTCATATGTTGGTTTTTGTACATAAGTCGTTACCAAGAGACCTATTTACCTTGCAAATAAGTTAGTTCCGCGTAGGAATTTAATTTCAAGAAGGTTACGTCATGATGAACAGTTCAATATTCCTCTTCACTACACCTCATTATATCAGAGATCTTTCACGTATAATGCTGTTGAGCTTTACAATTCAGTCAGTGCGGCTAACAAACAAGAAAGTTTACTCTCTTTTAAGAAATCAGTTGGAAAACAGCTATTGGAGATGCAATCGTCTCTCAGTGTTTGAGTTGTTGGTTTGTTTTATTTTCATGACACTTTATTATTATTATTATTATTATATTAATAGTTCAAGTGTGCATTTGTTTCTTTTTCTTATTATTACTATTGTTTGTTTGTGTATCGAGTTTAACTGTGTTACTCTTTCGTACACAGTGAGGTTAAGTGTAAGAGTAGCCATTTGGCTAAACTTCGCCTCACTGATGTATGCTGATTAATAAAGACATTTATTATTATTATTATTATTATTATTTGTCCGGCAACCCACAGATTCGTGGATAAAAAAATACATCGAAAAATATAGCGAGACCTAAAAATACACACCGTTTTTATTCTATATATTCTACAAAAGTTTGCTTCCTGAGAAAACTAAACGACCAATTTTCTACAACTCCTACGCCACGACGTTTCACGATTTCTTGGTGGTGATATTCGGCTTCAATGCCCCCACCTCAAAAGTCATTTATTTTCAATAATAATTATACATAATCAGTCTTGTACTAGCGTCAGATGGAAAATAAATGAGATGACTCACGGAAATCTTCAATATCAAGCTGCAAAGCGAGAAACTCTCCTTCAAAAATATGCTGAATTTATGTATTTTGAGTAGAGACATCTGTAGCAACGCAGAAAACAGACTCCCATTTAAAAATATGATGGATGTGCTCCGTTTTCGGTAGGTGTTTAAAAAATAAGCTCCTAATTTCTGTTGGATGCATTTGAAGCGTATGTAGAGTCGTATATCATTTAAAAATATGGCGAATGTGCTCATTTTGGATGGACGCATGAATGGTAGCGGGTTTAACCGGCATTTAAAAATAGGCTGAATGCCTTGCATTTTCTGCGGATACGTGTTGACTTAAACGAGCATCACGGATTTAAAAATACGGTAAATGTACTTTAAGTACTTTTTGACCGAAGAGAAACCGCATTTAAAAGTGTGGTGAATGTGCTCTGTATGTCGGTCGTACACTTTATGTTGGCATATGCGAGAAACCCGTACTTAAAAATATAGTGAATGTACTCCGTACTTTAAGCGAAGACCTTTTCATTGGCATAGGTAGGAAACCCGCGTTTAAAAATATCGAAACAGTACTCCATGCTTTAGACGGAGATCTTGAATTGACAGACGAGAAACCCGCATTTAAATATACTAAGTGACATATAAATCCGAACACCCAGTTTAAATGGTTTTATTTTAATAAAAGTTGGTGAATGTATTTATCTTACTGTAAATAACAAGTGAAAAAAATTTCAGCCTTATCAGTTGGACATTCCGGTTTTTATACTGCTTTTTTTAATTCATTAACGCTCTAAAAATGAATATTTCAGCCGCAGTAAAGAATCAACGTTGGCGGATTTTGGTTCTTGACATCCTTTACGATCGGTTACGATGCCTAGAGTACGGAGACCTGTACGATTTCGTCAACTTAGTGAGTTTGATAGGGGCCGTATAGTGGGACTTCGGGAAGCTGGACTTTCTTTTCGGGCAATTGCAGTTAGAGTGCAAAGAAGTGTAGACACTGTGGTTAGGTGTTGTCAGGCATGGCTTCGAGAAGGCCGTACGCAAAGAGCAAGGGGCACTGGACGCCGCCGTAGAACAACAGACCGTGAAGATCGCCGCCGTAGAACAACAGACCGTGAAGATCGCCGCCTAAGATTATTGGCCTTAAGGGACCGTTTCTCCACTACCAGGTCCATTGCAAATGAATGGTTTGCAGAACACGGAAGACCTATTGGCATGCGAAGTGTTTACCGACGAATGAGAAGTCTTGGCTTGTTTTCATACCGGCCACACTGGGTCCTCCCTTTAACTCGAGAACACCGACGTAATCGCCTTGAGTGGTGCAGACAACAGTCACTCTGGGATCAGGAATGGAACAGTATTGTCTTTAGTGACGAGTCTCGATTTTCTTTAGGCATGCACGATGGTCGTGCCAGGGTTAGAAGGCGACGTGGTGAAAGGAGGAATCCACAGTTTTTTGTTGAAAGACATGTTCATCACACTGTTGGAGTGATGGTTTGGGGTGCTATAACTTATGGTTCCAGGTCACCTTTAATCTTCATCAGAGGTAACATGAACGCGCAGCGTTATATTCACGAAGTTCTAGAACCCCATCTTTTACCCTATCTTGACACCCTGGCAGATCCAACTTTCCAACAAGATAATGCCCGACCACATGTTGCAAGAGTCACAATAGACTTCTTTCAACATAATGATGTCACATTGTTACCATGGCCACCAAGATCTCCCGACTTATCCCCAATTGAGCACGTGTGGGATATGATGGGTAGGAGATTGCTCAATTTGCAACGTCCTCCTCAGACTCTAGAAGCACTTCGAGAGGAGTTGGTGGTTGCCTGGAATGAGATACCACAGGAGAATATTGACCACCTGATCAGAAGCATGCCTAGGCGCGTTGGAGAATGCGTAGCACATCAGGGTGCATCCACACATTATTAAAGGTCAAAGGGCTTTAAAGCAGTGCAATCATTTTGAAATTTTTATCATTTACTTATTATGCTTCATTAAGTACTTATAGAAAATTTTATTAAAATAAAACCATTTAAACTGGGTGTTCGGATTTATATGTCACTTAGTATATATGGTGAACGCGCTCCCTACTTTGGCCGGAGACGTCAATAGTAGCGCAGAAAACAAAACTGCGTTCAAAATATGGTGAATGTGCAATATATATTTTTTTGCTTTTAAAATATGGTGAATTTGTCCCGTTTTTTTGAATTGAGACTAAACACTGAGAACTAAATTTGATTGACGGCCTGTGTTCAATGCGTACGAGAGAAGTGTGTATAGACACATACAATATGTTAGAAAGAGATAGACCCCTGATGAATCACCGCGTTGCCAATATGTTACACCAATTGATGCTTGTTGAAAATATGTGTTAGTTTATTCTTTCGCCTAAACAATGGTTTTATTTTGAAGCGTACACTTTTTTTGAATTGTGTCGAATCTGTTCAGGATCGATGGAAATCAAAGATAATTCTGAAATAAATTAAAATCCTAAATCGCATCAACATTGAAATAAATAATTCTAATCAAAATGAAAACAAAATAGTAAACTAAACAGACAGACCTTTTTCTGAGGTTTGACAGTAACTTAATCTATTGGAGAAGCCTGTTCGAACATTTTCTGGTGTCTATTGGCAACGCGGCAGATTGCGCGACCTTGTGCGTCACCGTTACTATACTACAACTATTTAAAACTGTAATGACTCATACGCGTGATCAACATGTGATCAGAGCTCGATCCCGGCTTCCTTCCAGTACAGCCGTATAGCGTACGACATATGTCGTTTCTGTGGCTTTGCGGTGGTCAACAGCACAGACCGAGATGGAAATAATGGCTGATTGTTCTCCGCCGGTAGAACCAATGAAATCAAAGACGCGCCTCGACCGGCAGACTCATAGGCGTCGGCAACGCATTGGAACGTGTTTCGTTGAGCGATCGCATATTGTGTGTTTTTATAAGAATTGTTGTGTGATTGTTATTTTTGTGGTTTCTGTGGTTACTGTTTTGGTTATACTTAACCATGGAGAGTACAAATGGCACGAGTGGAAGTACTGAAAGCCAGGGAACAAGTAGACGGCTTCGTAAAGCACTGAAGAGGGACGCGAAAGAAATCGTGCTCAACGTGTTCAATTATCTGAACAGAACTATGTCGCAGGGAGATGCACTCGCGCGTTGTGAAAGTATGACAGGCGTTCCAGAGTGGACCATTCGCAGGGTGGTGCATGAAAAGAAGAAAACTGGAGCTACTACTGATCCAAAGTTTAATTTGAAGGGACGAAAGGCCGTTAAATTGGCTGACGATAGCAAAATTGCGTTAAGGCGAACCGTACATTCATTCTTCTTTAGGAATGAGATACCAACCCTCAAGGCTGTACATGCAGCGATCAAGGAAAATGAAATTATACCGCAAATGAGCGTCGAGGTAATGAGGAAATCCCTGCACGAAATTAATTTTCGTTGCGAAACGCGTAATCGGAAGTCAGTATTGATAGAGAGACCTGAAATAGTCGCCTGGCGTCGAAAATACCTACGCGAAATGATTGAATATAGGCGACAAAGCAGAAAAATCTATTATTTGGACGAGACATGGGTAAATGCAGGTAACACAGTTAAAAAAACCTGGATAGACAAAAACGTAGTGAGTAACCGACAAGCAAGCATTGAAGGTTTGTCAACAGGTCTTCGGGGACCGTCAGGGAAAGGTCAAAGATTGATCGTAACTCCTATTGGTAGCGATAGTGACTTTTTAGAAGAGTGTGACTTGATTTTCGTCTCTAAGAAAGGAGGTGATTACCATGACGAAATGAATGCCAGCTGCTTCGAGAGCTGGTTTCAAGGGGTGCTTCAGCGAGTTGAGCTCAACTCTGTGATCGTCATGGATAATGCTTCCTACCATAGTCGTCGAGCCGAACGTGTACCGACTATGGGATCTCGAAAAAGTGACATGCAGCAATGGTTGCGCGAAAAAGGAATCCCGTTTGACGATTCATGTGTGAAAGCGGAATTGTATGAAAAAATTAAACAGCACAAACCTGCGAACATTAGTTACGTGACTGATGAGATGGCCCGTCAATGTGGTGTCACTGTGCTGCGGTTACCGCCCTACCACTGTGAACTGAACCCAATAGAGCTCATCTGGGCTCAAGTGAAGGGTTATATTGCGCGCCATAACACAACCTTCAAATTACCAGACGTTAAGGTTTTACTCGAGACTTCCATACAGCTAGTAACGCCCGAAGCTTGGCAGAATGCTATCCGTCATGTTGTGAAGGAAGAAACAAAAATGTGGCAGCTTGACCACCACATCGACACCATCATAGAGCCAGTTATAGTCAATTTCAACGAGGAAAGCGATAGCGACAGTTTATTACTGTCAGATGTAAGTGG
Organism: Acanthoscelides obtectus; assembly: GCA_963669975.1. Taxonomy (NCBI): domain Eukaryota; kingdom Metazoa; phylum Arthropoda; class Insecta; order Coleoptera; family Chrysomelidae; genus Acanthoscelides; species Acanthoscelides obtectus. The sequence continues at coordinate 10,247,409 of CAVLJG010000004.1, forward strand.
AAGCGACGATGAATACAGGTAATTCCCAATTTTTTGACTTACAATATGTTTCAAACCACTCTTTATTAAGCATGTGACATATCTAGTTCACCCATGTTAAACATTCATACCCCGCCTATGAATAGCCGACTACTGGTAGTTAAGTGATGTTCACGTGAACATCGATGAGTCATTACAGTTTTAGATAGTTATAGTATAGGCAAGGTGGTGATGACCATCGCTCTTCAGCCGGCTTCTATCTCTCTCTTACGTGTGTTGATACGCACTTCTCTCTCACACACAATGAACTCATGCCGTCAGACAAATTTGGTTTTCCCTGTATTCAAATAGCTCGGTAAATTGACTTCTGGCATCTATTTAGCAAACACCTCGAATGGGAGCAGTAATCCAGGCTGTCGAATATGCAGGTGAAATTAGATTCGGCAGTTTATTTGGCATAAACCTCAAATGAGAGCGAACCATAAAAACACAGTAAGTAATAAAAATAATGTTTATTAAAAAAAAATGTATATACAATCCATCGGATACACTTTGTTAAAAAAAAATAAATACTGTTGTACCGCATTTTGTCAAACATATACTTTGGCCTTAAATTATAAATTTACACACAAACATAAATATATACAGATCTGCATCGAACATAACACAAAAATGGAATGTTGGCAAATATGTGCCATGTTTTATACAGACCAAAAACTCATCTAAAGCGAATGATTTCTACGAATTCAAAACGTTGCACCCAATGAAACAAGAACTGTGGAACGAGGAAGTATCAATTAGATATATTAGATTAAATACTGTGTTATTAGATATTATACCGATCAATTTTGATGAAAACTTGTATAGCTGGAGCTAAAGCTGCCTGCACTTGTCTTTATTGTAGACTTAATAATCTACTGAAAACCACGTGTACACATACAATATACACAGGGCGGCCCAACGAAAATGGAATGTAATTCGATATAAAACTATAAAAGGTAATCGAAAATGATTTGCGCAGCAAGACTGACACATCTTGGTGCTTATCTTTAATTATTTGGAGATATACAGGGTGCTGCATGATAAAGGTTTTTTTTCAATGTGCAGCTTATCTTTTATTATGCATAATCAGATAATCGTTCTAATAAATCAGTATTAATATACGGGATATTTAATTCAGAATTGCTAGCGTCCTGAAAAAGTTGGCGTTATTTTTTATCTTCTTTTCAGACAATTGATAAAAAAACTAAACAAATGACGGATAAAATCCTACTGTATATGGTATAGGGACTTTCAGAATATCTGATATAATACAGGGTGTTCCATTAAAAAAACATGTTTGTTGTGCAACACCCTGTACGTTCCCAAATAATTTAGAGATACACATCTATACAATGTCAATCTTGTCACCCAAACCGTTTTCTAATATCTTCTATTAAACGACTTTCCATTTTCGTTGCGGTATCCTGTATGTATTGTAAGTGTTCACGTGATTTTTTTATATCGTCAAGTTTTCTGGGCTAAGGCACCAAATTTGAACACCCTGTATCTCCAATACAAATTATTTCTGGACTTTGGAATATCACAACATGAACTATTAGTACCAGATTATTTATTAAAATTGAGCGGTGGTAAATTTCCATATCGCTGCTTCTCAAGAATAGTGGCACTATCCAAAACACGAGAAAAATTGGTTAAAATCGCAGATACTGCAAATGTTGACTATTTTTTCAGGAATAAAGGCATTAATCAATCAATATCGAATGTTTTGGGGTTCTGTCATGGATAATGTCATATTGCAGTTGCTGTTTGACTTTCAAAGCATAAACGTACATTTTTCTCAAGAATAACGTCATATTAAAGCAAAGTACGCTGATAACCGATCGTGTTAATCAAAAATAGTGACATAAAGTGCATTGTGACAATGTTACAAAAACATGAAAATACTGAAAATAAGTTATTCAAACTATCCGATGTTAAAATAATAAGGGTAGAATATCAACATTCTAGAACATTTTTTTACAAAAACTCATACAGTGAGACTGATGTTCGTAAAGTTGAGGTAGCTAAAAAATCTTATAGAAGATCTAAGAAAAACGAAGCGACAAAAAGAGGTCATAGAGTTACCCTGAATAAAGCATATAAATGTAATATTCCCATTTCCGAGAAAAAGAAAAGCGCCTTACTTAATTTAGTGAAAAAATATAATTTCCTCATATAATGAGAGATCTTACAATGATTTGTAACTAATTTTTGTATAGTACTCGTTTTTTTCCGGAACTTACCTTTGATTGGTTAGTTCCACGTAGCGTTTAAAATGATTTGTGTATCATTGGTAGTAATACTAAAATAAATTTTCCCTCTTTGTTCTGTAACCACGAATTATTTAATGGTCATATATTTTTTTAAGGAATAATGACACATTCCTGTAAAGTGGCAAAAAAAGTAATAAAATGGGATATTTTTGTAAACATACTGATCTTTTATTCAATGAACCTTATTTAATAGATAATTTTTCAAAATTATTAACTTGATCTTCAGTTGTTCGAAATTGTTCTTCAAAAAATATAAAAAATGCCTTTCCTGAAAAAAAGCATATTTTTGAAGTGTCACTATTCTTGAGAAACAACAAGTTTTGTGACTGTTACTTTTGAACTTATACCAAAATTCATACAAAAGATATTTTGTTTTTCTATGTTTCTCAAATGGTGTGCATCCATGGAAACTAGAAACCATTCAAACCAGATTAGTATCAACTGTATACAGATGTAAAAATTAACTATTAAAAGTACAAATAAAAAAACTAAAGACTAGACAACAACCAACATAAAACCAAAAAATAATTCCAAATGTCAAAATTTTCATGTTTTCGAATAGCCGAAAGCATAATTTTATTTTCATTTTTGTATGTGTATGTTGTTTCCATAACATCACAGAATCATTTTGTTAACTAAATACGTATTCTACGTTTCGATCAAGTATTTACAAAAGAAAATAAAAGCACAAATAAATAATCAAATATCCTTTGCCTCAAATTTTGAGAAATCGTTGGAAAAACTGTAAAAAATTATGTATTTTTTGATGACTCGTAAAAACACGTATACTGTAACAGCACTTTGCAGGTTTTTGTGAAAAATAACTTTATAATTCTAACATCAGGCCTTTTTCTCAAAAAAGATATAAAAATATGAATAAACTGAGTTAAAAACAATAAAAATTACTAAAATATACTTTTAAAATAAAAAATGCATTTTTAGTGCTTTTTTGAAAAAAGGGACAGATGAGCTCCGTAGAGTTACAAAAAATGTATCACTATTATTATTATAATGGTAAATTTTACTTTAGTAAACATGGAAAACGAAGCTTCATAAGCTGATATTTCCCAAAAATATACAATTCGAATAGGTAAGATACAGCAAAGGTACAGTCTACGAAAACCAAAAGTTTTGATTTTCCGTACATTAATATGACACTAAAAATGAATTTGAGATCAAAACAACGCGCAATCCAAAGTGCTTAAAAAATCTTAACTTATAATGAAAATTAAAATACTACTGGTAAAACAGAGATCATTACGAAATAATTTTTGGTTATGTTTATCTTATACATTTCAACTTCATAAATAAAATTAATTTTAAAATAGTAACACATCAAAACAATTTTGCCATTCTGCAAAATATATCAACGATAATGATGAATTTTTCAGTAAGCACGAGTCAATGTTGGAATAGAATGAAACAAGTTATGTGTAGTGTTAACGATTTTTTCATGTCATAAATAAAAAAAATTTTTGATAGCGTGTTTATACCATTTCAACATCAAATCGTCCTTAGTGGAAAATTCGTTAGGCGATCCACATATAACCATCGTTTGGATTCAAGTCGAAATAAAATCTTAATTCAATTACTGTGAAAATAAAAAAAAATATCAAACCATTGTTATATGTGTACCATGCTATATTTTTATCAACAGATATCAATGAAGTCCACGAGAAAAAATTTCATATGGCTGATAAGCCTTATTTTTATATCAGTATTCAAAACTGAGTCATTTTCTAATTTTGTCATAAATTGGATACTGATCGCTGGATACAAAAAATGATGCTTGATCGAAATATGGGGTTTCGTTCCATTAACAAATGAAATTTGAGTATAAGGCGTCTTTTGGACATTATTATTGACTCTTGAACAGATACTCATAAAAAAGTGGAGATGAGTATATTTTTAGAGAGACAGAACAAAATAATCTGACTGGTGTATAGAGACCTTTTTCTAGGTAGCTTCAAAGTGAGTATTCTTCTAACCCGCATCATTTTTTGTATCCTCTATTTTTGTGTCAAACTAGCATCAAAAATAAATGCTTTCAACCTCTGTAGGTGTTTCAGGTTGGCCATATTGTGGGCTCTCGTAGCCTTGCTGTGAAGACGCATTCTTTTCGTGTTCTTTCATTTGTTGCTGTACCTGTGGTGAAGCCATACTTGCAACAGCACTATCGATTACTGATACAAGGTACTCCACTGATCTGGAAAGATATGAAAAATGTAAATAAAAACGTGTACAACCAATTTTGGAATGAGAACATTTTCATTTACAGAGTTTGACACAGTCCGGACTACAAAAAAAAAATGATTACTTCATAATACAAGCAAGAGTAGGTAGTTCAAACACAAAGGTGCTATTTGAAAATATCATAGTACAGGTAAGAAAGCAAAAACAGACAAAACCTGACAAATATATCCAATTGTTCTGCAACGTGGTTAGTGGAAAAAACTTTCAGATGTTTGTTCTAGGGGCAAGCAAATAAAACGCATAATAAAATATACTGGAATCTAGTATAAAAAGTTTGATTTGCTTGTAACACCAGGAAACGTAACGAGGATTCATACGAGAGAGTATTCAGAAAAATAACGTCTAAAAGTGAGTAGAGGACATTACTAACCTGAGAGCAATATTGAGCATAGAGCATGTCTCCCTTACAGCAGCGTCTGCCGTTGTGAGCTTCAGACCACGAACTGCTGAAGCAATACAGGCAGCCGCTATCACGCTCGGTGGTGTTTGGATCAGGCTGGGTTCTGGAACAAAATAAAAAGAACATTTATACTTTGTCATAGGAGCGAAAAACGGGGTACGTGCGGGGTACTACGTATCTTGAAAAGTGACATTATATTGTTTTTTTTTGTGACATTATGTAGGTTTTTCTACAAGATTTTAGCTTAGCACTAGCTGATGGACACGTTTTGAAGTTGTACGTGCTGCCTAAACATCATGAGGCTTCAGTTATCAATGTTTAGCTCTGATGTGATGTAAAATCTGCTTCAGAGATGGCATTACTGGAGGTAACGGCAATGCATAGGTGCATAGTGAGGATTTGTGTGCTAATAATATGTGTTGATGATAATTCCATTCGATTCTTGCCTCAAATACACCTGCTTGTGATTCAAAGCTAGAAATTAGTTGCGCAACCACTTTTTCTTATTGATTCTGGAAATTACATATTAGGCAAATTTGCTGAATTTCAAGAATGAAAGAAATAAATAATTTTATTCACTGTACACCGTCAAATGACAAGTCCTGTTCATGCTAACATTAATTACACACAACGCGAGCGCGGTGGTGATTTCCCGTTATTATCCTCAAACACAAAAAAAAAACGAAAAAAATCGTAATTTATAACTTTGAACATAACTTATCTTCAGAAAGGACAACATATAAATAACCCGTCGGGCACAGCTAATAGATATACTTCATTGACAGCATATTCAGTAATTATTTTCTCACACAGCAAATATCATTGATTTTCTACACATGCAGACCAATACACATAATCGTCCAGATGCGATCTTGCTATTCAACCAACTTTCTTCTCAGAGATGAAAACTACAGACTACTCGACATCACAAAACATATGCAACCAACAATGGGTGTAGTTGAGCCATTCATCCATAGATGGACGCTCACAACGATCCTAGTGAGCAAACGTGGAATGACTGGTTGCACCCTAAAATCTACCTATTGTGCATTACATAATACCCGTGCGGGGGTCTTGCCAGCTGCACCCATATAAAAAGTGAAGTAAATTGTTATTTTGCTTTGATTCCTAATCTTTCGAAAATATATCACACTTTATTTATTATAATCCTAATCATATTTGTTTGGTTTATATGTTAATTTACACGATTTATGGCAAATCTTGCCAAACTAATACATGCTACAAGTGAAAGTTAATACAAATAATTACACTTCAAATATTATAATCGCAGTTGTCGAAAAAATCGACGAAATGCACAAACCAACAGAGTTCACCCAAACCACCATTGTAAAACAAAAGCTCAACTGATTTTTTGAGCAATTAAAGAATGAGTCATGGTGGTGACAGAAAAAAGTATTACAACTTTCACAGCAAGTATTTATAAATGAAATATCGCACACCATTCCAAAAATAGGCAAGAACGTATTTAGTAATATCTGAAAAGTCAAGAAAACGTGAAATCGTAGCTACTTATAATCCATAATGACTGAAATCTGGTACAAGCCCAGTTTGTAACTTTTCTTCATATTTGATATAATTTCAATTTTAACAAAGTTACGCGATGTTATATTGTTATTTTTTTAAAGAATAGGAGGATATTTTATCTTGCATAACTACTTTTACTATTTCGGATTTTTTCCCTGAAAATAAGAATGACCCATATTGCCCCGCTTATAGTACCGAAATGATTTTTATACACCGATGCAGCTGCTGTGAGGCGGTTAAAGAAACTTTGTTAATCCGATTTTTGAACTGCCAAAGGTTAGTACAACCAGGAAAAGCGTCCAGAGATCAAAAAGATGCATAGAAAAGAACAAAAATTTAAAAACTGATATAGCCCCACACTTTGCTAAAAAAATATGACTTTTAGTGCTTAGAATGTATAAGAGCCGTTTTACACACAAGAGAATTACTCCGAAAATTATGGTCATAATTATGCCGAAAATTTTTGCTGTCGTATTACACGTAAAAGAATTCTTGTGAAAATTTTCATGGTAAAAATATAAAACCCGTTCTATATTATATGCGCGAGAATCGGCGCAGAGGGTTATTTCCGTGCATGTCAATATCAAATGTCAACGACAACAACAACATAACCTCACTTAACATTTGTGGGAGTGGTCCTGTTCGAGTCGTACGAAGGAGCGTTTATTGTTATTGTTTATTCATAATGTCGTGGAATCGGGAAGAATTTACAATGTTGTTGGAGGAGTACCAAAAATGGCCAAACCTGTACAAGGTGAAGTCACCCAATTACAAAAACAGAAATTTGCGGCGTCAGGCGCTGGATGCGATAGTCCAAGCATTGAGAAGTTTTATAATATTAACCAAGATCTCGATTTCAAAAATAAATTTAAATTATCGACGTCTGTTGTCTTTCCGATTATATTGGACGTCATACCCGTTAAGGTTATGTCCATTTGAAAATATAACTCTAATGCGCAGGCGTATCATATGAATTACTCCGAAATTTTCTTTGCTTGTGTCATACAGGTTGTAGAGAAAATCTTCAATATTTTTTCCATGCAAATTTTCAGCATAATTATGACCATAATTTTCGGAGTAATTCTCTTGTGTGTAAAACGGCTCTAAGTGGATAAATAAAAGAAATATACCGGTCGCACCCTGTACGTGTTGTCCCGAGACTGTCCGTTAGAGAAATGCAATAATGCCTGGTAATTCTTCTCATAATCTTCTAAACTGAGATAAGCAGGAATTGACGTATGTTTCAACTCTAATTTCCGAGCGTAGCGTGTTAATATCATAATAAAAATCATCGAAAGATAAGAATATACAGCCTGTGGGGCACGTGCTACTAAAAATTCAAACTCCCCGTTTCACCTGTTAGTACTCGGTGCTATTACAGAAACGTAAAAAAATTCACCCCACGTCAGTTGGTCATAGGTAACGTAATTACAATCGTCTTCTTCGTCGTTCGATTCAGGCGAAGTATATGCTGCAACAGAAGGCTGACGATTTCCTGACACCTGTTTCCCACCACCTTATTATAACGTGATGGGGCCGCGCTAGAAGGACATAGAAAAAATAGACGCGATGATCGAAATAAACAAAGGAGTTGATAGGTCATTTGGAAACGTTATAGAAACAACAGGTTGCACGTACCGGGTACGCATTCGTAAGCATTTTTAAAGTCGCGTGACGTCCGTTCAACCTCAGATACTCTTGACCAGTCTCTCAATACGGCGCCTTTACGTTCCGCGTCTCTGTCAGTGCTGGTTGTGTGGTTTTACTGATTTGTTTGTCGCCATGTGAAGTGCACTCAGTAATTCGGTTTTAAAAGCAAAACTACTGCTACATTTACCAGCAGCTTGTTGAATCAGACGCGCGATTCAAAACCGCCTGCTTCACGACAACGCTCGGCCTCACGTTACGGCAAGACTATAGACGCAACTGGTCAAGTTTTGTTGGAAATTACTGGATCGTCCACCATATGGAACAGACTTCCAACTTTTCCCAAAGCTTAAGGAATTTCTTGGCGGAAAGCGCTTCAAAAGTGGTGACATGATGAAACAAACAGTTACTAACTGGTTTAAAGGATAGGCGGCAGCGTTGTTTGACGACGGGATCTGAGGGCCGTATCGTCAGTCGTTTCTACAATTGTAGGACGCTTTTATGGCCTCCTTGATTTTCATAGTCTTTCCTCTCCTACAGAAAGGCTGGGATATTTCTAGATTTCTACGGTTCCGTGTCAGCCTCAGCGCTCTCCTATGTTTTCTTCTTAAATTGTAGGAAATTTCAGGCTATATAACAGATGATATATGTATGTATATCAAAAGCATGAACAATTTAATGCAAATAGATATTTTTAACATAACCTCAAAATAGAGCGCTGACACAAAAGAGTAGAAAACTATGAAAATCAAGGAGGCTATAAAGGCGTCCTACAATTTTAGGAACGACTAACGATACGGCTCTAAAAGCTGGTGCGGGGTTGCCTTATTGGGCAATTATTACGTCTCTTAGGGATTTTTTGGGGAATAAAACGTTCTGGAGGATTTTTTGCAAGAATAATAAAATCGTTGGATATTTTTGGGGTATTTTATTCCATGTTTAACTACGAATGTCACAAATGGAGAAGTAATAGCGAGTGCGCGTATCGTTTTAAGTTGTTCGATCAAGTTTTGAAAATAGCCTCTATTCACGGAAAAAATGTTTTGTTTGACTCCGTAGTCAACTAGTCCCCCCCTCCCTTCATCGGACTACTACTGAAATAGATTTAGGGGATTTTTCAAGCACTTCCAATTCTGGGGGACTGTTGTGCTTCTTATGGGAGAATTCTGTTTGATCCATCTGGCAACGCTGAGCTGGTGCCACGACTTTGCAAATGCTTAAATGTTTGTGGTAACTATATTGAAAAGTGACAAAACGTTCATATTTTAGTTTTTTATACAATTTACATTATCTGGCTGCAATACAAAACGGTTCTTACTTAACAAATGGCCCTCGTACGTTGTCATTACAACAAATTTGCTCTACAACATGTCAATTAATTTTTTTTTGTATATTAGATACTTAACATTACACAGTTATTCAATTTTAAAAAAAATTCAATACATGGCAGCAATGGCAATGCTCGTGCTCGTATGATATTGTTGCTTGTATTTTAAGATATGTGTATATCAAAACTTATGCCATGCCAAAGTACAATCCGCAAAATGTCGCGGAACGAACGCAGGCGACAAAATGCGTCAGCTCTTTTCAAATTACAAATCAAAATAAATTGCATTTTGTAAGAAATATAGCTAACAATCACCCATTGCAATCTGATTGACTATTGACGTCCTTTTTCGAATGCATAAAAGCAGGTAGAGAACTTATTTTCACACGGTTATACATTATACAGGTTTTTCGACAATGCTACCTATATATCCAGGTGCTTCTATTATGAAACTCCACACAATACAATTATTACCTACGTACCTACGTATGACTGCGATGAATAAATGCAAGTTTAGAGATCGGAAACGTACAATGAAAGTATCGCAAAGGTGCGAAAAATTGAAATTCGTGATCAATTAAAATTTAAGGAGGAATAGAGAATAGACTGGTGAAAACTACCCCCACCCCTACATAAATAATTAATCAGATTTTTTGGCAACTTTCCCGACAACTATATTATTTAGATCTTTTTATGTAGTTCATTTTTTATATATTCGATAGTTTTCGAGAAAAAACAATTGCATCAAGAGGTTCCCAGGCGTCTTATTAGTCCTTGAAGTGTCGTTAGCGGAAATAAACAAGGATGATATTACTTATTCCAACTTTATTTAATACAGTCAATAGTGCGAAACTTTCATTTTCGTTTCAGCAATACGACGCAAAAAATAGTTAACTTTCTCTAAGATGTCATTATTATTTAATGTATTTGCAGCATTTTGAATCATGTCCCATAGGCGTTGTCTATCTGAATCTCGTATACCTTTGTGTTTAATGCTCCTCATATAAAAAAATCGCAAGGATCCAGATCCAGCGAACGAGGTGGCCATTGCATAGGAGCTTCTTGACCTCTACCAATCCTGTATAACAGGGCATCAAACAGGTTCTTTTTTTTTCATGATCACTACATGATAAGACGTTTAATAAAGTTTTAGTATATCTGGAACTGTAATTAAATGGCCCCACAATGAAGAAATAATCATAGAATTTCATTTAAATGTCAAATACGATGCTGTCACTGTCAACTCAAACGTATTTTTACAAAATGTGTTCCAGCCAGATTAATATTTAAAACTGAAACTAGTCTTCTGACAACGCATGCGCGTTGAAGAAATTCGCAATTGTAAAACTCAAAACCATGAAATAAAATGAAAATAATCAGTGAAATAACCTAACTTCGCAAGATCATAATATAAATTTGTTGTCATGTTCCTGACGTCGTGATTTTATCATCGACCTACGTCCATTGATTACTTCAGTACAATTTATGGTATGACGTAATAGTCATCTTTCGTGATTTTGACTATATACACATAAGCACTAGCCGAGATTTCTTATTACGAGGATCGGTCAAGCAGCATCATTGCAAGCTGTTTATAAACAAGCCGAGCCATAGCGGCGCGCGGTGATTGGCCCCGCGGCAGCTGCGGAATACCTCGATCACATCGGGGCCTAACAAATAAATTTACATCAGGATCTGTTGATGAATGCGTGGCGTGCAAGGTGCACCTTGTGTTCTAACCTCGAGACAGTGCCTGTTTAGTGTGTAATCGTATAACACACGCTACGACGTAGTAGCATACGCGCTACCTGCTCCACACAAGCTGTGTCCATGTGACTGTCTACCACCTGCCACCTCTTGCTCTCGAGATCGGGAGACGCTCATTACTATAATTATATCAAGGATGAGATCCTCGCCCCCTTTCCCGTTTGGTCCAAAATCCGACCGAACGCGAGAAGTAAAAATGGCGTCAAGTAGATTGACTCTATATTTACTATGTCTTCGTTGGAGGTTTCAAACAGATGATTCAAATCGAAATCGAATCGTAATTAATCTTCGACCTCTGATTATATCAAACCATATAAAGCAGATCTATCATATTTCTGTTTCCTTGGCAGATCTAGGAAAAATATTTGTGGCTTATTATGCTTAATAGGTGTATAGTATTACTTCTTAATAATAGAAAGGTCTTTCACTGACACCAAATATACAACAGTTTACAATCATTATTCGGGTGGAAGTATTAAACTTGCGATAATATTCGAACTTTGGTTCACAAGTTTTATTAGATAGTTAATTTCCCCGTTCTTACCAGGTTCAGAAACTTCTTGATGATAGAACATCTTTGACTAATACTAAAGACGTTACATTCACAACAATATCTCAATTTCGAAATTTTTCGCGATTACACTACTTTTTCGCCAGATTTGGCATTGAAAGTAAAAAGTGTCGTCAAGTATATTGACTGCGCAATTTCAGCGATACGAGAGTATCAAAAAAAGACCGTCAAGTTGACAGCACTCCTCATGCAATTCTGGATAAATGGACTTTGTATACATACACGGATCCTAGTCAATTTTTGTACCATCTGGTAAGATATCGTTGTTCTTTTCACAAATGAATCGGCTTTACCTTGTACTACATTATATTGTAACTTAATCCATCTAGTTTTCAGTTTGTTTTTGTATAACTCGCTTTTTTTTCAAGTTACTTCTGTACGGGGTACCATTTTTTTGTGGCCAATAAAGAATTATTCTTATTAATATCCAAAGCATTGTTGACTTGGAAATAATTACTCCTCTAGCGCAAAAGTAATTATTTATAACTATTAATAACGGGTGATTTTTTAATTGGTATAGGATTTGATTTTCAAAAAAAAAACACAAAAAATTTGAAAAAACGATTAAATCTTTATTTGAGTCGATAGAACGGTCGATATAATTGAATGTTTAAAGATTATTTCATGTAAATGTTGGCCGCAGCTCCGCTTTAGATGGCCCATGCACAAGGTCCAATTTTGGCACACTCTCTCCAACATATCGGCCGGTATCTCACGAATAAATGCTTCAATATTGGCTTCCAGTGCGTCAATCGTTGCTGGTTTATCCCTGTAGACATTAGCCTTAACATGGCCCCACAAGAAATAGTCCAACGGCGTTAAATCACACGATCTAGACGGCCAATTGACGGGCCCCAAACGTGAGATAAACTGTTCACCGAACTCGCCTGTCAATATGGCCATTGTTTCGTGTGCGGTGTGGCATGTGGCACCGTCTTGTTGAAACCACATGTCAGCCAAGTCCAGCTCTTCCATTTTGGGCCAAAAAAAGTTTGTTATCATCGCACGGTAGCGCTCGCCATTCACAGTTACGTTCCGGCCATTGTCGTCTTTGAAGAAGTACGGCCCGATGATGCCACCGGCCCATAATCCACACCAAACAGTGCGGGTTCAAAATTTAGTCACAAGGTTCCGAATAGCTCCCTCAGTAGGCCGACCAAATTGCCCATAAATTGGAAGCAGTGCTCGATGCACTCTCTTAACCGAGCATGAATTTTGATAGTAAAATTCAATAATTTGCAAGCGTTGTTCGTTCGTAAGTCGATTCATGGTTAAATTATAGTCCAAACTGAACAAGTTTCACAATGACCCAAGACACGATTCACGCGTCATCTGTCAAAAACAGTGTTGCCAAAAAGATACTATCAAAAAAATCACCCATTACAAGTACTTATTCACAAATAACAGAATTATTACATAAAAAACAAAATAGATAAACATCATAAACAGCAAAAAGACAGTAATTGCAACATACAGAGAATAAAAGCAGTATCTGTACTTTGAAAGCTACTGCTTTTTTACTTTGATAAATTGATTTTATTTTAGGAAATGCAATTAGTGAAAATTTAAGCATTTTTTTAAATAGCATGATCAATGACATATTTTGTATATTGTAATAATAAAATAACTGTATTGGCGTCAAAAGTTGAAAAACACGGCTTGTCAATCAAGTGAGCTTATGTTGCGAAGCTTCAAGATTAATAAAAGTCGTACGAGGTCCATTTTACAAAATTGAAACTACGAAGAACATCCTTTTTCGTGTCCCGACATGCATAGAAGCCAACACAAAAACCCCCAAATGTACCTTCTTTGTGCCCTTTCTTTATATGCGATTATACACGATGCATAAAATTATCCAAGCTTTAATGCGCTCAGGGTGCAGGACTGAGGACAGTCAACTGTCCCGATCCGAGTCCAGGTGTTGAGCCCGTATTGTAGCCCTCTCCTTTCGTTTTTTTTCTTCTTCGTTTTTTCCACCGCGAGTTCTTCGACTCGAAATAAGGTAAACATGTTAAGGTGAAGAAACTAGCCGGCACGACATATGCCGGGTGCTTCGCCCTGGTCTATTATGTCAGTGCATCGGCCAAATAGGCAACAGGGTTGACGCCAGGATTAGGAATTCGAAAAAAAAATTAATTTCTTGCAGTGTTATCTCTAAGGTAACGTAACCCAAGCACATCTATTTGTTTTCCCGTACGTTGAAAATAAGTGTTCACTATAAGTATTGTGCAAACTTGAGAGTCAGATTTTTAGACTGTACTTGAGGCTTCCTTGGAAACAATGGATCTCTTCTTGGAAACAGTGAAACAATGACGCTTCCTTGAGGAACGTTCAAGGAAGGATTTTCATTTTGATTTCACAGTAGGCTGTAACGGGTGTCATCACAGGCTGTCATCAATGTCAGAAGCATTTTTCTTTGTCCGTATACAATAACAATAATAACAATAACAATACTATCTCTTGTGATACAAATAGTGTCAACCAAACAAAATTAAGGGTAAAATCTTGCTTAAAAGCATATTATTCAAATCTGTCTTGAAACATGCATCGATTGTATATGGTTATAGATTTAGTAATATTTTATATAATATTTTTTTAAATGCACTAAGTTTTACAATCTTTTTCACAACTGCTGGTAAATGATTAAAACGTTTTAGACAATTATAAAGAGGTCTTTTTTCAAACAATGCTAATCTATGCTTAGGATAAATAGTTAAAAACTCTAGTATGGTTACTTGTAGGCTCATTAACTGTGAACATTCGCTTATTTTTACATAGATATATGAGGCACTGTTGAATAAACACTCCAAAAACTGTTAACATACCGAATTCGCCTCTACATGATTCATTCAAATTCAAACCTAAAATATTTCTCAATATTCTCTTTTGTATTATCTATTTACATCTTGGGACGATTTGGTTTATGTGTGCTAAATACCACTAAACAATGCAAAATTATAATTTATTTGCTTCCTCGAATTACAGCGTAATCACAGAGAAGTGACAACTGCATATAGGCAACTATATGCTACTACCAGTTTTTATTTTCAATAACCCTTTAAATTTGACTAGTATCTCGGTCATATGCATATTCTTTTCGCTAAACTTTTTTTTATAATCGCATTTATGATAATTTGGGTAATTTTTCCTTTTTTTAAATACAATGTGCAACCAGCAAAGCAGTTAGGTGCAACTGGTTGCCTATGTTCAGTCTTTTATTCCTCTGTGATTGCGCTGTAATTCGAGGAAGCAAAAAAAGCATCATTATTTTGCATTGTTTATTGCTATTTAGCACAAATAAAACAAATCGTTCAAATTTTATCAACAACATGCTAAATATGTTTCGACCAGCAAACAAAAATATTGTCATTAATAAGAGCAACTGTTAGAGCCTAGCCGTAGCAGTAGCTGTGGAATAGCTTTGACAGTTCCAACGCTAGGTTTGTTTCTGCACGGCCAGTCAACATGTTCCGCAGGGGTATCACGTGTTGCCTAAATCTCATGAGGCTTGTTATTAATCTTTGATTCTGATGTGATGTAAAATCTGCTTCCGAGATGGCATTACTGGAGGTCTAAGATGTAAGTTGTATGTGTTGATGATAATTATATTGTGTTCTTGTCTCAAATACACTTAACCGAGATTCAAAGCTAGAAATTGGTTGCGCATCCACTTTTTCTTATCCATTCTGGAAATTACATATACAAATTTGAATTTAAAAAATGAGAGAGATAAATAATTATATTCACTGTACACTGTCGAATTACAAGCCATATACATGCTAACAGTAATTACACACAACGCAAGCGCGGTGATGATTTCCCGTAATTCTCCTCAGTTTTTCGTAATTTATAACTTTGAACATAACCTCTCTTCAGAAAGCACAACATATAAATAACCCGTCATATTCAGCATATTCAGTAATGATTTTCTCACACAGCAAATATCACTGATTTTATACACATGCAGACCAATACACATAATGATCCAGATGCGATCTTGCTATTCAACCAACTTTCTTCTCAGAGATAAAAACTACAGACACGGATCACTCAGCTTTACAAAACTATGCAACCAATAATGCGTGTAGTTTAGTTGAGTGATTCCTTCATAGATGGACGTTCACAACGATCCTAGTGAGCAAACGTGGAATAACTGTTTTCGCCCTAAAAACTACCTAGTCTGCAAGTTGACATCTTATAGTTTTTTTGACGTTTTGTAGGTTTTCTACGTGATACCAGTGCCGGTCTATTTTATGTTCGCTGTTCCAGCATCTTTGGTTTTTGTTCTGAACCAATTCGTTCCCTGAAAAATCTGTTCTGAATAAAATTTGGAAAACATTCCATGAATATATGGTACCGACAAGTTTAGGCACGCGCAGTTGTCGGGTTAACTACTGTAGGGAACATTTTCAAAGTCATACTTTCTTGTCTGCGTTTATGCCTTTTTATTTTGTAACATTGATTTGTGGTTTATATTTAAAACCAAGTCGACAGAAGAAACGTCGCATCCTAAAATAAAGTCAAGAAAAAATAAAATTATTTGGCGATACATCTGCTGTAAATGATCATCTGATAATCTCCAGGCCTACCTTAGGAAATCCTGTTTTTTGAAATAACTAAGGTTTGGCAATGTCAATGTATGTTATATTTACATTTATTGGATCGGAATTAAAAACTCTATGCACCCGCGCAAAAATCCAACATCATATTGAAATTCTAATTACGCGATCTTGTAAAGGCGAAATGTTAATGTTGCAATTTATTTTGAAATTTCAATTTGAAACACCCGGTATAATGTATAACGCAGTTAATCTACTATACATATGTCGTGTTCTAGTATGATGCGATATAATGGGTCATTATCCTTCAGAAACCATTTCAATGTAAAAAAATTAATACGGCTCTGGTACCCAGATAGCATAAGGCAGGTGTTAGGAAAAAGACTTCTTGTCGTATACGCGTTTCAGAATTCTACCCTAAACCTGTTACGACGTACCCCAGAGTTTAGCTCTACGTTTTTTCTACGATCTATTCTGCCCCGCTGTTCCCAGATGCCGTTAAAGATTTTTTAATTTCTAACTCATCAGTCTCTGGACACAGACTCACCCCTCAATCTGGACTTGTTTTGTGCCAGTCGAAAAAATGACTTGACGATTCGAATTTAACGGATTTAGTTTTAACGACTATGAAAAAAATTGATGCCCGAAAAGGGTTGGACGTGTTAATATTTTGCGCGTGATGTGGTCATAAAAATAGTTAAGAGGGGTGATGATCCGTCTTGGCGCATTTCGCCAAAGTGACGTGTTAACGCCCTTTTTTAATTTTTAATAACCGACGAGTCATAAAATGGTACGCTCTGCTCTATTCCATTTTGCCTTGATAAAGGAACCCCTGGGCGTTTGAACCCATAAAAATTCTGTCGTGAGGGTTTTGTCTATATAATCAATTCGACAGATAATAAAAGATCAGATGAATAAGTATACATAAAAATTATTTAAAAATATGTTCGATGATAATGTTAAAAGTAAAGTCTGACTATTTTTATTGTTTACTCCTTAGCCATCATTTAGACGGATTTTGAAAAACTACCAAGACTTTGTCGCCAATTGCATTATAACCTTTAAGGATTATTTAAAGATATTACATGAAAAGCGTTGTATTGGATCCTTGGGTAACACCTGCGTTGACATTGTGGGATGAAGAGGAGAACCCGTCAATTACATAGCTTCTTAGGATAGAAGTTTGCATATGAATCACAATTTTTCTAATTCATATTATGTTTCTAATGGCATGTATATTGACATATGCCTTTAAAAATTCACCCCTGGCTTAATTTGAGGCACACGCCTCCATTTATCAGTCAACGGAATCGGAGAAATGCAAAGTAGCATTTCGGAAGTGGATGGTATCCTTTCTTCCTTCCGTGCGTTGGGTACTTATCGGCTGAGTACCGGTCGTACCAAATGTCGTCTCGTCCTTATTGAAATTAATTGGAGGAACCGTAAGGCGATACATGATCACCGACCACAAAAGAAGTCAGACGAAGCGTATCGGAAGATTCGGGACACGCGCCATACGATGTTCTTAGGGAACTAATTTGAATTTAATTATGCTGGACGTTTTTTTTTCTTTCAGTATAGAGTAAAGGTGTGCTTTCAAAGTTATCGATAACGTAACATATGCAGTAAGAACAAATGGCGTATGGCGTCAAGTAGATTGACTCCTACGCCTTCGATCGTTTCAAAAGGTAGGAAATCGAATCGTGATTAAGTAGGTTCACTACGGTACAATGAATCTTCGATCTCTGCATATCAAACTATATAAAGCATATCTCATCATATTGATGGTACTCTGAATATTTCGTCAAGTAGATTGACTCGGTACTTATGGCTCATTGATATACAACAGACACGGACTGACAAACCGGCATAAATGAGAAAGACGGACTTGCGTGACGCAGATTTCTTTACGCAACATAAAACTTGTGAACAAAAGTTCGAATATTATCGCGAGTTTAATACTTCCTCCGTTAGATAGTGTGATAAGGTTTCAGAGATTCCTGCTCATTTTCAGTCATCCTATTTTTTAAGAAGCTGCTGATCTCAGTGATACTATGCATCTGTTAGACATAATAAGTCACAGATATTTTTCCTACATCTGCCATGGAAGCAGAAATATCGATTTGCTTTATACATAGTTTGATATTGTAGAGTTTTTCTGGGTTCTTTTGGGTGTGGATTCCACAAAAAGAAATGCACTAATTTATTTAACTTGAGAGCAGGGTTGAAAAAACATGTATTTTATACAAAACACATGTTTTTTTGTTTTAAACGTTTTTTTTTGTTTTTAAATTATGTTTTAAACAAATAAAACTTAGAAAAAAACATCGTTTAAATCATATTCTTTCATAATATTAATTGAAAATGTTCGATCTATTATTTTACTAATTAATATACTAAGTGACATATAAATCCGAACACCCAGTTTAAATGGTTTTATGTTAATAAAATTTTGTATAAGTACTTAATGAAGCATAATAAGTAAATGATAAAAATTTCAAAATGATTGCACTGCTTTAAAGCCCTTTGACCTTTAATAATGTGTGGATGCACCCTGATGTGCTACGCATTCTCCAACGCGCCTAGGCATGCTTCTGATCAGGTGGTCAATGTCCTCCTGTGGTATCTCATTCCAGGCAACCACCAACTCCTCTCGAAGTGCTTCTAGAGTCTGAGGAGGACGTTGCAAATTGAGCTATCTCCTACCCATCATATCCCACACGTGCTCAATTGGGGATAAGTCTGGAGATCTTGGTGGCCATGGTAACAATGTGACATCATTATGTTGAAAGAAGTCTCTTGTGACTCTTGCAACATGTGGTAGGGCATTATCTTGTTGGAAAGTTGGATCTGCCAAGGTGTCAAGATAGGGTAAAAGATGGGGTTCTAGAACTTCGTGGATATAACGCTGCGCGTTCATGTTACCTCTGATGAAGATTAAAGGCACCTTTAATTTAAAGGTGACCTGGAACCATAAGCTATAGCACCCCAAACCATAACTCCAACAGTGTGATGAACATGTCTTTCAACAAAAAACTGTGGATTCCTCCTTTCACCACGTCGCCTTCTAACCCTGGCACGACCATCGTGCATGCCTAAACAAAATCGTGACTCGTCACTAAAGACAATACTGTTCCATTCCTGATCCCAGAGTGACCGTTGTCTGCACCACTCAAGGCGATTACGTCGGTGTTCTCGAGTTAAAGGACCCAGTGTGGCCGGTATGAAAACAAGCCAAAACTTCTCATTCGTCGGTAAACATTTCGCATGCCAATAGGTCTTCCGTGTTCTGCAAACCATTCATTTGCAATTGACCTGATAGTGGAGAAACGGTCCCTTAAGGCCAATAATCTTCACGGTCTGTTGTTCTACGGCGGCGTCCAGTGCCCCTTGCTCTTTGCGTACGGTCTTCTCGAAGCCATGCCTGACAACACCTAACTACAGTGTCTACACTTCTTTGCACTCTAACTGCAATTGCCCGAAAAGAAAGTCCAGCTTCCCGAAGTCCCACTATACGGCCCCTATCAAACTCACTAAGTTGACGAAATCGTACAGGTCTCCGTACTCTAGGCATCGTAACCGATCGTAAAGGATGTCAAGAACCAAAATCCGCCAACGTTGATTCTTTACTGCGGCTGAAATATTCATTTTTAGAGCGTTAGTGAATTAAAAAAAAGCAGTATAAAAACCGGAATGTCCAACTGATAAGGCTGAAAATTTTTTCACTTGTTATTTACAGTAAGATAAATACATTCACCAACTTTTATTAAAAGAAAACCATTTAAACTGGGTGTTCGGATTTATATGTCACTTAGTATATTTTGTGGTGTTCTTTTTTGAAAAATGTCGTCTACAGGAAGGAAGAAAGATGCCATTTGGTCCTATTTTGATGTGACTGCTAAATGTAAAAAATGTAAAGTAATTATGGCTGGTCTAGTGCTGTGTATGAAGTCATATGAGGATTTAACGCTAGATGAGATATCCAAAACTCAAAAATATTCAAAGAATGTTTACCCATATAATAATACAGGTAACTTTGAATTTTAAATTTTTGCCAATTTAAAGACAAATGCCCAAGACTATTTAAAAAAATTAAAGTATGTCGCATTTGCTTTGGACAAAGTCCAAAGAAACACTTGCACTATAGGAAATGCTACAGAGATATGGCTAGAATTTTTAGAAGCATTCGAGACTGAACAAGCAAATGGAGAATTTTCGGTAAGCGATCATTTTTTGGCAAATTTGCTTGACCATCGCTTTAGAGGCAACAAACTTAATCAAGAGCAAATAGAAACTGGCATGGAATATGTAGAAACCTATCATCCAGAAGCATTCCCAATTATTATTAGTTACCAGGCAAAGTGTGTACCGTCTAAACCATATATGTTCTCTAAACATCTAATTGAGAATGTAAAACCATTCGCATGGTGGCGTTCTATGAAAAATATAAATACCACAGCCTTGGAACTTGCTCAACAGCTTCCGAGTTATATATAGTCACTATTGCTGCTTCGAGAAAGGTCTGGTGAACCACAAAGCGGCATCTAGATCGGCCATGAAGCTCTGGCGAGTAGGAGACTCGCCCAACAGATGGCACCAACAGTACAAAATGCAGAGGTCGAAGATTTATTGTACCTAAGCAAACCTACCTAATCACCAAAATATAAGTTGACACCGATAACAAAAACAAACAATACAAATAGTACTTAACTTATTGATGTAACTTTTTAACTTCATAACACGCGACAGGTTGTAGTAAACAACGTAAAATTAATTAGCATTTATCTAATGATATTGGTTCTATACCAGATTACTAATATTATTGCAGATAATTGTGAATGCAAGCACGCTTATTCAAAATAAGGGTGAATGCGTGGAAGCTTTGTGGTTAGGTAAATGTTACTTTGAGGATGCAAGTAAAAGCAATGTTTCCCCAATTACCGCTACAACACAAACAATATAAGGTGCGATTTGGAATTTAATTTATTGTGGCTTACAAATATTTATATTTCTTTTAACAATATCGGAGGCGTAAAATCCATTGTCGCCTTTCTTTTCTGAATGTGACATCGTGTTGTACCTGAGTGCATTTCGGTCAAGTCCTTGTCTTCGAAAATGCACCTTATTTCTGGAGGAAATCCCCTGCACGGTTTTGTACGAGACCCTAAAACGACGACCTAGCTTTGGACTACAGTATATTCAGATAAGAGATAGACCGGACATAAACAAGACCACGTGATCATCGAATGCTGAAACATTCGGCAGGGACGTATTAAGAGTCACGCAGTACATA
Source organism: Acanthoscelides obtectus (assembly GCA_963669975.1). Taxonomy (NCBI): domain Eukaryota; kingdom Metazoa; phylum Arthropoda; class Insecta; order Coleoptera; family Chrysomelidae; genus Acanthoscelides; species Acanthoscelides obtectus. The sequence goes on from CAVLJG010000004.1 coordinate 10,269,065, forward strand.
TTGTAGATAGTAGATGCTGCTTTGCGTAACTTTGTAGTAAATTAGCACAATTCGATGTGTATACGATTGGTGATGGATATAGGATCATGTGGGGGTGGGGTAAGAAATATATAATGATGTAAATATACATAAGGGTTTCAAAATTTTCGCTTCGATTTCCAGCTTCGGATGCCGCCTGATGTTTGGTGAAATACAGTCGAATATAATCTCAAAATGGCGTTTAAATTAGCCTAAATTAAAAATAATCGTATATCTCTTAAAATTGCTTTTAGAATATTGATTAGTATATTTTTTGATTTCTAGGTAAATATGTAACCAAATTAAAACGTTCAAAACGTAAAAAAATGTGCATGGTTGAACATTGTCAGAAAGTAGATTCTTGAATAGGTTTTGCCAAAATGGGTTCAAAAATGTCAATAATTAATTAAAAAATACAGTAGCTTTATAATTACTTATAACTTACCGAATTTGATGAACGACATCTTTTATTGGAAAGATGAGCTTGATGAGCTTTCATCATCGCTACTGCCTGAAGCACCAACGTCAATAATGAATGGCTCAACTTGTTCCTCTAAAATATTGTCCAGTTCCCACATTCTCTTTTCAACTTTGTCTTTCACGTGCTTAATACAGTTTTCCCATTTTTGCGCTGTTATTAATTCTAGTGCTTCTTTGAAAAGTCCTTTGAGGTCACAAAATTTAAAAGTTTTATTGTGCTTAGCTATATAATTTTTAACCTCTGCCCATATGAGCTCAATGGGATTGAGCTCGCAATGGTATGGAGGTAAACGGAGCACAGTTTTATTTTGACTTGCTGCCATTTCGTCAATGGCGTATTTTTGATATTCCGCCTTGTGATCCTTGACAATTCTTAATAATTGTACTTTCAGCATTGAAAGAAAGAATATTGAACGTCGTATGATTACTCAGCGCTTCACAATTTAATTTAAAGTTATAAACCTTTAAAAAATGAATGATCAGGAACCTGAAATACGCGCAAATATTAATATTAACAAATTATAACTTTATAAAGCTTAAAGTATGAATTAAAATGATTAGAAATATTAGGAACGGTACACAATATAAAACTTAGTAACTTTTTTTAAGTTTATAATATTCGACATATTTTAAGATTATATTAAAAAATTATTGAAATATCGAAAACACATAAAAACATGGCTTAAAAAAGTTCTAACAAATGAAAATGACAATAAAACATCCACGCATTTTATCGAAAGTTATAAAAGTTTTGTTACTTGTAATATGTTTTATCTGCCCCCTGGAATTAATGTTTAGAACCTTGTTCCCAAGGTTTGAAAAACATCCGATTGTTGTCTATTACTCGTATTTACCTGCTGGATTTTTTAATCCGGTGGACAGTCTATCTAGAAAGGCCCTCCTGGATGAAGTTACAGAATCATCAACCCATACTTTACTTGTAGTGTGTCCCTGCGTTTACCCAGGTTTCATCAAGGTAATAAATCTTCCTGTTTTGATTTCTATATTTCCCAATTTTTGTTAAATAATCCCTCCTCCATAGCACAATTTCTTCTCTATCCAGTAGTAAACTGTTACGACCCCGTTTTTTCCATTTGAAATTTAAATGCTTCAGTAACGCATGGAAAGTTGATCGTTTGAAATTTGGCAACGTTGTATCTCCATTTACCTCCTGCAGTACTTTATCTATAGTAGGTATTTCATTCCTAAAGAAGAATTCATGCACTTTCCTCCTAATCGCATGCTTATCAGCTTCATCCAATGATTTAACAATACTTTTGCGATGTTTACTGGTCATTGGCTCAGAAAAGGTGTGATTTTTTTTGTATTGTCTTCACACATTAAACACTGATGCGCGACACACCCCAACTTTGTGAGAAACCTTCACAACAATTTCTTTGATGGTTGATGCCTCGTTCTCCTCGCGCTCGATCTTATATATATTCAAAATGACCTCTTTCATTTCTGCACTCAGGTGTCTTTTTTTAGAGCGTTTCCTAGATGGACTACAGGAGTTTACAACTTCATCGGCAGTATCTGTACTACTTTGCATTTTGCGCAAGCAGTTGATAACAATAACAATCAATAACAAGGTATAACAATAACAACGACAAACTCAACAACTTAATAAGATAACAAACGAAAACGTCCAAAGAAATATCAAATTGCAATGATGCACACGACATACGCAACACGTCTGAACCTGAATGTGACTCTGCCTTGATACGACTGCTCTGCCGCTCGGCATAGGCATTTAATTGCGAATTGACCAATGGGGGCTCCTGTTTTACGTCGAGACGGCGGCGTTAACGTGAAAATCACCCGAACCTTTTGTTTACATCCGGTCTATCTCTTATCTGAATATACTGTAGTCATCGAGCCGAACGTGTACCGACTATGGGATCTCGAAAAAGTGACATGCAGCAATGGTTGCGCGAGAAAGGAATCCCGTTTGACGATTCATGTGTGAAAGCGGAATTGTATGAAAAAATTAAACAGCACAAACCTGCGAACATTAGTTACGTGACTGATGAGATGGCCCGTCAATGTGGTGTCACTCTGCTGCGGTTACCGCCCTACCACTGTGAACTGAACCCAATAGAGCTCATCTGGGCTCAAGTGAAGGGTTATATTGCGCGCCATAACACAACCTTCAAATTACCAGACGTTAAGGTTTTACTTGAGACTTCCATACAGCTAGTAACGCCAGAAGCTTGGCAGAATGCTATCCGTCATGTTGTGAAGGAAGAAACAAAAATGTGGCAGCTTGACCACCACATCGACACCATCATAGAGCCAGTTATAGTCAATTTCAACGAGGAAAGCGATAGCGACAGTTTTTGACTTACAACATGTTTCAAACCACTCTTTATTAAGCATGTGACAAATCTAGTTCACCCATGTTAAACATTCATACCCCGCCTATGAACAGCCGACTACTGGTAGTTAAGTGATGTTCACGTGAACATCGATGAGTCATTACAGTTTTAGATAGTTATAGTATAGTAAATACATCGTCTACCTACTTGACCATAAATTTAATTGCCAGATATTGCTCTAGCACTTCTACACGATACTAGATCGAAACAAGACAAATCTGGGGGAGATAAGAGACAAACAAAGCTTGGTGGACCTTGAAATCGAGAGAACAAAAATGCACCCTTCAGGTAAATCGATTCTTAGAAGCAAGGCTAGGTGATACCATGATGATACTACACCTTTTTTACGGCAGGTTGGCGGCAGAGATGGTAAATAGAATCAAAAGGTGCGGGTGCACATCTTTTGCCCATTAGACCCCAAGATGCGGTCCTATTACACTCGAGAAAAACAGCACAGGTAGTCCACTTGGATAGGTTGAATCCAGTTGGAATCTATACGTGACCGTACTCATTGAATGTGTCAAGAAGTTTTCAGTGTTGCCAAATTTTGTACGCCATCATTATAACAAATTTTCTGCGCAACACACTGGCGAGTTTTTAATGTCTCCAACATTTTGCAAAACAAGCGCAGGAGACAATGCACGAAGTGATTACGGCGCGCAACATTTCACTTCGCAACATGTATCCGACACAATATGTGCCTGCAACTCATTATACCGGAAACCTAGCTTAAGGCTGATTCATAAGCTTGATAGTCGCAAAGCGCCCTCCGAGGTCTATAACAACTATGTATACTTTATCTGAAGTCACTTGAAACACTGTGAAATACCGGGTGCGTTTTATATATCTATATTTAACACGCTCTGTTGCTGCAAAAATCGCCAAATTTCGCAGCAAATATCCCCCGTATAAGAGATCAAAGGCAATTTCACCGGTCCACGTGGAGTAAAGCACGCCTATGCGTGGACATAGCCAATGAGAAAGCGTGTATTTCAGAGCTCGGAACAAGTGCAGGTGGCTACTGAAAATTGAAACAGTTTAGCCAGTGCCGTGTAGCGGTGAATAAACGTGTTTTCTTTAGTCTGTCCGTGTTTTTTCATAGATTTTATTAGTTTGTGTGTTTTTGACTTTTGAATACTCAGTTTACTTGTTGATTTAATTGTTGTGTTGATTGTTCTTGTGTGTCCTAAATATGGCTCTTTGGAGACCTTGGGAAAATGCTCCAAGCCACGAGGAGATGGTTGATGAACCTGTGCAGGCAGAATTCTTTCATAAAGATTTAGAGGAACAGACCCAAAGAGTAATCCTAAATATATATGATTGTCTGAAAAACGAAAATCCAGATTCCTCGCAAAATCAAATTTTAAACAGAATTTGTATCCTGACAAAAATCAGTCGGTCTACCATTTATCGGGTTATAAAAAGGGGAGATGTAGTCAACCATTCCTTCCACAGAAAGCGCATAGGGCAAAAATTAAAAAGAATAGACGTGGGTTTTCAGGAAGATATTCGTCGTATAATATACGGATTTTATAAAGAAAATTTGGTGCCCACGTTGGAAATGATACGGGATAAATTAAAAGATTATCCTGAAGATTTTTATAATTACAAATGCTTAGACTCACTGCACTGTATTGTAAAACTGTGTGGTTTTCAATACGAAAAATTAGATAAAAGATAAAAAGATTATGGAGTCGTCTCGAATCGTGGAATTGCGCCAAGAATTTTTGCACAAAGTTAAAATCTATAGAGAGCAGAAAAGAAATCTGATTTACCTGGATGAAACGTGGTATGATACCCATGATGTTGTGCAGTACGGCTGGGTTGACGACAGCAACAAGTGCATTTTAAATGCACCATGCAACCGTGGAAAACGAATCATTATTCTCCATGCTCGCAGTGAAAATGGATTTATACCTAATGCCTTGCTGTTATCTGCCAAAAATATCAAAGAATCATGTGCCGACTATCATCAGGACATGACCTCCGACTTATTTGAAAAGTGGATAGAGCAGCAGTTAATACCAAACATTTCCCCAAATTCAGTGATTATTATGGACAATGCGCCATACCATTCCCGACAGAAAAACAAAATTCCGAATACAGGCACAAAAAAACAAGACATTATTGATTTTATGAAGGATAAGGGAATGGAAATACCACAAAAATCAACCAAAGCCATATTATTGAATGTTATTAAAAGACAAAAATTTGAAAAAGAGTATGTTGTTGACAATCTGCTTCAGCAAAATGGCCATGAAGTATTACGTCTACCTCCCTATTACTGCATTTTTAACCCGATTGAGTTGGTCTGGGCTGCTTTAAAAAAAAAGTAAGAAAACATAATCAGACCCCTCAATTAAGTGAATCGCTATTGGCCACAATAAGAGATGCAGTATCTCATATTGCTGCCACAGACCTAGGGAAGCAGTGTTCTAGGCATATTATTGAAAAAGAAAATGAATATTGTGTTTTGCCTCCTGTAAATCCCGTTGTAATTCCCCTACAAGATGGCTCTAGCGACAGCTCCGAAGGCGAGGATGATATATAAATACCTATAATGTAAGTCTTTATATACCTTTTTATATACCTACCTGCTATGTAAATATTTGCCTATGTCAAACGCAGTGGCGGCTCGTGAGGTAGTGCCACGGTGCCATGGCACTACCTTGTCTTCTTCAAAAAGAATATTTTTTTCAATCTTCAATGTTTTACTTTATTTTCTGCTTTTTCATTTTTTTTGGTATAAATTATATGAAGTGACAACACTGACAACGTGACAACACCGCAAGCACCCGACCGACGCGACGAGACGAGCATGCCTTGACCTTGACGTCATCAACTTGTGCCAATTTAGGGCCGGTCCAAATAAAAAGAGAGAAATTTTACCAGCATCGCATACGAGCGACAGAGATAACGCTACGCATGACATGTTTATATGAGGTGAATAGCGAAAGACAAGTATAATTTGTGCCAGGCACATCATCAGTCGTAATTCGTTATCAAATGATATCGGCGGTGTTTTTGTTCGGTCGGTCGTTTGGTTATGATTACGTCTAGTGCTGATTTCGGTCTTTTTTTACCTGAAAAGTGAGAAATAACGTTTTTGTTTTTGTACGTCTAGTGTTAATGAACTGCTCTGTTTTGTGATCATATTTTTTACTGTTTTATTAAAACTAGTGAAAATGAATAAAATCGGGATATTAAAAAACTCACTTAGTGGTTTTTCGCTGGATCAAAAACTGCAAATTAAAGAATTAGGACGGCCAATACCCGATTTAAAAATTGAGAAACAAAGTGGTAGCGGACAAAAATCGCGCTGTCGCAAATTTAATAAAAATGTGTATGATAAAAACAGCTGTATATGTGGTTGTGAAGAAACGAATAAACTATTTTGTTTTGTATGTGTTCTATTTGGAGGTGACGAGACTTGGTCAAAAAAAGGTACAGACGATCTTATACATATATGGGATAAAATGAAGACCCACGAAAAATCTAAAGTCCATATGAATAATGTTTTTAGCTTTTCTATTCTTGGTAAATTAAATATAAGGACTCAACTCAATTCGGCTTATCGCAATGATCTAATTAAATATAATAATCAAGTGGATAAGAATCGATATGTATTGAATAAAATTATTAATTGTATAAGGTTTTGTGGAGCATTTGAGTTAGCCTTAAGGGGTCATGATGAAAAGGAAAATTCGGAAAACAGAGGCATATTTAAGGAGCTGGTGAATTTTAGCGCCGAATTAGACAACGAATTGAAAGTCCATATTCAAAGTGCCAAACTTTTTGAGGGTAGCTCAAAAACAACTCAAAACGAGCTTCTTGAGTGCATGCTAGATGTTTATCATGAAGAAGTTAAGAAGGAGATTGCAAATTCTCCTTTTGTTGCAGTAATTGCCGATGAAACGACGGACGTAGCCTGTGAATTTCAGTTAGTTATTATTTTCAGATATTTGTGTAATGGACAACCAGTTGAGAGATTTTGGAGATTTTACGTCCCCGACGGACACGATGCCAAATCAATCGCTGCATGCGTTTTAAATGTTGCAAATCCATTACTAGATCAAAATCCAAACAAATTAATAGCTCAAAGCCATGATGGTGCGTCTGTTATGAGTGGTGAATTGAATGGCGTTCAAAAAATTATTAAGGAAACTTATCCACTTGCAAATTATGTTCATTGCTATGCACACCAGTTAAATCTAATTATGACAAGCGCATGCTCTGTCAATAAGCAGGCTAGAATATTTTTCCATAATTTATCTGGATTGTGCTCTTTTTTTTCGACGTCTCCTCAAAGAACAAAAATTTTGGATGAAATAGTTAATCGCAGATTGCCAAGATCTTCCCAAACACGTTGGAATTTTCAGTCACGAGGTGTTCATACAGTTTATGAAAATAGGAAAGACCTGATTAAAGTTATGGACAATATAGAAAGTACTTCACGCGATTCTTCGTCGATTAATCAAGCCAGTGGGTACAAATTAAAGCTGCAAGATACAAATTTTGTATTTTGGCTAAGTATTTTCCATAAAATAATGCCACATGTTGAAATTGTCTTTAACCAATTACAAAAAGTACGCACCGATTCTGTTAAGGTCAAAAATGATTTAGAGAATTTTGAAGCAGCAATTCAAACTATACGAGAACAAATGGATAGCATTATTGACGAGATTGAACGAGTGCAGAGAGAAACTGATGAACCGGCAAGAAAAAAAAGGCAAGTTGAAGAAGGCAGCAAAAAACGGGAAGCGTTAGAAATATGCGATGCAGTATTATCGCAAATAAGAACAAGATTTAACTTTTCTGGACATTTAGTTGCTTCTAATTTATTTGTGTCTGAAAAGTTTTCTGTTTATAAACATCAGTTTCCTGAAGCACATTTAAATGACACATGCACACAATTTTCATTTTTAGACAAAAACAGGCTTAAAACTGAGTTACAAGTATTATATCAGAGAGAAGAATTGAGTACTACTTCTGGAGCTGTTCCACTATCCATTTTATTGAACGAGGAAGGATTAAATTGTACGTTTCAAGAAACTCTTAAGCTCTTAAGTATTTTAATCACTATACCGATGTCAACATCTGAAGCAGAACGCTCTTTTTCAATGCTGAAACGGATTAAAACTTTCCTCAGAAACACAATGAAGGAAGAAAGGCTTAGTGCTTTAGGAATGCTGTCTGCAGAAAAACATTTTGTTAGTGGCATTGAATATTTTAATAATAAGGTAATCGAAAACTTTGCTACCAAAAAAGAAAGAAGAATGGACCTCATATATAGAAAACTATAGTTATAGGTACTTCTCCACACTTGTTTTATAATTTGGTGCGCGTGTGTAAATAGTTTTATTTTTGATTTTTTTTTGGACATATAGATTTATTGAACCTCAAGAACTTTGACCACTAACTATCAGGGGTAAGTTATAAGTTATTCTTTACAATTTTGAATCGATTCAAAATTATGGCTTCCATTCTGGCACTACCTCACGGAATTGGCACGAGCCGCCACTGGTCAAACGTTGGAATTCTGTAATTTTTCCATTTCTTAACTTTCAGTCAACATAAATTAAACTCCCTATATAAGTATTTTTTATCCCAAATCAAAAAAATAAGAAGATAGTAAAATCCATTTATTGTGATATAAAAACATTATTATTATCGTTCTAAATAAATGACCGCACGCCTATGATACGTCATGAAATTACAAAGGACGCGCCGACCAAAGGTTTTTATGCTATTTCAAGTGACTTCAGATACACCATAGTTGAATCAATGATTTTATGCACCTTCTATGGGTCGTTAATAATTAACGCATTCTGCGTAAAAACAGCCAACCACATACTGCATTCCGGTGTCCAAAAAGGGATCTGTAAAGCTACTAGCGCCATCTATGCGATGATAGTTTTCACGATTGCTTTACGCAGACCGAACTTATTCTCGTTGCCTGTAAGTTATCATATAGCTATTTAACTTCTATGGCCATATGCGGACAATTACACTATTTAGTTTAGTAACAAAATAGGAATATCAACTTGAAATTCAATTTATTTCCAACATCAATATGCTGATTTGATCAATCATCGGTGTACGGTTGCTAGTTATCTAGACAGCCTGGCCTTAAGACAATATGTTAATTTATTTCGTATCACTATTTAGCGTAACCACCAAACACCGTAAAAAGAACCCAACTTCATTCAGCTCAGTATAAATTTAGCGTGTTACAAACATTTTATGTCAGTTTGGCAACACCGCCTCGGAAGACGCAGAGTCACCTAAGAGCGAAACGCGCAGGTCTTTGGAAGAATATCGAACCATCTATGAACGAATCGCCAACCTAGAGCTCTGTTTTTTTACAATAGTCCAAGAGCCGACCTAAAGATTATCTTATACAACGTACTAATCGCATATATTTTGATATCTGATCTCAAGGGCGGTTGGAATGTTTTTGTTATTTCAATTGAATAGTTTGGTGCCAAATCCAGTAAGCTATATTATTATTTTTTAGCTCTAGTCCACTTATAATGTTTTGAATTAAAAAATATGTTTGAAGTTCATTTTTTGGCTGAGAAGTCATACAGTCTTGTAGCGAAACGGGACAGAGTATCAACACACATCGTACGCAACTGTTAACCTAGTAGCGTGCGATAGGTTATGCTTCTCTCTTCCGTTTCGGTATCTGAGTATAGTTGGTCCTTTTTATCGAGTTTAACTTGTTGATACAATTAAAAAGAAGAAAACTCTTATAACGATTTTTCAAGTTATGCCTGTTATACAGATGTATGGAAGCTAATGGTGTATTTTCGTTATATTTTGTTTTAGTAAAAATATATAAAATTCTTTTTTTGAGAAGTTTAATTTTTTTTTTGTGGTCTGTACGCAATAACACAATATCATTTTTCCCATTTGCTATTAAATGCTTAAGGAAAATCTGTGTTGTCTCTGCGCGCCCAATATATTTTTTATTCTCCTACCGATTTTATTCTCGAATTTCGAGGTCTTCAGTCCGGCAACACTGGCTAAGAGAAATATAGCTGTGAAAAATTCTCATAGATGACGCTACAGTATCTCGTTTCATCTCAGATAATTTTTCGGACGCGCAAACATACTATTAGACTATCTTCAGGTAGAATACGTTAATCATTGGTACAGTGTAATTAGAGCGCGAAGGTTTCCTTTTATGCCACCACAGAGACCTGTGTGTTAGTAGCAGTGTTACCAGGTCTACCGATTTTTCGGTAGATCTCCCGAATTTGGTCCTGGTCTACCGAACTACCGATTTTAAAGCAAAATCTACCGAAAAGCGGACTTTTCCTTCAATTGAATAATTTTTGTTGCCTATATAAGAGAAATATTTCTGATGCCTAGCGATAAAAAGAAGGACAAAAGTACTATTATTATTCGTACTAGACCAGGTATATTTTTATTCTCTTTGCCTGACATTGGTGTGACACATACGCTGATTCTTCACATCTGGGGAATCACCGAAGATTCTCGATGATTTGGCTACATCGCCTAGGCCTAGCGGCTCGTGACATGTCCATGCCTGCATTGTACGATTTGTATGATTTCGTGTACTTAGTAATTCCGAATTCGGCCAGTATTAGTATTGCCTAGCTTGCAGTCTTTTTTTTCGCGTCCGTGTGTCCAACATTATAACGAAGACTGGGAAGAATTGCCAGATTTCCAAGGCTGGCTTAAAAAAGCAATAAAGGGCGCGATTATGCGAAATGCATGGTCTGTGATAAAGATATTAATATCAAAAGTGGAAGAGATGCACTTATAAAACACGCAAAATGGGCAATTTCATATAAAAGTGCAAACCATAGCAGAACAGCCAAAACTGTTGTCATTTGCAATTGCAGGTGCATCAAAGAAATTAGAAAATGATATTAACGAAGGTAAAATTAATTCATCTATTTGAGAAGATTTGAGATTATATAGATTATTTTATTATTTCCAGGAGAAACTCGTTTGAGCGCATTTTTGGGCGAGCATAATTTGCCATTTTTGCTGGTGGACCATATACAGGGTGACTTCGAAGTTGAGTCATTTATTTTAACAGTGAGTAGATCTGATCAAAATAAACGTTTTTTTCCTTTACCATTTTTCTGGTAAAATTAAAGTAACAAAGTTATAGCCCTTTGGAAGTTTGAGTACCGCCCTGTCTCAATAATAACATTATGTGCTCGTGTTTGGCAACAACGTATATAATCCGCCTTATCGGTTCATCACATCGGAAACAAAAAAGCGAAAGAATTTGGAACGATGTTTTTACAATTATTTTATTCAGTTGTATACAGTCAGTGTCAGTCGGTAACGCGTGAGTGAATAGTGGTGTCTGCTGCGTGGCTCAAACGAAATCAAAAATGGCACATGTTTACGAAAATCACGGATTTATGCGGATCGGTTTCCCAATCGAGTGCAACCAACCCCTCGTGCCTTTGTTAATGTAGTACAAAGGGCTCGTGAATCAGGTGACTTAAGACCTCACAGGGGAGAGCATGCCGGTGCTCCAAGACCGCACGATCAAATACAGGTCCGCACTGAAATACTTGTCGGGAGGATACTTTATAAAACAAGGTAACATTTTTTTTATTTTTTTTTATTTTTACACACATATTTTGGTTTATCTTCCTTCTACAATCATTATCTGAAAATTAATGACTCAACTTCAAAGTCACCCTGTATACAGATGAATCGGAAGAATGATTGTCCAATATAGCTTACATATTTTTAATTTTATACACTTTTTCTGTTTTTGTATTGAGAATATTTTATCTTTAGTTAGCTATAGTTAAATATAAACTGTTTATTTTTGTTTTTCTGTTTTAGAGTATATTTTGAGTTAAATAAAATTGTTTTAAGTTTTAAGCCTTCATTTACTCTTCGGTATTCAATCTACCGAAAAACTACGGAAAAATCCCATACAATTCTACCGAAATATCGTCGACTCCACCTGGCAACACTGGCAGGTAGGCACTTTTTCCACGATTTTGTATGAATCCTTGATACTTAATCCTGTTAATGTTTCCTAGAACTGGTGGACTTTCATTTCAATCTCTGCCATTTTCTTCTCAGAAAATCGACCGTGTCATTACCTTTCTGACTAGTCTATCCAGGTAAACATATTATATACGTTTGGATGACTATATTCAGGTAGAATACCTCAGTCAATGTTATTTAGTAAAGGATACCAAGATCTTCATGAAAAGCTTCATTAGACAGTGATTACATGACCTGAAGGCTTCGTATATTAAGCATTTAAATAGCAATTTTCTTGTTTTTGACCATTTCAGCTGAATATGATGGAATCTTCTAGATCATTGACGCTAATACAAATTGGCAACATGGTGAACATCTCATATAATCGTAATATACGCCGTTCTGGTCCTGAGAGGCAGATGCTGGCTACGAACTGTATTTTTTTTCGTTGTTTTCTCTTTTGACCGCATGATTACAGCGGAGGTATGTGTCAGGTCCAGGTGGCCAGCTGTCGCGGATGCACATGCCGCTTTCGCGGACCTTTAAATCCGCCATTTTTAAAGGGACCACCGGCTCCTCAACCCGTTCTCTTGTTCGCATCTTTTGTTTTGCACAACACAGCCAACTGCTGTTTCGGGCATTTAAATTTTACGTCAGGTGCTCACAATCTTTGACGTAAAAGCTTTGATGGATACTGAATAGATCAAGTTTTGATTCAGCACTTGCAAAGGTATCAACTAGCAACAGCATAATGGTTAATATCATGTCTGATTGGATTGTAAAAAGGAATACAACTCTGTCAAGGACGAAAAGGCTTTGTGGATATTGAAAATAGATCCACGGCGTGCAACTACATGCCTGCTTATTTTCAGAAATGTTTTAGGAGGGTTTCAAAACTGGAGGCTGTGGACGGTGTGGGATTGTAAAAGTTATATTGTTAGACTTTATTACTAAGAAGCTTATGATCCCAGCAATGTTACGCATCTGTTAAATATAAAAGTCAAAAATTTTCCTTAAATTTCTATAATTACTTGTTATACATGTTCGTCAATTTACTGGACGCCATATTTTTTTAAATATGTGTAGTCAACTTTTTTTAAGAGGCACTATTTTGATCACATTTTCGGTCTAATAGTTATAGTGTAATCATGTTAGACGAACAGACTCCTGGTTTGCGAAATAATTGTCTGGTTTTATTGATGCACGTTGTTCAAGGGGGTATTTAAAACATAGACGCATAAAATGGGTACACCAATTTTTGTGGGAAAACGTTTTATTCGACAACACACAATGAGACGTGTTTTTTGGAATTCAATCGAAAGTGTTGATAGGAACGAAAAAACTCTTCAAATAAGATTTTTAGGTAGCTATGATACCTACATAATGAGAGCACGCGTAAAAAGATCCCACTAACAGTAAAAAACAGGCAAAATGCAGATTTTCACGCAGCTACTTGAAATTCTTAAAATCCGAAGTCTTCTTCTAAATAACCACAACAAAATTGGATTCGATTGGTCAAGTAGTTTTTGAGAATTTCTAATTGTTTATCGCAAAACACCTGTCTTCCGGCCATCACTACTAGTTTATTGGGTAAAATGCAGGTTTCGTTCAAAGGGCATTTTATAGCAAAATACACGAGTTCACCTTGTCGACATTGAATCACAGGCCATTCCGGAAGGTAATTATTATTTTTGTGCGAAAAACGAAGGTTTCCTTTTTTTAACTTCTAAACAAATGCAAACAGATCGCAGTTGTTTATAAATGAATAGATTCGCTATGATATTCGAAAAACATACGTTATTATACACATTTTTAAACAAAGCGGATGTGTCTATCACCTTTTGTTGCGAAGAAAAAAATTACTTGTACGCGGAAATACACTACATGGTTACTCTCTTCATCATTAATCAATGATTATAGTTGATAAGGCGCTTTGAAATAAACTGAACATTTAATTGATGATAAAATTTGGTGGTAACTACCAAATTCAACCAACTTATCACTATTTCTTAAAATTACACTTAATTTTTTGTATAAATATATACTAAGTGACATATAAATCCGAACACCCAGTTTAAATGGTTTTATTTTATTAAAAGTTGGTGAATGTATTTATCTTACTGTAAATAACAAGTGAAAAAGTTTTCAGTCTTATCAGTTGGACATTCCGGTTTTTATACTGCTTTTTTTTAATTCACTAACGCTCTAAAAATGAATATTTCAGCCGCAGTAAAGAATCAACGTTGGCGGATTTTGGTTCTTGACATCCTTTACGATCGGTTACGATGCCTAGAGTACGGAGACCTGTACGCCGTATAGTGGGACTTCGGGAAGCTGGACTTTCTTTTCAAGCAATTGCAGTTAGAGTGCAAAGAAGTGTAGACACTGTGGTTAGCTGTTGTCAGGCATGGCTTCGAGAAGGCCGTACGCAAAGAGCAAGCGGCACTGGACGCCGCCGTAGAACAACAAGACCGTGAAGATCGCCGCCTAAGATTATTGTCCTTAAGGGACCGTTTCTCCACTACCAGGTCCATTGCAAATGAATGGTTTGCAGAACACGGAAGACCTATTGGCATGCGAAGTGTTTACCGACGAATGAGAAGTTTTGGCTTGTTTTCATACCGGCCACACAACTCGAGAACACCGACGTAATCGCCTTGAGTGGTGCAGACAACGGTCACTCTGGGATCAGGAATGGAACAGTATTGTCTTTAGTGACGAGTCTCGATTTTGTTTAGGCATGCACGATGGTCGTGCCAGGGTTAGAAGGCGACGTGGTGAAAGGAGGAATCCACAGTTTTTTGTTGAAAGACATGTTCATCACACTGTTGGAGTTATGGTTTGGGGTGCTATAGCTTATGGTTCCAGGTCACCTTTAATCTTCATCAGAGGTAACATGAACGCGCAGCGTTATATCCACGAAGTTCTAGAACCCCATCTTTTACCCTATCTTGACACCCTGGCAGATCCAACTTTCCAACAAGATAATGCCCGACCACATGTTGCAAGAGTCACAATAGACTTCTTTCAACATAATGATGTCACATTGTTACCATGGCCACCAAGATCTCCCGACTTATCCCCAATTGAGCACGTGTGGGATAGGATGGGTAGGAGATTGCTCAATTTGCAACGTCCTCCTCAGACTCTAGAAGCACTTCGAGAGGAGTTGGTGGTTGCCTGGAATGAGATACCACAGGAGGACATTGACCACCTGACCAGAAGCATGCCTAGGCGCGTTGGAGAATGCGTAGCACATCAGGGTGCATCCACACATTATTAAAGGTCAAAGGGCTTTAAAGCAGTGCAATCATTTTTTCATCTACTTATCATGCTTCATTAAGTACTTATACAAAATTTTATTAAAATAAAACCATTTAAACTGGGTGTTCGGATTTATATGTCACTTAGTATAGTTGATAAGGCGCTTTTAAATAAACTGAACATTTATTTAGTTGATGAAAAAATTTAGTGGTAACTACCAAATTCAACCAACTTATCACTATTTCTTAAAATTACACATTATTTTTTGTATAAATATACATACAGGGTGTAAACGTTATGAGAGTCATTATTTAAATGGGTGATAGAGGGGGTTGAAAGAAGCCACTAACCACTAACTACCTGATGTGTGAAAGTTTATCGAACGTATTAAAAATCCACTTATAAATAGGGAACACAATTTTGATACATATGTACATTGTTTTACTTTTTAAAACCCACACTGCAATGTTTTGTATTTAAAGGTGTTCAAAATGTCGTCCTCCACTTTACACAGAAGCTTTATTACGACGAACCCAGTTTCTTCTTTCTCTAGGTCCTCGAAGTTGCCTATTTATTATTTCAGCCGTAATAAAATGTTTTTGCGAAGTTGTGCTTCAGTTGTTTTTGGACCAGCCCCATAAACCATCCCTTTAAGTTGTCCCCAGTACCACAAATTCATCGGATTGAGGTCAGGAGATCTTGCTGGCCATTTTCGAGGATCAGGAGCATTTCGACCGATCCAGCGATTTGGATAATGTTGATTCAAATCCTGAATGAAGCCTCAAAAAATGTGTGGTGGTGCCGCGTCATGAAGAAACCACAAATTCTGTCTCCGTTGTAATGGCATGTTGTCTAAGGTCTGTTCCAAAAGTTCTGGTAGGTTATTGGCTAGAAAGCTAAGGTATCCTTCTCCTGACAACTTTGGGGGTAACTTGAAAGGGCCAATTACCTGATCGTCAAGAATACCCGCCCAAATATTTATTTTAAAACGCTGTTGGAAATGACCTTCACGATTGGTATGAGGATTTTCTTGGGCCCACGTGTGAGTATTATGGAAATTTAATATCCCGTCTCGCATAAAAGTACATTCGTCCGTCGCTAGAATGTTTTTTAAAAAATCCGGATTTTCAATGTTTTTGTGCAAAAACCACTGATAGAATGTTAGTCTGCGAGAATAGTCTTCTGGTAACAAGGCCTGCACTCGTTTCCCGTAGGATTCTATGGACTTTGGTATGCGATAGTACGCGGCGGCCTAATTCCCGAGTGCTAATATCTGCATTGATTTCCACGATATTTAAAATTTGTTCCTCCTGCTCTACAGTAACTTGTCTTTAACGAGTGAGAATATTAGTGGGCTGAACACTTCCTGTATCTCGAAGTCTTTGGTACACTTGCACAAATGTCCTTCTGTCCATCCAAGATTTGAATTCTGACGAGCTTCACCGTAAACTAACAACATGTCAGCGAACTCTTGATTCAAGAACATTGTAAACAAACACGACGACAAAACGATAAAGTAATTTATCTACGCAAAACGGTAACTAACCACTGTTACCGTTTGCGATCGATTGCCGGTTCGATAAGAGTGATGAAAGACCGACGCGCTGTTGTCATGTGTGTTTTAAATATTTAATTTAATGAAACTTACTTATTTACTGACTACAAATTTTGGCTTAACTTAGGAAATTAAAGCCATTTATTTGTAAATTACCCAATTTAAGAACGTTTCAGATAAGATTATAAAAATTAGTAAGATTGTGGTGATTGTGATCGTTTACACCCTGTATACCAGTCCTTGTGATACCAATGTCAGAGAATTTGAGGGAATGTGACAAGCCCTAAACGATAACGCCTGATGCGTCTCTATAATACGTATCAGCAAATCGCATAGGGATCCCGTCGGTGGCAGATGCCGGCACACTTCTGTGTTTATACAGATCCTACCCACCCACGCATCAAAAAAAAATGTACGGCTTCATCGAACGACAGATGCAGATATGTCAATATACGTGATTATTATTTTTGTTCATGTGTATTAGATACATTTAAATGTTACGATCATTTCATTTTAATACTGTACGTGCCCTCCCTCACCGCGATGCCAAATACGAGGGTGGTCCCAGAAGTACCCGACCAAACGAAGAAAACACAAAATTTTTGTAAAAAAATGTATTTATTTTTCAACATAATCTCCTTTGAGCTCTATACACTTTAGCCAGCGATGTTCAATAAGTTCGATACCCTTTTTATAATAAGAACTGTCTTGCTCCTCAAAATAGCCATTAACTGCCGACATCACTTCTTCATCGTTGGAAAATCTTTGACCACTGAGCCATTTTTTCAAGTTTGGAAACAGAAAATAATCCGAGGGGGCTAAATCTGGTGAATAGGGTGCATGAGGTAGCAATTCAAACTTTACTTCGTTAATTTTGGCCATTGCAATAACGGATTTGTGAGCTGGTGCATTGTCTTGATGAAACAACACTTTCTTCTTAACCAAATGCGGCCGTTTTTGCTTGATTTCATCGCTCAAACGTTGCAATAAGTTCGCATAATACTCGCCGTTGATAGTTTTACCTTTTTCAAGATAGTCAATGAAAATTATCCCACGCGCATCCCGAAACGCCACCGCCTGCAGATGAAGCGGTCTTCGCCATCTTTGGAGCCGGTTGTCCCTTTTGAATCGATTGTTTTGATTGTTCTTTTGTCTCGAGATGAACCCGTGTTTCATCCATGGTTATGAAACGACACAAAAATTCTGCTTTGTTGCTGTGAAACTTCGCTAAACACTCAATTGAAACATCTTCACGACACTGTTTTTGCTCGATTGTGAGCAATCGCGGCACCCATCTTGCACACAGCTTTCTCATATCTAAATTTTCAGATAATATGCGATGAACCGCACTTTTTGAAATGCCTACTATGTCTTCTAGCTCGCGCACTTTCAGTCGACGATCATTCAGTATCGCTTTGTGAATTTTCTTCACCATTTCTGGAGTCGTCACCTCATTTGGTCGACCACTGCGATGCTCGTCTTGGCAGCTCATGCGGCCTCGTTTAAACTCTACTACCCAATATTTTACTGTTGTAAACGAAGGAGCAGACTCACCCAGATTAGAATCCAGTTCAGCTTTTATATTGGTTTGGCTGAGGCCTTTGAAATAAAAGTATTGTACCACATAATGATGTCCAATTTTCTCCATTTTCACAAATTCACTGAAAACGTTCAGTATTAATGGCTGCCAAACAAATACTAAACAACAAACTTGACACATATGCTTTATAGGTTGCATACTTTCTAAAACAATGATATTTTTCAAACAACTATCGCCATCTCTAGGTCAGGCCGGGTACTTCTGGGACCACCCTCGTATATGGCGACCAAAATGTCCCATCGGCATTAGTCGTAACATGTCAGCTGTTGCATGTTGTCCTCTTTCGCAAGATATACGATGTAATTGGCGGGTTCTCTTCTTCCTCCCACAACGTCAACGCGGGTGTTCCCCAGGGATCGGCCTTGGCTCCGACAATGTTCCTCTTGAATACCAACGACCTGATTTCCTGTACGATTAATACGATCTATAACTCTGCAGGAATTCAGAGTGGCGAGCTCTTCCGGTGAGCTAGCAGCGACTTCCTCTTCGGCGAGAGACCTGGAGATTATCACTGCTTAGGGGCGCAAGAATCTGGTACAGTTTGATGCCTCCCAAACACCTTTCTCTGGATGGCCGATTTCCACCCCAAAGAGCCGTTCATTTCGGCTGGTCGGAGTTCGGATCACCGAGAAAAGGAGACCCGTCTGACTTCGGCCTCCCATCCTAACCGTGTCGAACATCCAGAACTGGCCGATAAGACCGCTCCTTTGTCCCTAGGGTATCGAGATTGTGAACTAATCTATATGAGCATACTTCTCCCAGAGCTACTAACCTTAGGCATTTTAAAAATCGGATGAACAAAGTATCTTTAAGCTGCTCATAGCAGCCGCGGTGCGCTGGTTTAAAAAAAATCCTATTTGAATGGGTCAGATTGGCGGATGCTAGTGAGGTCACCATGGGATCCCAGTCCAGGAGAGAGGCAATATTGTAACAAAAACAGATAGTACTACCAGCGACATCTGTTGGGAACCGCGCCAGGGACTCTCATCGAAGATTCTGGACTGCCGCTATGTGGCTCACCGGAACTTTCTTGAACTAACGAGCACATGCGATGGGTGGCGATCCATGTGTGGACGGAATATTACTCATAAACAAATACAGTTTGGGAAAATCTATTTGAGGGATGTTATACATGACATTTGAGGGCACATTTCTAAAATATTGGTCATTATACAGGGTGTCCCAATTTCGACCTACATATCAAAGTTGTGATTTTTCAAATGGAATGCCTCAAATTTTATCGCATATTTGGATAAACCAATTCAAAAGAAGAAAACTGATATAACATACTATGGGGTTTTGATAATTAGCTACTGAGATATAAGGTGTTTTGTCTAGAAAAACCCTCCACTTCGGCGACCCCTCAGTCCGCCATTTTGACATTTGGAGTGCTGAATTTTGTAGCAAAAAAGGCTTACACACCTCAGCTTTTATCTTATTTGTTACTTTTTCGAATTTTAATTTTTGCGCATACAGGGCGGTCAAAAACGCAAATTGTAGTTTTTCTCAAAAATTTCAAATGCATCACAATATATATTTGTGCAAGTTTGCATTCAATTTCTTATAAGTTTTTTTTTTTTGGATACTAGACACATACGGGTTTTTACGGCTATTTTTTCGGTTATATATACAGGGTGACTTCGAAGTTGAGTCATTTATTTTAACACTGAGTACATCTGATCAAAAGAAATGTTTTTTCCTTTAACATTTTTCTGGTAAAATTAAAGTAACAAAGTTATAGAATTATTGCTGTGTTTAAAAACACAATCTAAACCATCATCTTAATTACTTGTAATGCCCAAATCGAAAATGTAAAAAAAATATTATTTTCCCATAAATAATTAAAAATGCATCGAACCTTAAAAATCGAAATATCTCAAAAACGGCTAACTATAACGAAAACTCACAGGAGAGCTTTTTTATGTTGAACAGTGCGAAGAATCAGTTTTTTTATTCAAAAAGCAAAAAATTGCACTAAGAAAAAATTTTCGGTCATTTTAATACACTACAGGTACAGTAGAGAGCGCCCTCTAGCGGCTACAGTAAAACTATGCTCATGGTTCGTTTTGTCGTACCAAAAAACCCTTGCATACCAATTTTCACTGTTTTACATCAAATATTGTTCGAAATATTTAAAAAAAACTATTTTAGAAAGTAAATTTAAACACCCTGTATTTCGGAAGCCACGCATTTTTCGACCCATGTTTATATAGACTTTATGCATTAATTTTAAAAGTTCTATCGAATCTTAAAGTTATGCAACAATAAACTGAAACACCCTGTATATATATATATATATATATATACAGGGTGACTTTGAAGTTGAGTCATTAATTTTCAGATAATGATTGTAGAAGGAAGATAAACCAAAATATGTGTGTAAAAATAAAAAAAAAACAAAAAAAAAATTTACCTTGTTTTATAAAGTATCCTCCCAACAAGTATTTCAGTGCGGACCTGTATTTGATCGTGAGGTGCCCTGTGAGGGCTTAAGTCACCTGATTCACGAGCCCGTTGTACTACACTAACAAAGGCACGAGGGGTTGGTTGCACTCGATTGGGAAACCGATCCGCATAAACATGTGCAATTTTTTATTTCGTTTGAGCCACGCAACAGACACTATTCACACTGACGACTGACACTTTCTGTATGTATAACTGAACTGAATGAAATAAAAACATCGTTCCAAATTCTTTCGCTTTTTTGTTTCCCATGCGATGAACCGATAAGGTGGATTATATCCGTTGTTGCCAAACACGAGTACATGATATTATTATTGAGACAGGGCGGTACTCAAACTTCCAAAGCGCTATAACTTTGTTACTTTAATTTTACCAGAAAAATGGTAAAGGAAAAAAACATTTCTTTTGATCAGATCTACTCACTGTTAAAATAAATGACTCAACTTCGAAGTCACCCTGTATATACACCTTGGGAAAAAACATTATTATACATTATGATGAGGAAGAGAGATGGAAATATACAAAAGTATGTAGGTGCGTGAAAGACACTCGATTGTAGGATCCTATGTGGCAGCATCGGAGCGTGACGGACAACGGGGTAAAGTAGAAAAGTGATAAAAGAGGGAGATGGCAGAACGGGCGCTGGCGCCTACCGCTTAGACGGATGCGCTCAACAAATGCGATTTGTTTCTCCCATTCGCAGAGTTGCCGATACCAATATGTCATATTTCTAAGAAATCTAAGTCTACCCAAATTTCGGGAAAAATAGCTGCGGATTCCACATAAGAGTATTCCAAAAATGAAAAAAGTTCAAACTATTAAAATTGTATTAATGTTTCATGGTTCAAATCATATTTTTCATGTTTGTATATTGTTGTATAAATGATTTTGTAATCGCTATTCTTGTTGCCAGTAGAGATACAACAGTATTGAGAGAAATCATGGACCGCTAGATAGGGCTACAACTACCATATGACTATCAAATAGTAGTGATAAACAGGGTTTGCTTATAGCACAGTTGCCTGGTGTGGCGAATTTGCGCCATAGGGGCGATTTGACAACCTTGAAGGACAACTATAACGGTTACTATGGTGCCCGGTATTCGGGAATCTGGCAATACCTGATGATTCCTAACGTTTATTACGCCAGATTGTTTGCTGACTTGCGCGGTACAATATGACAATCAACGTGACTGAGCACCTGGTAACCCTGGTTTAAGGTGTTATATTTAAAGAGCTTGGGGCAGTTAGGTATCTAGGTCACATTTTTTAATGTATTTCGAGAAATCCGTAATGTTGAGTAAATACTAGATCACGTTTCTTGCTTAGTTTGCTGAAAATTCTACAATAGACGTACATTTTGAGAAACAGAGAGTTGGTGACGACAAAATCGTAAAAATATAACGCATTTTCGTAAAATAATTTCTTTGTTGAAAAGACTGTGGCTTGATGACCCATTGAACGAGTATAGTGTCCCGCTCCGCTTTGAATATTCGAAACACTATACTCCAGCAGCATTCAGCTTCAATGTTATCTTTATGAAGTTCTAACGTCTAGGCCATGCTGATTAAAAGCTTGAATGAATCAACACTCAACTCTAAATTCCCCAAAATTCGGGAAGCTCTACTCAAATTGGCAACACAGCGTATCTGCCTATTATTCTCATTCGTGATACAGGTGTGCGGTTAACGGTAGGAAATATGTACGAACAGCGATGAAAGTAGACGAGTCGATGCGCTGTTGGCAAGAAATGATTTCCCATGTATAACAATGGTTTTTCCTAAGGTGTATATATACAGCTTAACCGCAGACCTGTATCACGAATGAGAATAATAGGCAGATACGCTGTGTTGCCAATTTGAGTAGAGCTTCCCGAATTGTGGGGAATTTAGAGTTGAGTGTTGATTCATTCAAGCTTTTAATCAGCATGGCCTAGACGTTAGAACTTCATAAAGATAACATTGAAGCTGAATGCTGCTGGAGTATAGTGTTTCGAATATTCAAAGCGGAGTGGGACACTATACTCGTTCAATGGGTCATCAAGCCACAGTCTTTTCAACAAAGAAATTATTTTACGAAAATGCGTTATATTTTTACGATTTTGTCGTGACCAAATCTCTGTTTCTCAAAATATACGTCTATTGTAGAATTTTCAGCAAACTAAGCAAGAAACGTGATCTAGTATTTACTCAACATTACGGATTTCTCGAAATACATTAAAAAATGTAACCTAGATACCTAACTGCCCCAAGCTCTTTAAATATAACACCTTAAACCAGGGTTACCAGGTGCTCAGTCACGTTGATTGTCATGTTGTACTGCGCAAGTCAGCAAACAATGGCGCAAATTCGCCACACCAGGCAACTGTGCTATAAACAAACCCTGTTTATCGCTACTATTTGATAGTCATATGGTAGTTGTAGCCCTATCTAGCGGTCCATGATTTCTCTCAATACTGTTGTATCTCTACTGGCAACAAGAATAGGGATTACAAAATCATTTATACAACAATATACAAACATGAAAAATATGATTTGAACCATGAAACATTAATACAATTTTAATAGTTTGAACTTTTTTCATTTTTGGAATACTCTTATGTGGAATCCGCAGCTATTTTTCCCGAAATTTGGGTAGACTTAGATTTCTTAGAAATATGACATATTGGTATCGGCAACTCTGCGAATGGGAGAAACAAATCGCATTTGTTGAGCGCATCCGTCTAAGCGGTAGGCGCCAGCGCCCGTTCTGCCATCTCTCTCTTTTATCACTCTTCTACTTTACCCCGTTGTCCGTCACACTCCGACGCTGCCAGATATGATCCTACAATCGAGTGTCTTTCACGCACCTACATACTTTTGTATATTTCCATCTCTCTTCCTCATCATAATGTATAATAATGGTTTTTCCCAAGGTGTATATATATATAGGTGAAAAATTAAAGCTTCCGCCTTTTGTTGGGTACTTCGACAAAATTTAAGCAAAGAGGACTCTTTATACTTTTTTTAATTCTCTCTAGCTTTCAATGGACTTTGCCATCATCATCAGGAGCTGCAATTACAATGATAACAGTAGCAACAAAAGTGTAAAATGAATTTAAATTGACTCAACTTACAGTAGTATGTGAGGATGTTGCTAATTGTTGTTTACGTATAGGATTGCAGCTCCTGATGATGATGGCAAAGTCCATTAAAAGCTAGAGAGAATTAAAAAAAGTATAAAGAGTCCTGTTTGCTTAAATTTTGTCGAAGTATCCAAAAAAAGGCGGAAGCTTTAATTTTTCACCTAACTGGTCTAGACGACAGTGACCACGTCTCAAGTTATATATATATATATATATAAAAACGCTACAATATCAGCTTTTTTGACAGGGGGAAGCTTTTATAGCCAGTCTCGGTAGAAAAACTCGACAGTACTGCTCTGCCGTCCCTTCCTTTTCATGCATGTGGTACAATCGAACGAAATAGAAACCTACTATTGGTTCCATGGTTTATTTGTGTTCTCCCATACCATACTCAGCATCATTTGCTTCACTACTGGTTAAATATCAACCCATATACCGACGCGTATGAAGTGGCAAAATTGTCAGCAGTGAGCTTCTCGCCGAGCGTCAGTTCGAGCTGTGTCTGGTGGTCAGCCCGCCTACCACAATCGAGTAGGTGATTAGGAGTATCCTAGTATACGCAATTCGTGTACTCTCTTTTTTCTAACGTCTTCAGGTAGCTGTCAAAACAAACATGTCCTGTCAGAAACTGTCAATCCCGCCATCTGACAACGATAAAATGGACGTAGTGCGCGATACGTATTCCGCACAGAACCATTATTTTCGAAATAAAACCCACAATTTGCAAGCGTTGTTCCGGCGTGAGTGTATTCATGATGAATTGCCAAACAAACCTGAGAATAAATCACTTGACAGCTGTCAAATTGGTCGCCATCTTAACTTAAAGTTCTATACCTCGAAAAAAACACCCGTTACAACTAAATGGCTCCTGGGTAAAACTCAAAAAGGTGGCAGTCAACGTGTTAATCACGGGAAAACCACAAGTTCGAAACACTCAATAGAACTGTTCAATGTAAAGTCGTAGTAAATATCCCATTCAGAATCATACCTGAGACCGCCTCTCGAAATTTAAACCCCTTCAGTCTCGCTACGAGTTCCTTATCTCTACCAAGTTAAACATGGCATTATCCACGTGCCAATGTTCACCGGCACGTGCCCATTACTATACACGTAGCACACCTTCCACATCTGCATCTGCAGGAGGCATTCTCTGCTCTATTTAACATAATGCCGCACCTTTCGATCTATTATATAGTCCAACGCGGCCTTATTGGATCCTGCTGCAAGCCTATTCATCCCTCGGCGCACCCTGCTACCCTAAAATCCTGCTGCAGCGCTTAGGAACTCGTATTTCATTCAAATGGTCGCGATAAAAAATTCTGGCTGTTACCATATGTCGCATAATGCTACTACATTGCATCAGAGGGTGGAGAGTGTGCGCGTACGTAGTGAATAGAAAGTTGGCGCTACGTCGTAAAGCCTATGTTTATTATCACACATTTTTACGGTGGTGATTTAGGTTTCGCAAGGGTTTTCAGCGACCCTAATGCAGATGAGGTCACTAGTCAGTTATTTGATATATTTTTGTGCTTATTCGTTCGTCATTTGGCTTTTTTTATAACCAGGTAATCTCATTAAAAGCATGATTCGGTGAGAATAATAATCACTGATCAACAACCAAAAAATATCCTAAATAAAATCAACAAAATATTACTATTTTTAATGTGCTAAAACCGGAATGAAATTTATTTTTTCAATATTAGTTCAAGTTTTAGAGATACGGTAATTATATGTGTTCCTGTTGTGAAATTCAAGATTCATTCATTGTGACAGCGTTAATATACTGTAATTCACAAGAATGCACGTGCTACATTTTTATATTCGGCAAGGAAAGATGATGTAATCGGCATGATTGTGTTACGTTATACATACGTGTACATTATATTGTTTTATATTAGCCATTTTTCCTCAGTTGGCTGACAGCGTTCATGCAAGATGTCTCGAAAGTGTGTAAACAATCCAGATCAGTTTTGTTACGTGTGTGGTGATGTGACTTTTGCGTCTCAGAGACGGTCTGTTACTCCACTAATAACAAAGGCATATCAGCTTTATTTCGCTTGTAAACTAGGTGATCAAGACAAACAGTGGGCACCCCACATCTGCTGTAATACATGTGCTTCAAGTCTGAGGAGCTGGTTAAATGGCAAAAAACGGTCTATGCGCTTTGCTGTCCCAATGGTTTGGAGAGAGCCTACAAATCATTAATGATTGTTACTTTTGCATGGTACCTTGTGTTGGACAAGCCACAGGTATGTCCAAGGAAAAAAATCGGTTATTAACTACCCAAACATACCATCTGCGATGAGACCTGTGCCTCACAGTGACGAAAATCCTACCCAAAAATTGTCATGTCACAAATCCTGTGTTTATCAGTCTTATACAAGATAAAGATAAATATGAAAAGAAAACAACACTCCAAAAGGCTGAGGATTGGAATGTTGAAATTATTTTATAAAGTCGTGAGCTTCGTCTCATCTCTAATTTTCCATAGAGTAAGTAATAATATAAAATTGAGATACCAATGTGAATAAAATGCAATAGTAAATCGATAGTTAATAATATGTAGCTTCAGAAGCTTGTAACTGGTGAAGCACCTTAAATTTATTTGACTGGAACGAATTTGAAAAAGTTCTAAATATTTATGTAACAAACAAGCTGTTGCGAAAGTGAAATCTTTTTTGAATCTAGATACTACACGGCTTGGAATATTATAACAAGCATTGTTTCTTAGAAAAACATTATACAGATAACTTGGAGATTTATTTCTTAAAACTTTATATCGGGTTTTCCAATAAGGACTTGAAAACTTTGAACTTTCACTGTGAGCGCACCTTTAAATCAATTACCGAACTGTCAATGTCAAAACATTCAGTAAAGAAAACATTTTCATCATGGTGAAATACACGAAAGAACAACGCTTACAAATAATTAAAATTTACTATTTTGTTTTCAACATTTCCTAGCTATTGGTTGATAAAATTTGTTGATTGGAACTTGAAGCTCATTCGCTGTATTTGAAGGACTGTTACCCTATAGGTGGAGAATAACGGACTGTTGATTTGAAATCCACCCTTAGAGTCGCTTCTGCAACTTTTTAAATTATTTATTCATACTTCTCAAAACACAAACTTCCTATAGAAGACATGTGCCTGCAATATTTGCGTATCCTATCGTTTCAATTCGGTCTTACTGTATCCAGCTGCCGTACCTCGTAAGACCTATGATTATCAGAATAGCTTATAAATACCCTTTTCTCATGCAAAATCGCCAAACACCGGAGCACTTATGCACATTAGGCATTTCAAATAAATTCACCCTCAATAAACCCCATAGAACCCCGTAGAAAGGGAAGTGAAAATTAAGTCTTTCAAATCCCGAGATCGAACCCGTCAATAAATTTACACTAACGTCTTCAGGCTTACGATACCATCTGAAGCCTGCCGAGACCCATACGGCAAATCAAGGCCGTTAGACCTATTGTTATCTGTTTCGCAATCCCCTGCCTTGCTGTTGTATCTCAAGATAAATATAAATCACTTTCGGGGCTCGCAAGCAGACGGCTGTTAGTCACATTTGCCAGTTGTTACCAACTAAAATGATACACTTCCCAAGTTATGGAGAACCTCTATTTATCTATTAAAATCTTTTACTTGGTACGCCCTCAAGTGACCAGACAATCTTGAAAAACTAAACATGAATTTAAATTTCTTGACTCTGCCGAAAAATCATAAGAAACAAGACCAACGGAAATGAGTGACATGTTTTTACGTGATGTACATGTCATAAATGGTATAACATCCAAAAAAACATATCTTATTTTTAAAATTTTCCGCGTTAATAAACTTCCCCGCCAGCGGCGTGAGAAGTAAAATGATTCTACATTAATTTCTACTAAACAAATCCATTTCAAGATATCTGCATCTACAGTATATTCAGATAAGAGATAGACCGGATGTAAACAAAAGGTTCGGGTGATTTTCACGCTAACGCCGCCGTCTCGACGTAAAACAGGAGCCCTCATTGGTCAATTCGCAATTAAATGCCTATGCCGAGCGGCAGAGCAGTCGTATCAAGGCAGAGTCACATTCAGGTTCAGACGTGTTACGTATGTCGTGTGCATCATTGCAATTTGATATTTCTTTGGACGTTTTCGTTTGTTATCTTATTAAGTTGTTGAGTTTGTCGTTGTTATTGTTATACCTTGTTATTGATTGTTATTGTTATCAACTGCTTGCGCAAAATGCCCAGTAGTACAGATACTGCCGATGAAGTTGTAAATTCCTGTAGTCCACCTAGGAAACGCTCTAAAAAAAGACACCTGAGTGCAGAAATGAAAGAGGTCAAAGAAATTGTTGTGAAGGTTTCTCACAAAGTTGGGGTCTGTCGCGCATCAGTGTTTAATGTGTTAAGACAATACAAAAAAAATCACACCTTTTCTGAGCCAATGACCAGTAAACATCGCAAAAGTATTGTTAAATCATTGGATGAAGCTGATAAGCATGTAATTAGGAGGAAAGTGCATGAATTTTTCTTTAGGAATGAAATACCTACTATAGATAAAGTACTGCAGGAGGTAAATGGAGATACAACGTTGCCAAATTTCAAACGATCAACTTTCCATGCGTTACTGAAGCATTTAAATTTCAAATGGAAAAAACGGGGTCGTAATAGTTTACTACTGGATAGAGAAGAAATTGTGCTATGGAGGAGGGATTATTTAACAAAAATTGGTAAATATAGAAATCAAAACAGGAAGATTTATTACCTTGATGAAACGTGGGTAAACGCAGGACACACTACAAGTAAAGTATGGGTTGATGATTCTGTAACTTCATCCAGGAGGCCCTTTCTAGATGGACTGTCCACCGGATTAAAAAATCCAGCAGGTAAATACGAGTAATAGACAACAATCGGATGTTTTTCAAACCTTGGGAACAAGGTTCTAAACATTAATTCCAGGGGGCAGATAAAACATATTACAAGTAACAAAACTTTTATAACTTTCGATAAAATGCGTGGATGTTTTATTGTCATTTTCATTTGTTAGAACTTTTTTAAGCCATGTTTTTATGTGTTTTAGATATTTCAATAATTTTTTAATATAATCTTAAAATACCTATGTCGAATATTATAAACTTAAAAAAGTTACTAAGTTTTATATTGTGTACCGTTCCTAATATTTCTAATCATTTTAATTCATACTTTAAGCTTTGTAAAGTTATAATTTGTTAATATTAATATTTGCGCGTATTTCAGGTTCCTGATCATTCATTTTTTAAAGGTTTATAACTTTAAATTAAATTGTGAAGCGCTGAGTAATCATACGACGTTCAATATTCTTTCTTTCAATATGACTAAATAATCCCAATTATAGCAATCTGATACTCATGTCTCAATGTTTTTTCGCTGAATGTGATGAAAACATTTGAAAAAGGTTCGCTTATTGAAATAAATCTGCACCAGTTAGTACTTCGATTTCCAGGTAAAGGGAAAAGGCTCATTATCTGCCATATTGGCAGTGAGGATGGATTTGTTGTTGACGGTCTGTGGTGCTTTGAGTCTAAGAAAACTGGAGATTACCACGAGGAAATGAATGTCGAATCGTTTGAACAGTGGTTTTCAAAAATTTTACCGAACTTAGAGGAAAACGCAGTAATTGTGTTGGATAATGCGCCTTATCATTCTCGAAGAATGGAGAAGGTCCCAACAACGGCTTCAAGGAAAGTTGATGTTCAAAATTGGCTCCGCTCGAAAAATATCAACTTTGAAGAAGCAATGCTGAAAGTACAATTATTAAGAATTGTCAAGGATCACAAGGCGGAATATCAAAAATACGCCATTGACGAAATGGCAGCAAGTCAAAATAAAACTGCGCTCCGTTTACCTCCATACCATTGCGAGCTCAATCCCATTGAGCTCATATGGGCAGAGGTTAAAAATTATATAGCTAAGCACAATACAACTTTTAAATTTTGTGACCTCAAAGGACTTTTCAAAGAAGCACTAGAATTAATAACAGCGCAAAAATGGGAAAACTGTATTCAGCACGTGAAAGACAAAGTTGAAAAGAGAATGTGGGAACTGGACAATATTTTAGAGGAACAAGTCGACCCATTCATTATTGACGTTGGTGCTTCAGGCAGTAGCGATGATGAAAGCTCATCAAGCTCATCTTTCCAATAAAAGATGTCGTTCATCAAATTCGGTAAGTTATAAGTAATTATAAAGCTACTGTATTTTAATTAATTATTGAGATTTTTGAACCCATTTTGGCAAAACCTATTCAAGAATCTACTTTCTGACAATGTTCAACCATGCACATTTTTTTACGTTTTGAACGTTTTAATTTGGTTACATATTTACCTAGAAATCAAAAAATATACTAATCAATATTCTAAAAGCAATTTTAAGAGATATACGATTATTTTTAATTTAGGCTAATTTAAACGCCATTTTGAGATTATATTCGACTGTATTTCACCAAACATCAGGCGGCATCCGAAGCTGGAAATCGAAGCGAAAATGTTGAAAGCCTTATGTATATTTACATCATTATATATTTCTTACCCCACCCCCACATGATCCTATATCCATCACCAATCGTATACACATCGAATTGTGCTCATTTACTACAAAGTTACGCAAAGCAGCATCTACTATCTAAAATATGTACTGCGTGACTCTTAATACGTCCCTGCCGAATGTTACAGCGTTCGATGATCACGTGGTCTTGTTTATGTCCGGTCTATCTCTTATCTGAATATACTGTAAATGAAATGTTACAATCATTGATAAGAAATGGTGTAGGCTGCGGATGACAAATGAACATTTGACAATGTCAATAGTCATTTGTATTGTCAAACGTTCATTTTTTATCCGTAGCCTACTACATTTTTAAAGAAATATTTTTTATCACATAATTGTAGTTTTCATTCATCGCCATTTGGTAAACGTCGTTGGTAGGTCTTCTTCCGGAACAATGCTGTCTACGCTGCCAGTTTACCGAAGGGATTTTATGTTGTTAAGGGCAGGAGAAATCCTGAGCACCCTCGGTTAAAGCTTGTATTTTTTCTTAGCGACAAGGGCGCAACGCAGAGACGGTTAGGGCTGAAATTAATTTAGACCGATTGTGTACATTCTTTTTTATACCTAAAACTTCAATTGTTTTCGTCGTTGGTGACACTCATTTTGGTGACACTCTGATTGCTGGTGGCGTTAGAATAGAAAACGAAAAAGCTCGGTTTTGATTGTTTAGAAGCAAGGGACTCTTCGGGATAATGGGGTATTCTATGTCTCGACAAATATGCATTTTTAATAGCGTATACAGATTTTTCGTTGTTGGAAATTCGTACTCTGAAACGGCAATAAATAGTTTGTTAGTTAGTCGAGATTTTTATTTTACTCGTGTTGTGCCCATAGCTCCGCTGCCACTGGGCCTATTTTCAAAAACCACACAGTTTTTCATGCTTGGCATAGTTGAAAACGGATAGCCCACCCTATATAATTAGTCCATAGTCATTTTCCCTGCACTACCGATAATACTGTACATCTGGCAACGTCACCCACGCCGCGTCGACACATCCACTCAATGGCACGACACTCATACGAGGGTTGCCACGTGTGGTGATTTTTCACTAGATCTGATGATTTTTTAACACCTTTGGTGATTTGGTGGAAACTTTCCCAAAATGCCACATTTCTGGTGTTTTTTAAATATTTTGCATTGCAGATATTGAAGACAAGCATACAGAAAACATGCAACAATTCAATATGAATAAATATGTTTCTTAGAATTTATACTTTTGTTGTTTTTTATTTTAGTAAATATACAAGTGACATATAAATCCGAACACCCAGTTTAAATGGTTTTATTTTAATAAAAGTTGGTGAATGTATTTATCTTACTGTAAATAACAAGTGAAAAAATTTTCAGCCTTATGAGTTGGACATTCCGGTTTTTATACTGCTTTTTTTTAATTCACTAACGCTCTAAAAATGAATATTTCAGCCGCAGTAAAGAATCAACGTTGGCGGATTTGGATTCCTGACATCATTTACGATCGGTTACGATGCCTAGAGTACGGAGACCTGTACGATTTCGTCAACTTAGTGAGTTTGATAGGGGCCGTATAGTGGGACTTCGGGAAGCTGGACTTTCTTTTTGGGCAATTGCAGTTAGAGTGCAAAGAAGTGTAGACACTGTGGTTAGGTGTTGTCAGGCATGGCTTCGAGAAGGCCGTACGCAAAGAGCAAGGGGCACTGGACGCCGCTGTAGAACAACATACCGTGAAGATCGCCGCCTAAGATTATTGGCCTTAAGGGACCGTTTCTCCACTACCAGGTCCATTGCAAATGAATGGTTTGTAGAACACAGAAGACCTATTGGCATGCGAAGTGTTTACCGACGAATGAGAAGTTTTGGCTTGTTTTCATACCGGCCACACTGGGTCCTCCTTTTAACTCGAGAACACCGACACCACACCACAGTGCCTTGAGTGGTGCAGACAACGGTCACTCTGGGATCAGGAATGGAACAGTATTGTCTTTAGTGACGAGTCTCGATTTTGTTTAGGCATGCACGATGGTCGTGCCAGGGTTAGAAGGCGACGTGGTGAAAGGAGGAATCCACAGTTTTTTGTTGAAAGACATGTTCATCACACTGTTGGAGTTATGGTTTGGGGTGCTATAGCTTATGGTTCCAGGTCACCTTTAATCTTCATCAGAGGTAACATGAACGCGCAGCGTTATATCCACGAAGTTCTAGAACCCCATCTTTTACCCTATCTTGACACCCTGGCAGATCCAACTTTCCAACAAGATAATGCCCGACCACATGTTGCAAGAGTCACAATAGACTTCTTTCAACAAAATGATGTCACATTGTTACCATGGCCACCAAGATCTCCCGACTTATCCCCAATTGAGCACGTGTGGGATATGATGGGTAGGATATTGCTCAATTTGCAACGTCCTCCTCAGACTCTAGAAGCACTTCGAGAGGAGTTGGTGGTTGCCTGGAATGAGATACCACAGGAGGACATTGACCACCTGATCAGAAGCATACCTAGGCGCGTTGGAGAATGCGTAGCACATCAGGGTGCATCCACACATTATTAAAGGTCAAAGGGCTTTAAAGCAGTGCAATCAGTTTGAAATTTTTATCATTTACTTATTATGCTTCATTAAGTACTTATACAAAATTTTATTAAAATAAAACCATTTAAACTGGGTGTTCGGATTTATATGTCACTTAGTATAGTAGTAACTGTTTGTTTGTCATTTATTTTTTTTATTTAGTATCGATTGCCGATCCGCGCCAAAGTATAATAAGCCCAAAACAGTAATAAGTCCATTTTGACTGAAACAAAGAAAATGTTGACCTGGAGACCACAGTCTCATAACAATTTTTATTTCAGATCTTGTAATTTTTTTCCGAATCTGGCAACTAATTTTGGTGGTAAATATATTTTTCACCTGGCAACTCTGCTCATCTGTGATAGAAAATGTTTCTCCATCAGTTTTAAGGGCGAACGTAATGTAAAAAATTGAGATTTCCACACCTCTTACAATCGCCAAACTCAACTTTGAACGTCTACCAAAATTTTACTGAAAATGATCAAGAGTTTCTGAAGGCCTTAGGCCTTCGTGATAGTTGGAGTATAAAAAAAAAATCTCAAAAAACGAAGTATCCCTCCAGCTGGTCCTCCGACACCGGACCGATTTTCAAATATAACAAAGCGATACTTAGTATAGTAGTAACCTTGTGTAAAAATTCCATAAAAAGATGTACTTTCCAAGCTATAGACGGGCAAAGTATACGCGGGCAGACATTACTATCCAAATAAGTATATAGGAAATAAAAAATGGGGACGCGGAATGATCTTAAAAAAGCACGCCCATGCTGAAAAAATCTCGATCAACCCCCGTGCGTTGCGTAGGTATTTTTCGTTGGTCGGCGATTAGGCGTCTTGCGAGCCCCGAAGCGTTCTCCCTTCCTTCGATTGTCCTTCGACTTCTTCGGTACAATGGCTTGCATCCCGCGGGGTGTTCGCTGCTCCAGCACCTGGTTGCGAAGGGCACGAGACTGAATCCAAGCAGTCCTGTACCTTCACAACAATACCGTCTGGAGATCTCGAATGTGTCACGCTGTGATGACCCGGCGACGTATGTGACGGGTGTTTCTTACTGGCTGTTGCACGCGACCACAGTCAAGGTCTAGGTCTGCATCAACGTCTATTGTCAATGTTCTGTGGCTGTTCGTAAAGCTGTCAATTAGCGTTACTATTTAGAACACGAGCTCTTTGATCATATTTTACAAGATTAGTATACATTTATACAGAAATCATGACTTATATGACAAAATAACGTGATATGATAAATAGCGAAAGTAACATTTTACATAAAGGATTGAGTTCAGCGCAATTTAAATCCTCTGATTAAGTCGGTCAAACAGGCTCATACCATTAGTCAATAGACATTATTTCCCTGCCCTACCGGTAGTTACGGTTCATCTGGCAACGTTGTCCCTTTCCATATATGCGCAGCATCGGTGCAGCGAGTTAAGCATCCCACAAACCGGCGCGAAATATTCGCTTTGGCTGCGAAAATTTCGCGGCGATGAATTCGCGATCAGATTAAAACGCGGCGGTTTACGGACAGGCTCAGACTTGTGCGAAGCGAATGCGATTGTTCCAGCGTTTTTATCGCGGCGTATTTCAGTTCGCCTTTGACCGCGTTTTTGACGCCGTTCTTCAAAAATTCGCAATGGCAAAAACGGAATTATTGATAGAAATAGTGAAAAAGTATCCTTGTTTGTATGATTTGTCGAACGATGAATACAGGAATGTGAGAAAGAAAAACAAGATTTGGATGGAAATAGGAAAAGAATTAAATACAAATGGTATGTACCTAATATTTTTTATTAACTTGTTAAATAATTTACAGTCTACACAAATGTGAAAACGAACATTCTATATATTGGGCATAGGCATATCAGAATTAAAATAATTATGAATTTGTCACGAGTAGAAAATGCTAGCCTTGCTGCCCGCCGAGGATCATTTGCTATATCAGTAAAAGCTCCAAGCACGGGTTCTGGGGGATCTAAGAATTGAAAATATTTGTCATCGCCACTTTTACTTCGTAAAAAATTGTGTAAAACACATGCCATATGTACAATTAGAATAGTAGTACCTACTTTAGTTTCTAATGGCCTGTAAAATATTCGCCATTTTTGAGACAAAATACCAATTGCATTTTCCACGACCCTTCTAGCTCGACAAAGTCTTACATTGTATTTCTCTTTTCTGACGTCTGTTAAAGTCTGCTTATAAGGAAATGGTCTCATAAGGTATGGTTTTAAAGCAAATGCTTCATCACCAATTAAGACGTACGAGCAGATTTCATTTTGCCCAGGGAGAAATCTAGGTGCAGGGACTCTCATTAAATTTTGTTCAAATCGTTTTCCCATGTTTGAGGTTTCGAAAATACCCCCATCACTATTTTTTCCGAAACCACCAATATCAACACATATACATTTATAGTCCGGGCCAACAATTGCCATAAATACTATTGAATATTTATGTAAATAGCACCAGTAATTGGAGCCACTGTTGTTAGGTCTCTTGATTGTTACATGTTTACCGTCCACGCTGCCAATGCAATTGGGAAATCCCCATCTATTTTCAAATTCTTCAGCACATTTTTTCCATATATTCTCTGTTGGTTCTGGTACATATATATGCTCCATATGTCTGCATATCGCTTCACAGACTTCGGTTACGATTGCACTCACTGTTGTAAAGCCAACTCGAAAGCTATGCCCAATGGTATAGAAGGTGTCACCAGTGGCAAGGAATCTATAAAAAAATCGTTTTTAGGTGATGAAGTAAAAAAAAGGTGGAAGAATATCAGAGACACATTTGCAAAATATATAAAATCTACCAAACCAAAGACCGGCCAAGCATTGGGCAACATAAAAAAATGGCAGTGGGCTGACTACATGGAATTTTTCCGTCCTTTTTTGGCATTTGCCAAAACGTCGTCTAATGTGAAAGATATTGACGTCATACATTATGAGACTGCCGAATTTAACTCAAATATATATCAGGAAAGGGCTGGAAATGTAGAAACCGAAAATTTGGAAGACCGCGGCCATGGAGAAGATGAAAATGCTGATGTAGATGCAGAAGATGCACAGAACGCCTCGGCAACACAGACAGCACCACCTTCTTCATTGAACACTACAGCAGTGACTACTCCAGGGCACACCTTTCCGCAGACTGCAACTACACCAAAATATAAAACGAGCAGAAAACGCTATGAACCACCATCTTCGTCTGTACAACAGCTCATTAATTATTTTGAAGGTAAAAAACTTAAAAAAGAGAACGAGGCCATTGATTCACTTTTCTTGGCACATGCACAGACTGTGAAAACACTTCCCTTAAAGCGTCAAACCCGAATAAAACTAAAAATAGCCGAATTAATAGCGCACGAAGAATTTGAACATATTGAAGAAATGTCTTCAGCGTCTACCCAGAATTCTGCAAGTATGTATGATAGTAGTATGTCGTCCTTCCCAAGCGGCACTGGGTTTACTCCAATAATATACCCAACAGAGGAGGCAAATTCTGCCTCGAATTATTTAGCAACATTTAATCCTAGTGGCAACATATAGTCCAATTATTACAATAAAATATTTATTTCACGATCCCTGAAGTTTTCGTATTCGATAAGCCTACTAATTTTAATACATATAATTTTTTTACCTGAGTGTAATAGCAAGTCGTTCTTCTGGCGAAATAGCTTCACGATAATTTGTGTCAGATTTTCGTATTTCATCTTTCACCAAGTTCAATATTTCATCGAAACACTCTGGAGTCATTCTAAAATATACGTAAAAGCGCTGTTCATCCAGCCGAAGTTGTGGCATCAAGATATGGTATTCCCCAAATTTATTTCGTTCCAAGTTAATATCATGTACCCACTTCCTTCGTTTCCTAAACAAAATTGAAAATATTTGTTTTATGTACTTCGTTAAACTTAATACATACCCAACTATCAAATGGCGTTAAATAAACTTAACTTACCGTGCATTTTGTTCCTCTTCTAAAGCAAGAAATAGAAGTGCCTCCTCTTCTCCTGAAGACGAGCTCATTGCAAAAGGCAAAAATAAAATGTACGCAACCTGTCGAAACCTTCACGTTCGCGGAGCGAATAAGACGCTTTGGTATGAATAAACAGGCGAAACAGATTGCGAATTTCGCTCTGAATTTCGTTGCGAATACTTCGCCGCGATTATTTCGCGCCGGTTTGTGGGATGCTTTATCGTTCATTTCGTGCATGGTCCGTTTATACAGGGTGGTCCAACGAAAAGGTCGTACCCGCATTTATGTCTCTCCTGGTATATTTTGGGAAAAACGTTCGGATACGTCAATTTTGATTTCTAGGGGGACGTCTTTTTATCTATAGCCGTACGATACAGGGTGAACCAAAAATAAGATATTGCGTTACACTTGGAAAACACCCATTTTTTTAATTTTTAGATTTTCCATTAAATATTCAGTAACTTTTGTATAACAAAGTTTTTACACCTCTCTTCAATCGTTGTGAAGCTATTTGAGTTTATAATAAAATTCGACTCAATACTGATAATAAAGAAATGCACCGCAAAATTATAATCATGGATACCAGCAAGAACATTTAGCATCAGTGTCATCGTATGTCATAGAAACACTTTATTTTACATTTTAAATCGTTAAGTTACCTACCTAGTGATAAATATGGAACAATGACTTATTCAATTCAAGTAAGGAATAACAAAACTGTATTACCAAAATGGGAGCATTGCAAGATCTACTGCCCGGTTGTTTAATGCGTTAAATAGTTATGTTTAACAATGTTTAAAACATGTTTTAAACACTGTTTTTTGTCGTTTGTGAATTATTCAACATTAAATAAGTTACTTAACAAATTTCTATAAAAGTATATATACAACGCATCTTATTTAACAAAAAATCAAAAAATCCTTAGAAATCATAGAAAATGATTTTAAAAGACAATAAATTTCACCCGTACAAGATAAAACTTGTCCATAATGAACACGATGTCCCAATCTGTTATTTAATATTTGTTTCTCGGATGAGTGTACGTTGTATTTACATGGTGTGCAAATATACATAATTGTCGATATTGGAGTGACTCGAATCCACATTTCGTCGCCAATAACACGAAGTGGTATATCTCAGAAAATACGAAAATTGAGTTAAGTCGATTTTAATACTAAAAAAAGGTTGCTGTTCAATATCACGAAGTACAATAAGTCAGTTTCTAATACCTGCAGAGTTATAGAAAAATAATACAATTAGACTTGTCTCAATTTAATAGGAAATTAAATTTCATGAGGCAGCTTAACTCAAGTTACGCCAATTTGTGAAAATATAAATTATACAAATCATTTTACAGCGTATGACTTATCTGAGCCAGTTCTTGAAATTGTAGTTTTAATTTTATTACTATTCGCTCTGTGGCGTATCTACATTTTTACCTTCAGCACAAATACAACCTTTTTAGATTAAAAAGACAAAAACTTAAGTCGAAGTTCTGAGTGCAGAACCAATCAAAATTACTACGAAAAAATATATGGATTTGAAGTCGCTGTGTGAAGGAGATATAGCGGTAGTTCGTTTACAATAATAGCAAAGATTCTTTTTAAACCTTCCTCATGGTTAATAGATATAATTCTAATTATTATTTTGTTCATCTTTAACAGATATTATTATATCATTATTATTTGACTGAGTCGTTTGTTTGTGCTGTCATATTTAACTTATAGGGAGTTAGATACTGCGGATACTTATTTCGCCATAATACTCACTGTTCCACTTTTTGTAACCATTTTGTCTTGTAATGAATTTTTTTTTAAATTACACGTGTTTTTATTTTTCATCACTTTAATGTAACACGGTCGTAACTAATCTTTATTCTGTGAATTACGACCATTCAATTGTACAAAATGACGAATCTACTTTTTTTGAAATTTTGAACACAAAATGAAACATGGGTTAATCGTTGCTCATTTTTGAAAAGCTTGTTAACATGGCCAGATATACCCACAAATTCAATTATGTAGCAATAATACCTTTTTGTGAGTAACAACTCAAATCTGTGTCCGCGCGTTTCCCCCCAAAATACAGGGTGATAGGGAAATAATATTCGTAACTTTAAGAGGTGATTCCTTTCATTATTCTAAGCAAAAAAGTTCATTATAACTTATGTCCGAAAATCAATCGTTTCCGAGGAAAGTGGGTCGTAAATAATTAAATTTTCTCAAACATTTGGCAACGCTGCAACGCAACCGCGATACGACCGCAACTGATTCATCGAATTGTTTACGTTTGTATGATATTTTTGTCGAAAATATGCCTTGAATTATTGAATACTTTTACGCAATTTTTTGTGACTAATATTTTTTATTTAATAACGCTTTTAGTACAGTACATGTACTTAAAAAAATGATAGAACTTACCGGTACGTGGCGATACACACCACCAATTCCCACGATTGTCAGTCACTTATTTGAAACGATGCGATGCATGAAAAAAGAAAAAACCAACATCCGTAAATCACATAAAGTTACGGTCAAATGTATCAGTAATCAGAACAACACGCGATGATACATGCAGTGCAGTCGGAGTACGACGTTGCCAGTTGTGTGAGGGATTTTGCTTGTCTGTTTTTATAGATGTATTGATACATTTTACGCTATTAGGCATATACATTTATATTAATAAGGAGCAAATTTAATTTATTTCATAACTAAAAAAAAATACGTTCAGCATTTTTTTGCTCCGAAACGGTTGATTTTCGGACACAGGTTATGATGCTTTGCTTAAAATAATGCAAGGAATCACCTCTTAAAGTTACGAATATTATTTCCCTGACACCCTGTACACCAGGAAAGTAACAAATGGGGGTGCGACCTTTTCGTTGTGCCACCCTGTACATTATTTTTTGTGTTGTGCTCGTATCTGAAAGACTGGTATCTTGTTTTTGGATACCCAGTATAGTATAGGTTAGACCTAATAATCGCAATTGTAACGTATCTTAAATACTGAGGGGATCCAGTAATTTAGCAGAATTGCACCATGGTGCTTTCAGTTATAAAACGCGTATGCCCTTGCTATTAGCCCTTCAAAGCTCATATCAGACCCCCACGGAGAATAAACAAGAGTATACAACGTCTCACTATACACCCCTAAACAGCTAATTCGTACAAACTCATTATACCTATTGTATCCAACCACCATCGGTACAAACAAGCATAATCCAAAACTGAAAAAATATTTTCGTTCGCATTCCTATGGCTTTTTTGCACCCTTCATAATTAGCGAGGTGCTAAAATAGGAGAAGGCGTGGTGTCAAAGGTGCCGGCAAGGGTTGCCAATCACCTTTCTTATGCTAATGAAAGATATTCGATATTTACTAATTAAACTTTTTTCGACTATTGTATTTCGCTTATGAATATTCTGAGACGTTATTAGATCTAGCTCGACGAAGGTTAGAATTAAACTAATAATTGTCGGGTTTGCGCCCTATTGATAAAGATCTGTGCGGATGTTAACGTCTTAGATGACTAATTTGTTCGTACCCGTTTCACCACTTTGACTGACACGTTCGTGAGGGACCCTAAAATGAAGACTCGGCGCGAAACATTTTTGCTCTGTCCATACTACTTCTCCAACTTGATTTTTTTCAAATTTGTTTGAATAACAAACTACCAAAGGTTGTTTTTTCGCTCCGAATAAGTTTTTTTTGAGTCAAACTGCTCAAGCAACCACCGGTCTGTAATTCTTATTCAACAGAGACACGTATACATGGCAGTAAGTGGTAAGAATGATTGCATAGTGGCAATTTAACCTGGCATTGGTTCCCTAGCAGATGGAAGAGTGTTTACACTTTTGTTTTATAGCTGATACCAGCAGCCCTTATACAACCTCTCAAGTGGCTGAAGTGCCCTGTTAGGCATGTCTGTTCTGCTTGTCCTAACAACGTTTTGCCTATGCTCTTACAACATACGAGGCTTGTTCAATAAGTCCCGGGTTTGGCGACAGAGGGCGTTCCTGAGCGAAGTTGGTGTTATCATCGTGTGCTGCCATCTATCAAACGGCGGCGCAACAAATTTCAGACTGATTGATAGGTTAGTTTGGATTTAGCAGCCATTCGTATCGTCCGGTAATTCGCTTTTTGATTTTAGACGGGAAAAAATGCGAGGAGATAGAATCAAAGTTGGATGTTGTTTATGGGGACACCTATGACCACAGTTAGTTGTTAGTTGGGCGTTTAATTAATTAAAAAAACACAAAAATTGCCGACTTCTATCGATCAATCAAATTCATGGAATTCATTCATTCTCTTGATAGACACCTACTTTCACGTCGTATTTTCATATTAAAAAGATACCAGATTTTCTTATACTGACCAAGTCAAAAAGCGTCACCAAGGGTACGTCTATTGTTTCATTATAAACAACACTGGACAACAAATTTTAGTTTTTTAATTGTATCTTGTGGAAAAAGTGCACTTTTTTCTTAATTTTGGAGCGCTGAATCCAAAAATGACAATGAAATAAAAAAATTAGTTGCGGTT
Source organism: Acanthoscelides obtectus (assembly GCA_963669975.1). Classification (NCBI taxonomy): domain Eukaryota; kingdom Metazoa; phylum Arthropoda; class Insecta; order Coleoptera; family Chrysomelidae; genus Acanthoscelides; species Acanthoscelides obtectus. Next base: position 10,310,589 of record CAVLJG010000004.1, read on the forward strand.
TAGAAAAAAAACTTTTTATTTTTAAGGATATATTAAAAAAAGTAACAAGATTCATATAATTATAAGAATCACTATATGCGCTGTCTTTTTGCTGTTCTTTTATGGATCGTTTCTGGAGCATCTCTACCAAGAGTCCAACAGTAGTCTGCAAGCATGGAAGGATTCCACTTTCCCTGGTACCTTTTTTCCATGGTTGAAATATCCTGATGAAAACGTTCGCCGTGCTCATCACTTACGGCTCCGCAATTTTCAGGAAAAAAGTCCAGGTGTGAGTGTAGGAAATGTATCTTAAGAGACATATTACAGCCCATCTTCTGATACGATGACAGCATATTTTTGACAAGGGTTTTATAGTTGTCAGCTTTTCCATTTCCCAAGAAATTAGTGACCACCAGACGGAAATCATTCCAAGCAGTTTTTTCAATACCTGTTAAAGTGTTTTCAAACTGTGTATCTTTCAAAATATTTCGAATCTGTGGCCCAACAAAAATACCTTCTTTAACCTTTGCCTCACTTAGTCTTGGAAATTTCTGACGCAGGTATTGAAAAGCTGACCCATCTCTATCTAATGCCTTGACAAAGTTTTTCATTAGGCCCAACTTGATATGCAGTGGTGGTAATAAAATTTTTTCGAATCTACTAATGGCATATGCTGTACATTTTTTTGACTTGGCTCTAGAAATTGACGAACAGGCCAGTTTTGTCTGGTGTAATAAAGTGCCTTTGCCCGACTGTCCCATTCACACAAAAAACAGCAAAACTTTGTGTAGCCTAGCTGCAGCCCAAGTAAAAGTGCAACAACTTTCAAATCGCCACAAATATGCCATTGGTGCTCATCGTATTTTATGCATGTCAATAGGTACTTCATATTGTCATATGATTCTTTCATGTGAACTGCATACCCTACAGGAAGAGATAGTAAAATATTTCTAATATGCAATAACACTGCCTTTAAACTCAATGTTGAACTGTCTATAAACAATCTCCATTCTTCTGGGTTATAGTTTATATTTAAAGCCGCCAGTAAGCCGTTAATGATACTGCAGAAAACCAAGTTATTCTCCATATTGAAAAATGGTTCTAAGTCTTTGTGGCGTTTACGAAAAACACATACCGAAACATCGTCTTCTAACAAGTTCCACTGCTGCAGTCTTGATCCAAGTAACTCTGCCTTACATTTTGGAAGTTCTAAATCTCTTACAAGATCATTTAATTCTGACTGTGTTATTTTGTGCGGTTGGTGGCATGACGTGCTCGGTATAAAATCAGGATCTCTTGACGTTGATGGCATATCTTCTTCCTGACGAATCACTCGATCGCCATGATCTGATTCGTTTTCTGATTCGCAAGTGTAGGATTCTGGGGGTTTTGGAATAGGATTTTCGTCACTGTGAGGCACAGGTCTCATCGCAGATGGTATGTTTGGGTAGTTAATAACCGATTTTTTTTTCTTGGACATACCTGTGGCTTGTCCAACACAAAGTGCCATGCAAAAGTAACAATCATTAATATGATTTGTAGGCTATCTCCCAACCATTGGGACAGCAAAGCGTATAGACCGTTTTTTGCCATTTAACCAGCTCCTCAGACTTGAAGCACATGTATTACAGCAGATGTGGGGTGTCCACTGTTTGTCTTGATCACCTAGTTTACAACCGAAATAAAGCTGATATGCCTTTGTTATTATTGGAGTAATAGACCGTCTCTGAGACGCAAAAGTCACATCACCACACACGTAACAAAACTGATCTGGATTGTTTACACACTTTCGAGACATCTTGCATGAACGCTGTCAGCCAACTGAGGAAAAAATGGCTAATATAAAACAATATAATGTACACGTATGTATAACGTAACACAATCATGCCGATTACATCATCTTTCCTTGCCGAATATAAAAATGTAGCACGTGCATTCTTGTGAATTACAGTATATTAACACTGTCACAGCAGGAACACATATAATTACCGTATCTCTAAAACTTGAACTAATATTGAAAAAATAAGTTTCATTCCGGTTTTAGCACATTAAAAATAGTAATATTTTGTTGATTTTATTTAGGATATTTTTTGCATGTTGATCAGTGCAATCAGAATAAGTGACGAAAAAAGAAACTTTTTGGAGATGTGGGGATCGACAAAAAACCTGTTGACGTTATATTTATTCCAATCTACTTGTATGATGCAACTACTTTCCAAATAAGACCAGCTTTTTAGTATCTAAACTGTGTAATCGTAGGGATGAATGAAATTCCATGCTATGTTTACCTTCCGCCTTACGCAAAGCTGAGAATAACAACGCATGTGCTTTCGATTTCTCAAGGAAACAACCAGAAATCGCCAGCCTGTAGCCTGGGTCGTTCGTGAGACAAAAAAAGGGCACAGCAGCTGGTCCTGTGCGTTTACAGTCGACCAACTGTAAAATCGTCGAGGTCGGAAGTGTAACGCGGGCAAAATACAACTGGGGGTCTCGCTGTTGTGTTTTCATTTCACCAAAGGTTACTTTCTTCAAATTTGTCTTTTGTTAGGCGCTTTTGGGTTGTATTGTTATTTTCCTTCTTTTTGGGTATGTCTTGGGGTTGGTTGACCCTGCAGGCAACTGCCTGCAATGTGTTTGCGATGGCAATAAAAGTTTTCTATTACCAGAAATTCTAAAGTTCATAAAAATCATACTTATCTAGAAATTCACTTCACTTTGAAACAATTTTTTTCAGCTTTTTGGAGACAACAGCGCGGGTAGACTTGAATGGGCCATTTCAAAACCAGTGTCCCGGTTTTGTTTTATTTTCATATTTATGTGCTTATACAGGGTGGTCCATAAGTCCTTTGAAATTTCAAATTTGAATAAAATTTAACGGGTGAGCGTGAGCGGCGCGGGCGAGGTGGGGGCAGTATCTTCAGTGTCTGGGAATTCAGTCGCCATGGAGTGTTTCACTGGAGCGGATCGTGCTTTTTGTGTGCGCGCGTTTTATCAAAATAATGATTCGGCAACCATTGCGCGGCGTAAATATCGAGAATACCACAATTTACACAATTTTACAAAGTGTCCAACAGCTCAAACGATTAAGAACTGGGTTGCTAAGTTCGAAGAGACTGGTTCGATGTTAGATAAACAGCGGTGGGGTCGACCAAGGACAACTCGTATTGAAGAAAACATCAACATTGTGGCACAGTCTGTTCGTCAAAATCCTACCCAGTCTACTCGTAAGCGTTCCAGTGCACTAAACGTACCCAGAACATCTTTACAGCAGATTTTAAGGAAAGATTTACGTCTGCATGCTTACAAAATTCAGTTAGTGCAGGAATTAAAAGATAATGACGCTATTCAGAGACTAAACTTTGCGAATGAAATGTTGAATCGATTTTTTTCGCTCAATAATGTGTTGTTCTCGGACGAGGCTCACTTCCATTTAAACGGGCATGTAAATAAACAAAATTGCCGTTATTGGAGCCCCGAAAATCCAAGGCGTAAGCATGAGAAGCCCTTACACAGCCCTAAAGTTACAGTTTGGGCTGCTATGTCAACGCATGGAATCGTAGGCCCTTATTTTTTGAGGACGACAGAGGTCGCGCATTAACTGTTACTTCGGAGCGGTATGTAGCAATGATAGAAGAGTTTTTGACACCAGCGTTGCAGAATTTTCCAGGCTATAATACGCAGACCTGGTTTCAACAGGACGGAGCAACTGCCCACACCTCCAACACTTCTATGCCCGTCGTCTGTCAACTTTTTCCCAGGAAAGTAATTTCTCGAAGAGGAGACATTTCCTGGCCACCACGTAGTCCAGATTTGACCCCAATGGACTTCTTTTTATGGGGCTACCTCAAGAGTAAAGTGTACGACACCACTCCGCGATCAGTTGATGTCCTGAAAGAAAATATCCGAAGAGAAATGGCAAGCATTACAGTGTTGACTTGCCGCGCAGTCATCGACAATTTTAGACGTCGTTTATATGAGTGCCGTGATCGTAATGGATTGCATTTAGACGATGTGATTTTTAAAACATAATTCCCATTCAATAAAGATGATAACAAAATATAATAATTCTTCATAATGTTACTAGTTTGGTTTTATTCCTTTTTTTCCAGCTCAAAGGACTTATGGGCCACCTTGTATTTACCAGAATATCAATTTTAAATTCACTAAATATAAAAATATGATTACAGGCCTTATCCGCTTTGACCGAAATCACGTGCTTAAGAGTTTTCTGCTTTCTACAAAAACCTGACCCAATCCTTCTCATTTGTATCACTGATAAGGTCCTTTAAATGTATAGATAGCTGTTCGTATAGATATAAAGATGGAATTACACACTTTGTTTTGTTGAAAAAATGCATTTTGATGCCTTGTAGTCAAATATACTAAGTGACATATAAATCCGAACACCCAGTTTAAATGGTTTTATTTTAATAAAAGTTGGTGAATGTATTTATCTTACTGTAAATAACAAGTGAAAAAATTTTCCGCCTTATCAGTTGGACATTCCGGTTTTTATACTGCTTTTTTTAATTCACTAACGCTCTAAAAATGAATATTTCAGCCGCAGTAAAGAATCAACGTTGGCGGATTTTGGTTCTTGACATCCTTTACGATCGGTTATGATGCCTAGAGTACGGAGCAATTGCAGTTAGAGTGCAAAGAAGTGACACTGACATTGTGGTTAGGTGTTGTCAGGCATGGCTTCGAGAAGGCCGTACGCAAAGAGCAAGGGGCACTGGACGCCGCCGTAGAACAACAGACCGTGAAGATCGCCGCCTAAGATTATTGGCCTTAAGGGACCGTTTCTCCACTACCAGGTCCATTGCAAATGAATGGTTTGCAGAACACGGAAGACATATTGGCATGCGAAGTGTTTACCGACGAATGAGAAGTTTTCGCTTGTTTTCATACCGGCCACACTGGGTCCTCCCTTTAACTCGAGAACACCGACGTAATCGCCTTGAGTGGTGCAGACAACGATCACTCTGGGATCAGGAATGGAACAGTATTGTCTTTAGTGACGAGTCTCGATTTTGTTGAGGCATGCACGATGGTCGTGCCAGGGTTAGAAGGCGACGTGGTGAAAGGAGGAATCCACAGTTTTTTGTTGAAAGACATGTTCATCACACTGTTGGAGTTATGGTTTGCGGTGCTATAGCTTATGGTTCCAGGTTACCTTTAATCTTCATCAGAAGTAACATGAACGCGCAGCGTTATATCCACGAAGTTCTAGAACCCCATCTTTTACCCTGGCAGATCCAACTTTCCAACAAGATAATGCCCGACCACATGTTGCAAGAGTCACAATAGACTTCTTTCAACATAATGATGTCACATTGTTACCATGACCACCAAGATCTCCCGACTTATCCCCAATTGAGCACGTGTGGGATATGATGGGTAGGAGATTGCTCAATTTGCAACGTCCTCCTCAGACTCTAGAAGCACTTCGAGAGGAGTTGGTGGTTGCCTGGAATGAGATACCACAGGAGGACATTGACCACCTGATCAGAAGCATGCCTAGGCGCGTTGGAGAATGCGTAGCACATCAGGGTGCATCCACACATTATTAAAGGTCAAAGGGCTTTAAAGCAGTGCAATCATTATGAAATTTTTATCATTTACTCATTATGCTTCATTAAGTACTTATACAAAATTTTATTAAAATAAAACCATTTAAACTGGATTTATATGTCACTTAGTATAAAAGCACACTTCTACAACCGACTGCCGATTATTGAAGAAAGTAGAGTGAATAAGTCACACATACTTTTCACGATGGCCGATTTACGGGCTAGATGTAAAACGGAAAATTCGACTTTGCCAGGTATTTTCCCGAGTTGCCCCTACGTACTTTGAAAATATTGAAACATGCAACACTAAAACATGTGTAATAATAATATTTAAGTAGAATTTTCAATAATAAACAATGAAACATATTATTATCATTCTCTTGCTAAGTTACAATACCCTATTTCCTGCTATAACTAATCCCAAAACAATTATTCGGTTTTTTTTAATTATTACTGATAAACTGTGAAGGTTATTTGAAATTTCCATTTTTTAGGACCTAAATTCTACATTAAACCCAAAAATTACTTTAAAACCGTTTTATTTGTCAATGACACATCTTTATTATCTCGAAATATGGGTCTTACGAGGTTTTTTTTTTGTTTTCCAAACATTTTAGAAATTGTCAAGAGGAAACTTTCTGTATATTGTGGAAGTGTGTCAGCCCCTAAACATTTTTGAAGGGTGGGGGCAATAAACTCCATGTTAAATACGAGGTCTGTAAATTAAGTGATAAGACTGGCAACGTAGCTTCCATCTGGCAACACTGGAGGCACCGAGCTTGAAGGGGAGATAGGGGAACATGTGATCCGCCTTCAGTACAAGTTTGGACTCGCTCGAGTCGCGATTTTTTGGGTGTGAAATAGTTCTTCCAATGTACGAGGGATGTCTCTTAAGTTTTGCATATGGAAATAAAACAACACGGTAGGTAGTTTTAAATGACTTTATTGTTTTTCGAGGTATTCTCCACGAAGATTAATACACATCTGCATGCGCTCGAACCAATTTGCGAAGTACTTATTCCACTCGTTTGCTGGCAGATCCAAAACGGCATTTTTGAATGCGTCAACTGCTAAACTCTTGCTAAACAGGCCTACGGAGATAGTGTTTTATCAAGAGCCCAGGATTTTCAGTGGTTTAAGGCATTTTCTGGGGGGTGTATCACGATATCCATGTCACACAGCAATATCAATAAAACAGTTTTTGCCCAGTAAAACATCCCTGCGGCTCTCCAGCCTTATTCGCCTGATTTGAATCCTTGGGACTTTTTTCTTTTCCCAAATTTGAAAAATCACCTCAAGGGAACTCATTTTGGGACAGTCCATTTTGATGGCGACAATATAAAATTGTAATTATTTTTGAATTAAAAAATACAGAAAATCGGTCTCATCACTTAATTTACAGACCTCGTATGTCGATATTAGAAGGCAACCGGATTCTTAGGAAAGGCCACGCCCATGCCTCTTGGGATACTTTCCATGTTTATTATACTAGTTTTCAATGCATAACTGGGCTTAGAATCATTTAAATAAAGGATTTGTTATTACTATTATTAGGCGTACTTCTGGTATTTCCTTCTGCAGACTTGACCTCTTGACCGCAAGCCACAAGCTACCCTAGCATTAGGCAATCCTTGATAACTTGATACGGCCAGCTTTTTCGGAAGCGCTTTTTAAAGTATAACTGCATACGTTTATGATAATTCCTAGTTAGCATATACATTAAGCGAAATCTAGCTCGCGGTACAAAGTCCAACCCACATTTTTTTCATTCACATGTCTCTGGTGGGTATGAATGACATATGATTAGCAGTGGGGAACGTAAAAAATCACCTTGAGAGATCGTCGACTTCGTATGTTGTATATATGTAACGGCTCGCAGACAAGAACATATGTCGTAAGAAAACGGCACAACACATTTTTTAACGGTGTCGGGTTACCGAACCGAATTTTTTTCTTTCGTTTTCGTGTTGCTCGCACCACCCGAAGGGGGTTCGTAAGAGTGTTTTGTACCCACCCCTTGGGTTACTCTTCAATTACGATGTCTGAGAAACCCTCTCCCTAATTTTGATCGGACGAATTTAGGTCATTTTCGGTTGAATCTAAACACCAAAAACGTAGCACCATAGCAAAATACGAAATATTATACGGAGCTACAGGACGTCGTTACTCTATTTAAGTCGTTAAAAAATTAAATCGTTACATTTTCCATATAATAATAATAATAATCATCCGGCATTATTTATACAAAGTATAAAAAGGCGAAGTATCGAACAATCTACCAAAGATGCTTATAATCATGATACCTAATTTTCACGAAAAAATTCAAAACCAGCAAATGTAAAAGATTCATTTCGCACCCTCCACCACGGGACGTGATCGTCTTTAGACTTGGCAACCCTGCGAGATACAGATAGATATCCCCGCCAGTCAACGACCGCCAGTCAAAAACACAAATAATAAACATAACTAGTTTTGATAATTTTTGGACTTAAAGACATTATTTGTGAAACATTTTTCATAATTTTTTGTCTATGTCCATAGTAACTGCATTATGCATCAGGGAATTGTAGGGATTGACACGTCTTACACATATTATCTGTGTTTTAGGATGGAGAGGACATAATGTTTTTATTGCTTTGAAGAAATTCATTAACCCATAAATTAATAAATGATTACTATTATGTCGTAAAGGAAGATGAGGAATTGGATGGAATGTATTTTATATTCTATTTTCTTGCAAAATACAGACAAATCCACACTATTCAACAGGTATGTAATGATAACTTCCAGTATATTGAAGTTGGTAAATTCGAGAGTGCCATGCATTAACAAACGTCCAAATCTGCTGCCAAATTTAACAGCTAGAAAATCGACCTATTATTTGCCGCATTCCCATTCGCTGAGGGGGATAACGGATTGTTAAATGTAAACCTATAACATATATCAAAATACATGAAAGTTGTCCTGTTTTTCCTGTACAAAAGCATCATGTTGGAATCAAAAAGTGGTCTTGTTTATAATACAGTCGAATTTTCACGATTTTATTCAATATTTCAATAGAAATCACTAATATTCAGGGACCTTTGACAGCTTCTGTCAATTTGCATTTCGATAAGGTATTTTCCCATTGGCCCATAATATTAATGTTGGTGAAATCGGCCCTTAGTGTAGGGGTGTATTCCAGTAGCGTATCACCAAAAGCATTTTTTGGTTTGGTAAGAAGTGCTAGTAACACTGATGTTCATCTTTTAACTATAATTTTGTATCTTTTTCATTCCGCATTGGCGTACGCGTCTTCATTGGAGATGTCGTCCAACAGACAATAGACTTTATTGAATTTTTAAACAACATCAAAGAATTTATTGATTAACATCAACAATATGTAACATTTTAGAAAACAAAAATTTGAAGACCAGTTAAACACCTAAATTATGTATTTATGACAAAATCGACCTTTTTACAAAACATCAGTAGTCTGTCGGTCTGTTTGTCTATCGGTCTGTCCGCTAATCCATGTCCTATCTACGCTTTGGGCCTCTTGCGGTCCATGCAAAGGAATAAAGCCCTTCAAATGCACATTTGTTCTAATGTCCGAATGACAGATACCCATACACTCGACTGAATCATCCAATAATGCTTTGCCACCCCCATTACGATAATCGCAGGTGTTCAAAGTTCAATGCTGTGGCCATACAGCACGCGTAAAACCAATAAAATCCACATTGCTCCACTGCTATAGACTATTAAATTCCCTCGCTCCAATGCATCCTTATCACCTCTCTTATTTTGGGGGGAGTCGAAAATCATTATAGTCCAGTCATTTTCATATTGCATTGGTTTTGGAGAGTCCCAGCATAAAATCGGATTTGGGATCGACTTACTCGATTAGCAACGGAAACGAGTCTTTGTCTAGATCAGCGATACGTAGGGATTTTCGAAAATGGAAAACCCAAAAATATTATAATGGGTGATTTGTTTGCTAGTATCTTTTTGGCAACACTGTTTTTGACAGATGACGCGTGAATCGTGTCTTGTGTCATTGTCAAACTTGTTCAGTTTAGTCTATAATTTAACCATGAATCGACTTACGAACGAACAACGCTTGCAAATTATTGAATTTTACTATCAAAATTCATGCTCGCTTAAGAGCACTGGTTCTAATTTATGGGCAATTTGGTCGGCCTACTGAGGGAGCTATTCGGAAGCTTGTGACTAAATTTCGAACCCAGTTTACATTATTGGACATTAAACCACCAACACGCAGACTTCTTGAATTTTATATACAAATTTTTTGAAAAATCAAAGTCCAAAAAATCGATTGAATTTTCGATTTTGGGGTTTTTTTTAAATTTTGCAAGTGAGGACTGAAAAAAATATTGCGGCTGGATTTGAAATCTACACACCAAATTTGCCCAGGAAACTAGTTTTTGCGCAGATCGCTATTACGGATTTTGAAAATGTTCACCCTGTATAATTCATTTCCAAAATTGTATATACAATACCCATTACCAGCGTTTCGACAAAAAAATTATATCATAATTACTTCAATGACTTTATTACACAATTTTTTGATATGCTTTGTTTTGGAAAGTATGCAATTCTTTTTTTTTCTAATTGATTACTACTAAGTTTAAATTTGTTATTGACTTTTATGGTTAAATGTAAGAAAGAGTAGCAAACGCTAAATTTCGCGAGTCAAGTCTTAGCTGTATTACAATGTTGTTGTAAAGAAGGAAAGACGTTTATTATTATACTAAGTGACATAAATCCGAACACCCAGTTTAAATGGTTTTATTTTAATAAAATTTTGTATAAGTACTTAATGAAGCATAATAAGTAAATGATAAAAATTTTAAAATTATTGCACTGCTTTAAAGCCCTTTGACCTTTAATAATGTGTGGATGCACCCTGATGTGCTACGCATTCTCCAACGCGCCTAGGCATGCTTCTGATCAGGTGGTCAATGTCCTCCTGTGGTATCTCATTCCAGGCAACCACCAACTCCTCTCGAAGTGCTTCTAGAGTCTGAGGAGGACGTTGCAAATTGAGCAATCTCCTACCCATCATATCCCACACGTGCTCAATTGGGGATAAGTCGGGAGATCTTGGTGGCCATGGTAACAATGTGACATCATTATGTTGAAAGAAGTCTATTGTGACTCTTGCAACATGTGGTCGGGCATTATCTTGTTGGAAAGTTGGATCTGCCAGGGTGTCAAGATAGGGTAAAAAATGGGGTTCTAGAACTTCGTGGATATAACGCTGCGCGTTCATGTTACCTCTGATGAAGATTAAAGGTGACCTGGAACCATAAGCTATAGCACCCCAAACCATAACTCCAACAGTGTAATGAACATGTCTTTCAACAAAAAACTGTGGATTCCTCCTTTCACCACGTCGCCTTCTAACCCTGGCACGACCATAGTGCATGCCTAAACAAAATCGAGACTCGTCACTAAAGACAATACTGTTCCATTCCTGATCCCAGAGTGACCGTTATCTGCACCACTCAAGGCGATTACGTCGGTGTTCTCGAGTTAAAGGGAGGACCCAGTGTGGCCGGTATGAAAACAAGCCAAAACTTCTCATTCGTCGGTAAACACTTCGCATGCCAATAGGTCTTCCGTGTTCTGCAAACCATTCATTTGCAATGGACCTGGTAGTGGAGAAACGGTCCCTTAAGGCCAATAATCTTAGGCGGCGATCTTCACGGTCTGTTGTTCTACGGCGGCGTCCAGTGCCCCTTGCTCTTTGCGTAAGGCCTTCTCTAAGCCATGCCTGACAACACCTAACCACAGTGTCTACACTTCTTTGCACTCTAACTGCAATTGCCCGAAAAGAAAGTCCAGCTTCCCGAAGTCCCACTATACGGCCCGTATCAAACTCACTAAGTCGACGAAATCGTACTCTAGGCATCGTAACCGATCGTAAAGGATGTCAAGAACCAAAATCCGCCAACGTTGATTCTTTACTGCGGCTGAAATATTCATTTTTAGAGCGTTAGAGAATTAAAAAAAAGTAGTATAAAAACCGGAATGTCCAACTGATAAGGCTGAACATTTTTTCACTTGTTGTTTACAGTAAGATAAATACATTCACCAACTTTTATTAAAATAAATCCATTAAAACTGGGTGTTCGGATTTATATGTCACTTAGGATATTATTAAATCTGAAAATATTGTAAGATTTGTGAGTCGAGAAAATATTGAGTGTCGTGGGGTGAAAACTGTCGCCTGGGTTCGTCAAATCGACATTGGTTACAAATACGCGGTTGTTTTTAAAAATCATCTGATAAACAACCTTAGAATAAAGTCAAAAATCGTAGGTAACTTTGAGAGTGAGAAAATGTTATGTGCCCTGTATATGATCACGATAGTTATCAAAAATAACCTTCAGTTAATTTTATTTTTCCTAATATGACTGCACTTACACTCATTATCAGCGATTCCGGAATCGGATGCATATTCCTACGTCAGGTGAGGGAGTCGGTGGTGTTAGTGTTAGTCCGGGGTGTGACACCCTTACAAATAAAAAACACCCCGGAACCAGATGCGTGTCGGTGAACCAAGCAGCTGAGCCGAAAAATAAATGCGTAGTAGACATGCATTACCAATGAGCCAGACAAAGACAATACCCAAAAGAGCATTGTAATTACAAACAGCTTGTTAATTAGCGCTTTATAATATAGTTGGGATCTTATTATACATCTCTAAATAGGGTTATAAGGGATATAATAGTAGTCATGTATTCAAGAATGTGAGAAATCAAACAATTTTGGAGACCAATGATTGGCATTTCGTGAAAAATGGCGCTGGTCAGAACAGAATGCTACAGTGAATGAAGTAACACAAACTAGTACAAAATTACCTTCTAAAGCACTTACATTACTGCCTTTCGTACCCATATTTAGCGAAAAAAGAGCACGCCACTGGTTTTTGTAAAAAAATAGTATCAGTATCGTAAAGTTAATTTGCTTATGCTTACTTAAAAGCTGCCTCTTGGAGCTTTTCATTGGAATGCGTCGCTTTAGAAATTGAGAATTTTTAGTCCATCGAAAATACCGAATCGTTAAGTGATCTGATTTCGTTCAGCGTGCCTTGCATCAAATTTGTTCATTCGAATTTTACTTCATTTCCGTTGACCGATTGATCTGATATTTGGTATACATTTATTTACTTAATTACACCACCAACAGTTTACAGACCGATTACTGGTGGGAAGCGCCGAAATACAGTACCTACAAATAATTAAAACTGGGAGGTCTAAAAAGACTGTTGGAGAAGTAGATTGAAAATATACATATACAGGGTGTCCCGAAAAAAGTGTGCAATATTGTACCAACGGTTTCTAGAGCTTAAAATATGAAGAAAAGTTTATATACACATAGGTTGACAAACGTCCCCTAAGGGCGCTACGGTCTTTTAAAGGGGTTGTCCTGAAGATGGTTTTTCCTTAATACTTCCGAAACGTGTTGAGATAAAGACATAAAATTTGGTATTCTAGCCTTTCATTTTAATTCGCAGTACATTTCCTATCATGTGACAAATTTTTTAGTTTGATTTTATTCAAAAATGGCATAATTTATCGATTTTCAATAAGAGTACCTTTTTTATGTAGAAAACCCTAAATTTTCAAATTCTAAAATTGAATTTCAAAAATAGAATCACACAAAAATGTTGGGGATAAAATAACCTGAGTCCGTCCCTGTTACACACGCTTCCAAACAAAACTGTCTAAAATTGTTAATATTTTTAAATCCAGCATAAAAAACTAGGCTAGAATACCAAATGTTATGTCTTTATCTCAACACGTTTCGGAAATATTGAGGAAAAACCATCTTCAGGGCAGCCCCTTTAAAAGACCGTAGCGCCCTTAGGGGACGTTTGTCGACCTATGTTTATATAAACTTCTACCTATTTTAAGCTCTAGAAACCGCTGGTAGAATATTGCACACTTTTTTCGGGACACCCTGTATAATACACTAATAGTGACACAGTCTTGGGGAAAGATCATACAGTTAGGCACTTAATTAGAGAATATACGTTAGCCTAAAATACAGGGTATCCTAAAAGTTGAGACTTTCCTTAGAAACTACGTCTGTAATAACAAAACTAGTGTGTCCTAAAACACCAGCGAAACAGTGAAAACAAAAATGAAAAAGTATACTTTATCTCAAGTCACTTGAAACACTGTGAAATACCGGGTGCGTTTTATATACCTATATTTAACACGCTCTGTTGCTGCAAAAATCGCCAAATTTCGCAGCAAATATCCCCCGTATAAGATCAAAGGCAGTTTCACCGGTCCACGTGGAGTAAAGCACGCCTATGCGTGGACATAGCCAATGAGAAAGCGTGTATTTCAGAGCTCCGAACAAGTGCAGGTGGCTACTGAAAATTGAAACAGTTTAGCCAGTGCCGTGTAGCGGTGAATAAACGCGTTTTCTTTAGTCTGTCCGTGTTTTTCATAGATTTTATTAGTTTGTGTGTTTTTGACTTTTGAATACTCTGTTTACTTGTTGATTTAATTGTTGTGTTGATTGTTCTTGTGTGTCCTAAATATGGCTCTTTGTAGACCTTGGGAAAATGCTCCAAGCCACGAGGAGATGGTTGATGAACGTGTGCAGGCAGAATTCTTTCATAAAGATTTAGAGGAACAGACCCAAAGAGTAATCCTAAATATGTATGATTGCCTGAAAAACGAAAATCCAGATTCCTCGCAAATTCAAATTTTAAACAGAATTTGTATCCTGACAAAAATCAGTCGGTCTACCATTTATCGGGTTATAAAAAGGGGAGATGTAGTCAACCATTCCATCCACAGAAAGCGCATAGGGCAAAATTTAAAAAGAATAGACGTGGGTTTTCAGGAAGATATTCGTCGTATAATATACGGATTTTATAAAGAAAATTTGGTGCCCACGTTGGAAATGATACGGGATAAATTAAAAGATTATCCTGAAGATTTTTATAATTACAAATGCTTAGACTCACTGCACTGTATTGTAAAACTGTGTGGTTTTCAATACAAAAAATTAGATAAAAGAATGGTGATTATGGAGTCGTCTCGAATCGTTGAATTGCGCCAAGAATTTTTGCACAAAGTTAAAACCTATAGAGAGCAGAAAAGAAATCTGATTTACCTGGATGAAACGTGGTATGATACCCATGATGTTGTGCAGTACGGCTGGGTTGACGACAGCAACAAGTGCATTTTAAATGCACCATGCAACCGTGGAAAACGAATCATTATTCTCCATGCTGGCAGTGAAAATGGATTTATATTAGGTAGGGCCTTGCTGTTATCTGCCAAAAATATCAAAGAATCATGTGCCGACTATCATGAGGACATGACCTCCGACTTATTTGAAAAGTGGATAGAGCCGCAGTTAATACCAAACATTTCCCCAAATTCAGTGATTATTATGGACAATGCGCCATACCATTCCCGACAGAAAAACAAAATTCCGAATACAGGCACAAAAACACAAGACATTATTGATTTTATGAAGGATAAGGGAATGGAAATACCACAAAAATCAACCAAAGCCATATTATTGGATCTTATTAAAAGACAAAAATTTGAAAAAGAGTATGTTGTTGACAATCTGTTTCAGCAAAATGGCCATGAAGTATTACGTCTACCTCCCTATTACTGCATTTTTAACCCGATTGAGTTGGTCTGGGCTGCTTTAAAAAAAAAGTAAGAAAACATAATCAGACCCCTCAATTAAGTGAATCGCTATTGGCCACAATAAGAGATGCAGTATCTCATATTGCTGCCACAGACCTATGGAAGCAGTGTTCTAGGCATATTATTGAAAAAGAAAATGAATATTGTGTTTTGCCTCCTGTAAATCCCGTTGTAATTCCTCTACAAGATGACTCTAGCGACAGCTCCGAAGGCGAGGATGATATATAAATACCTATAATGTAAGTCTTTATATAACTTTTTATAGACCTACCTGCTATGTAAATATTTGCCTATGCCAAACGTTGGAATTCTGTAATTTTTCCATTTCTTAACTTTCAGTCAACATAAATTAAACTCCCAATATAAGTATTTTTTATCCCAAATCAAAAAAATAAGAAGATAGTAACATCCATTTATTGTGATATAAAAACATTATTATTATCGTTCTAAATAAATGACCGCACGCCTATGATACGTCGTGAAATTACAAATGACGCGCCGACCAAAGGTTTTTATGCTATTTCAAGTGACTTCAGATAAAGTATACAGTTCATTGAAAAGAAACTTCAAGTACAGCTCTGCCGCTTGTATTGTTCACTGTCTGCGATAGATTCAAAGGCTTTTGGTTGAGTTTTATACAATAAACATTTTATTTCGCTCCAAACAAAAAAAAAAAACACGAAGGATCTTGAAAAAACGATCTGCATGCACTCGCGAAGCCTCGATAGCATTTCGAAGGCCCTCACTGTAAATTAAAATAATATGGACAACTCCGACATTACTGTATGGTTTTTTACCAACGTAGCCAGCACTTGGATTGAGTACCGATGCGCATCGTACATGTTCACATTTGACCAGATCGGGACGCAGAGCCGGATTAGGTTTTAAGATCGTCACCTTATTCAATGCTTTGAGACGGTTGGTAGGTAGTTGAATCCTGAGTAAAACTGCTTCCAAATAAAATTTAATCTTCCAAATAAAATGATTTGTTCCGTTTTGTTGAACATTATCGATGGTACAGCTACATTTAACGGAAATAAACAATAATAAAATTGTCAGGAAACGAAAGCGCCTTAAAACAAAACAATAAAAACATAAATTGTCGGTAATAACAATAGTATAGAAGTAGAATATACGATACGATCGCAGAAAGTTAACAGAAACCGATATGATATTAGGCTGGTCTGTATACAATGGTTTTGATGTCAACTGATTTGGTCTTAGCTTCTGTATGACATATTTTTACATGCAGAACTATCAAATGACTTACCGGTATAGCAGATTGAAACTAGCGTGTGAGCGTGCCTTCTGAGTAAACTGCTTTCGCTGCCCCATCCACACCTTTCTATAACTTGATCTATGTAGTCGAAACCTGTGACTGCCGAAACATTCCACTGGAGTTTGGAGAGGACCAACAGCTCCCAACTCTGGAACAAAAAACACCGAGTCAATTAAACTGACTCAATATAAACCCCCTTAGGCCCGTATCGTCAGTCGTCCCTACAATTGTAGGGCGCCTTTATGGCCTCCTTGATTGTCATAGTTTTCTACTTCTCCGTGTCAGAACTCTATTTTGAGGTTATGTCACAAACATCTATTTGCATCAAATTGTGCTTGCTTTTGAGTTATATCAGGTTTTATCAGCCTGAAATTTCCTACAGTTTAAAAAGAAAACATAGCTTCACAATAGGAGAGCGCTGATGCTGACACGGGACAACTGTAATCTAGAAATTTTTGAAGGAGAGAAAGGAGTATGACAATCAAGGAGGCCATAAACGCGCCCTACAATTGTAGGGACGACTGACGATACGGGCCTTAGCAGAGATGTTGTCACATTGACAGGCGGTTTGTAATATGGCCATCAATATATACTAAGTGACATATAAATCCGAACACCCAGTTTAAATGGTTTTATTTTAATAAAAGTTGGTGAATGTATTTATCTTACTGTAAATAACAAGTGAAAAAATTTTCAGCCTTATCAGTTGGACATTCCGGTTTTTATACTGCTTTTTTTTAATTCACTAACGCTCTAAAAATGGTTCTTGACATCCTTTACGATCGGTTACGATGCCTAGAGTACGGAGACCTGTACGATTTCGTCAACTTAGTGAGTTTGATAGGGGCCGTATAGTGGGACTTCGGGAAGCTGGACTTTCTTTTCGGGCAATTGCAGTTAGAGTGCAAAGAAGTGTAGACACTGTGGTTAGGTGTTGTCAGGCATGGCTTCGAGAAGGCCGTACGCAAAGAGCAAGGGGCACTGGACGCCGCCGTAGAACAACAGACCGTGAAGATCGCCGCAT
Organism: Acanthoscelides obtectus; assembly: GCA_963669975.1. NCBI lineage: Eukaryota > Metazoa > Arthropoda > Insecta > Coleoptera > Chrysomelidae > Acanthoscelides > Acanthoscelides obtectus. Next base: position 10,328,139 of record CAVLJG010000004.1, read on the forward strand.
AAGATTATTGGCCTTAAGGGACCGTTTCTCCACTACCAGGCCCATTGCAAATGAATGGTTTGAAGAACACGGAAGACCTATTGGCATGCGAAGTGTTTACCGACGAATGAGAACTTTTGGCTTGTTTTCATACCGGCCACACTGGGTCCTCCCTTTAACTCGAGAACACCGACGTAATCGCCTTGAGTGGTGCAGACAACGGTCACTCTGGGATCAGAAATGGAACAGTATTGTCTTTAATGACGAGTCTCGATTTTGTTTAGGCATGCACGATGGTCGTGCCAGGGTTAGAAGGCGACGTGGTGAAAGGAGGAAACCACAGTTTTTTGTTGAAAGATATGTTCATCACACTGTTGGAGTTATGGTTTGGGGTGCTATAGCTTATGGTTCCAGGTCACCTTTAATCTTCATCAGAGGTAACATGAACGCGCAGCGTAATATCCACGAAGTTCTAGAACCCCATCTTTTACCCTATCTTGACACCCTAGAAGATCCAACTTTCCAACAAGATAATGCCCGACCATATGTTGCAAGAGTCACAATAGACTTCTTTCAACATAATGATGTCACATTGTTACCATGGCCACCAAGATCTCCCGACTTATCCCCAATTGAGCACGTGTGGGATATGATGGGTAGGAGATTGCTCAATTTGCAACGTCCTCCTCAGACTCTAGAAGCACTTCGAGAGGAGTTGGTGGTTGCCTGGAATGAGATACCACAGGAGGACATTGACCACCTGATCAGAAGCATGCCTAGGCGCGTTGGAGAATGCGTAGCACATCAGGGTGCATCCACACATTATTAAAGTTCAAAGGGCTTTAAAGCAGTGCAATCATTTTGAAATTTTTATCATTTACTTATTATGCTTCATTAAGTACTTATATAAAATTTTATTAAAATAAAACCATTTAAACTGGGTGTTCGGATTTATATGTCACTTAGTATATAAGTCATTAGTTGGGTATAATTTTGATTTTCCAAACGTTGATTTTAAAATTGTTCTTTGAAGCACATCTAAATCGTTAAGGTATGTCGCGCATGCAGCAACCCCATACTACTATACCATATGTTATGTGCGGCTCCACTAAAGCTTGATATATTATTCGTAGATAATATTCAGTTAATATACCGGTTAGAAATTTTATTTTATATGCTATGAATCTAATTTTCTTCAGTATGTAAGAAATATGTACATCCCATCTCAAGTGGGGATCCAGATAAATTTCTAAATATTTTGTATCATTGCCTTTATTGATTTTTATCATTTACCTTAAAGCGAAGGTGGTTATATTTTGGTACATGATTAGATAGTGATGAAAATGGTAAAAAAATGAGTTTTAGTATAGTTAATTGTTAATTTTCGGTTATTAAACCACTGAATAATTTTGCAAAAGTCATTTTGGATAACATCTTTTAAGTCGCTCCAATCCTTACCCTTATAGAGTATAGCAGTGTCATCCGCAAAACCGACTATTTTACCAGTACTATTAATTTTGAATACAGGTATATCGTTTAAATAAATATTGAATAACAGAGGACCCAAAATAGTACCTTGTGGTACACCACATTTAACAAACATTTCTTTACTATATGAGTATAATAATTTTACTGATTGCCGTCTATTTGATAAACAATTTTCCATTAAAGTATACATCTTTCCACGAAAATCTATTCTTTCTAAGATTTCAAAGTATATTGTGGTTAACTGTGTCAAACGCTTTCTGTAATTCCACAAATACGCATATCGAAGGTTCTTTTCCATCCAATTTTTTTTTTGTAATTTCATCTACTATACTTGATACTCCATCTGTTGTAGATTTGCCCGTTATAAAACCAAATAGATTTGAATATAGTATAGTCTAATCATATTAGCAAATTTCCCCGAAATAATTGTAAAGTCTTGTTTTATTGATGCAAGTTGTTCAAGGGGGTATTCAAAACATGGACACATAAAATGGGTACACCAATTTTTATGGGAAAACTTTCTATTTGACAACAAAGAATGAGAACTAGAGACTATTACGAGGGATGTCTTTTAAATTTTGCATATAGAAACATAGTAGGCCGCGCGGATCGAACGTCAGTACTGAATCTTAACCTCACTCTTTAATAAACTTAAATTCAAAGTTCCGCAACAATACGTGCAGTGTTCTCACTACAGTGAATTTTTAAGTGTCACCAAGTCATTAGAAAAATGGAACTCAACCGAGAACATTTTCGCGCCATAACTTATTACAACTTTCAGAGACAATTATCGCAACAAGAATGCCTTGCTGAGTTACTGTCTGTTTTCGGCAGCGAAGCGCCACATCAGTCGACAATTTCCCGTTGGTATGGAGAATTCAAACGTGGATGGGCGAGTCTTAGCATGACATGTGATATATCGCGAGATTGAGGCGTCCTTGAAGATCTCAAAGACCTCAATTCAAAAAAATTTACATGAAGAATTAGGAGTAAGAAAATTAGTTTCTCGTTGGCTAACCTGTTGACTGAAGAGCAGAAAGCAGCCAGGGTTAATTGGTGTCAAAAAACGCTTGACCGTTTCAATTCCGAAAGCTCAAAAAATGTGTGCAGCATTGTTAGTGGTGATGAATCGTGGATTTACTGTTATGAACCAGAAAATAAACGGCAGTCGGCTGTTCGGGTGTTCCAAGGTGAAGAAAAGCCAACAAAAGTCATCCGTTCTCGAAGTGTTTCGAAAAAGATGGTCGCGACATTTGTGTCAAAAGCGGGTCATATTGCAACAATTTCTCTTAATGAGCAAAGAACTGTTACTGCGGATTGGTATACCACCATTTGTTTGCCAAAAGTCGTCACCGAGCTTCGAAAAATCAACCCCGAAAGAAGACAATGCAAGCTCGCACACAGCCCCAAAAACTCGGAAGAAAACGTTAAATTATTGAACCATCCTTCATATAGTCCCGATCTAAGTCCTAACGATTTCTTTACTTTCCCGAAAATCAAAAACAGACTGCTTGGTCAAAGGTTCCAGTCACCAGAAGAAGCAGTTGACGCATTCAAAAATGCCGTTTTGGATCTCCCAGCAAACGAGTGGAATATTGGTTCGAGCGCATGCAGATGTGTATTAATCTTCGTGGAGAATACTTCGAAAAACAATAAATTCATTTAAAACCACCTACCGTGTTGTTTTATTTCGATAAGCAAAACTTGAAAGACATCCCTCGTATGTATATTTTTGGATTACAGAAGGTATAGTTACGTCATAAGATTTCTCACAAAACAACGTATTTCTGCATTTTCCCTCCAAAACTCCCCTATTTTCGGTAGACAATCGCAGTATTCTACCCTTGCAGCCTAGGGAGATTCCGCAGCGAGACGACAGCGTATTTTGTTTTCTATTATACCAAAGAAATCATTTTCATATTAATATGTTAATTTATGTTTTCATTAGACTGAGACTGGTTGCTACTGTGTTTCTTTTGCCCTATTCTTCAGCTAGTTTTACAATAGTTCCATTGGGGATGCTGCTACCCCCTCCTCGGTAAGGTGAGGCAAGTCCTGATAAATCTCCGAGATCGAGACAGGCGAGACGGTTGAGACAGAGGTGTAGATTCAAGGATATTTTTAAAGCGTATACCAGGAAAAATATGTTCGTAATTTAAAAAATGGAGTTAAGTCGGTTGACTCTGCACATGAGGGATGCAGATTTGGGTAAATCATCATTACTGCATTGCCGGATAAGCAACAAGGAAATCAAAGCTCGTCGGTTTTGAATTGAATATTAAACTACAATGTCAGGTGATGAAGTTTGAAGAATCTTGCTTTGACTAGTTTATATATTTGAAAAATTTCTTGACGACCAATATAGATCTTCTATCCGAGGAATGGCATTGTAAATCTGTTGAAGAAAGATGGATTCACTTTTTAAAAAACAGCGACCATTTGGACCAAAAATCAGAATTCATTAAAATATGTGAATACTTATTTTGAATTCCTGCACACAATGCCAATTCTGAGAGAATTTTTTCCTTAATGTCAACTCAATGGACCGTTTTTTTTTTGGCTTCTTTTGTACCTATTTACCCCTAGGTAGAAGTTTTAACTGAAATACCCTGTATACCTTTTATGTTTCTTAGTTAAGAAATGTTATAGGTTATGGATAATGTTCATAATTTTTGCATTTTATTTTTGTTGAATAAATTTTTTTTCTCCGCTGGTGACAGTGTCCCGACATTGGCTAAAGTATTTATGGCAACCCTAAACATGCAACATCTTTCAGAGATTCAACTAGATGATGAGTCCAAGTTATATTAAAGGAAATAATGTTTCTATTGTACAGATAATATCGCTTCGGAAGGATGTGGATCATCACGATTATTAGGATCGAATTGTCCTGGACACACCCGACGCACTCATAATTCGTGTATCCTTTTCCTTTTGTAATAAAGCTTGACACCGCGGTTGACGCGGGCGCAATTACAGAAGAAAATGGCCCTTTCTTCGAGAAATGGTATCCTACCTGCGCGTGTCACGAAACGGAAGGACATAATAGATTAATTGCGCTGTGAGACGCGTGCTCAGTCCCAAAACAATCACGATCGAGTCGAGTGTAATTTAATTACTTCTGTTCATTTTTTGATTGCCGCATAAGAAGGCCTCTTTTTGCCCTTTTTGTCGATCCCAAACACCAATATTCTTTCACGAAAAAGCCATGACCACGTCGCTAGTACACCACAGCCAAAGTTATATTTTTTGTTCGTTTTTGCCTCTAGCTCCGCTGCCACTGGGACGATTTTCAAAAACTACAGAGATTTTTCGTTCTTGGCACAGAAGTAACCTTGTGTGCAAATTTTATTTAAATTCGAGCGGTATTTTTCAAGTTGTCAGTTATTGTTGTTCATTACCCCTAATGTGTTTAATTTTTCCTTATTAAATTAATAATAATTCTGCAAGTTAGACAATAGAACGGTTTTTATTTTTTTACTCAAAAATGGCGCATCGAAGGAAAACAATTCAAGAGAGATCGTTTGTTTTAAATTGAACGGGGAATTCACAAATAATTTCTATTTGGCAAAAAACCATTGGCGTACCATTTTTTTCTTAAAAAATATCGAAGTCAATACCCGTACGCACGCCACTGTTGAAGCTAAAAATTATTTTTGCATCGAAAAATATGCAGCTTTATTAACTTTCACTACGTACCAAATATCAGTGAAATATCTGAAGCGGTTCTGAAAATATTAAATAATTTCCATTTTCTTCTTAAAACTTCAACACCCCGAGTTTTTGTAAGGAAACATTTTTGGACCATGGTTTATAAAGCAAACTAACATTAATTTTTCATGTAGATTCACACCCTTAAATATTCGTATATCATTAAGGAACACCCTGTATATGCCAATCCATTTTTTCTGGACCAAAGATGGGTTTCAATTGAGCAAGCCTCGTATTATATTTATTTCGATTGCGCGTGTTCTAAATCTAAAAGTAATAATCTGTAAAAATAACTGTTGGAGGTAACCCACGAGCCATGATACGAATTATAGATATTACAGTGTTTTACCCTTAACCTTAGGATCTCATGGCTTGAAGCGAGGGTCATTTTCCTAACTATGGGAAAACGCCGTTAAAATATTGCGGGTCAAAACCGCAAATCTATCGACTGTTTGTGACTTGGTCGGTCACATACAATAATTAATAGTTTTGTTAAATTGTTTTCACTTACATTCAACAACCGATCGTTAGGCGATGGGAACGTGGCGATCTGAAAAGTTTTCGTTTCCGAACACCTGCTGACTGACCGCACAACTGCAAATTATTTACTACACTTGCATAACCGATCGAGTATTTGTAACAAAAGTGTAATAATAGAGAAGCGACATTGTGATCCTCCGAATACTGTTTATAAGTTTGGAGTGAGGATTATACTCGATAAAGTTGAGAGGAATGATCACGAATGAAATACAGTAGAAGCCCGATTATCGCTTTCGGATAAAACGGAAATAAATATTCAGACTCATGATGCTTTTATTGAAAAAAGTGAATGGGCGTGTTGAGTATATACCTATATACAGGGTGTTTCAGTTTATATACAGGGTGTTTCAGTTTATTGTTGCATAACTTTAAGATTCGATAGAACTTTTAAGATTAATGCATAAAATCTATATAAACGTGGGTCGAAAAATGCGTGGCTTCCGAAATACAGGGTGTTGAAATTTACTTTTTAAAATAGTTTTTTTTTTAAATGTTTCGAACAATATTTGATGTATAACAGTGAAAATTGGTATACAATTTGGTACGACAAAACGAACCATGGGCATAGTTTTACTGTAGCCGCTAGAGGGCGCTCTCTACTGTACCTGTAGTGTATTAAAATGACCGAAAAAATTTTCTTAGTGCAATTTTTTGCTTTTTGAATAAAAAAACTGATTCATCGCACTTTTCTGCATAAAAAAGCTCTCCTGTGAGTTTTCGTTATAGTTAGCCGCTTTTGAAATATTTCGATTTTTAAGGTTCGATGCATTTTTAATTATTTATGGGAAATTAATATTTTTTTTTTAATTTTCGATTTGGGCATTACAAGTAATTAACATGATCGTTTAGATTGTGTTTTTAAATACAGCAATAATTCCTAACTCCAAATAAACACAAAAAACAGAATAATAATTTGTTTAATTTTCCAATATTATTTTCAACAAATTAAATTAATTATTTACAACTAAAATGCTATTGGATAGTTAGGACAAACATACAAAATCTAAAGTAGTTGCTCGAAATGTAAACCCAATTGTTCAATACACAATTCACATCTACGAATGATCGAACGTGGTATAGCATTATTCAAATAAGGCCTCATTTCATCACATGCATTCCTGATTCTGTCTATTAGCATATCTCTTGTGGTTACGGGAGTCTGGTACACTTTTTCTTTTAGAAATCCCCACACAAAGAAATCTAATGGATTTAGGTCAGGGGATCGTGGGGGCCAGGCGACTGGTCCTCCACGGCCGATCCATCTTTCTGGATAATTTTCGTCCAGCCAGTTTCTAACTATTCTCGAATAATGAGCTGGACAACCATCAAGCTGGAACCAGGCCAATCTTCTTAAATCTAACATAACATCATCCCACATATTTGCATGTTCAGTCTTTAAAAATTCCAAGAAGGTCGCAGCATTTAACCTTGCACGCAAAAGGTAGGGTCCAAATAGTCGATTACGGTAGATACCAATCCACACGTTCACATTAAATTCATGCTGAAAATGTCTTTCCCGAACTGCATGCGGATTTCCATGCGACCATATATGTGGATTATGAAAATTTACCACTCTACGTCTAGTGAAGCATGACTCATCGGTCCATAAAACGTTACTTAAAAACTCCCTATTATTATCAGTTCTATCAAGAATCCACTGACAAAATGTGATTCTTCGTTCCCTGGCTGTAGTCCTTGCACAGGTTGCAAATGGTAAGGACGTCTATGGTCATTTCTAAGAACACGGTGAACATGGCTTGCTGAAATTCCCAAGGCACCAGAAACTCTCGTAACACTTGTGGTCGGATCTCTATCAAACTCACGCAGAATCATACGGGTAAATCTGCGCTGACGAACATTTATGTTTTGATCCCTTTGGAGATTTCCAAAACCATTTTCAATTATTTGGCGATGCACTCTTACAAATACGTTTCCATTTACAAAGCCATACACAAAATGAATATCCGCTAACTCTTGATTGGAAAATAAAAATGGCATTTTTATAAAACTTACAAAAAAAAAACAGGTAAAAGAAACTAAATTTCGTGCATTCACAATTGCAAAAAAAACGTTTCAGATTTCAACAGACAACAAAACTAACTGTCAACTAATTGACGTTTAACCTTATTCTGCTTTCAATTTCAAAAATATTTGCAGGCACAGCCTACTTCTAAAAATTATCGAGATACTGACTTTTTAACGCTATTTTATCATAAATAATTAAAAATGCATCGAACCTTAAAAATCGAAATATCTCAAAAAAGGCTAACTATAACGAAAATTCACAAGAGAGTTTTTTTACGTTGAAAAGTGAGACGAATCAGTTTTTTTATTCAAAAAGCAAAAAATTGGACCAAGAAAATTTTTTTCGGTCATTTTAATACACTACAGGTACAGTAGAGAGCGCCCTCTAGCGGCTACAGTAAAACTATAACCCTTGTATACCAATTTTCACTGTTATACATCAAATATTATTCGAAATATTTAAAAAAAACTATTTTAGAAAGTAAATGTAAACACCCTGTATTTCGGAAGCCACGCATTTTTCGACGCATGTTTATATAGACTTTATGCATTAATTTTAAAAGTTCTATCGAATCTTAAAGTTATGCAACAATAAACTGAAACACCCTGTCATCATCCTCTTTTTAATATCCCCTCTTTTTCAAAGTTTTCCATGGCGGCTGCGATGATGTCAGAACACTAGACAAGTTTTCATTTTCTCACGTTTTTTCCATTCCGCCCACAACCAAGTCACTTGCCACGTTTTTAAGCCAATCACCTCTAACTAAACGTCTGATTGCCTCAATTTTCTGTTATATGGTAATAACAACGCGTTTACGTTCATTTCTAGGCTGCTCCATCTTAGCGATTATGAACCTGACTGAAACAAACATACACGCACATATACCAGTGAATTCCGCAAACGCGCTTGGAGAATCACCGGCAGCGAATCTAATGACGCAAACGCCGAAAGCGGAACTACCGGCGGCTATTTTAGATCAGGCGCCGATTTCCCGAACAACTTCGGTTAAAACGGAGAAATTATTGTATGCGATTTGTTTCGGATTCGGGTTCTACTGTATGTCTAATAGGTGTGTAGCATTACCGGGGTGGGAAGCAAAATGACCGGTATTGGGCCTCAGAAAATCAATCAATCAACTTAATCGCCCACCCTGTATATCGCTGAATTCAGTATTGGAAACTCCATTTAAATGTACAAAATTAAAATTTGACTACGCCATCCTGTAGAGGAGACAATGTGGCGATGACAACATGTCATTTTCTTTAAAATCCCATCTCAAGCAAAGTCAGGAAAAAAAGTAATTTTGTCTTAAATCTGGTACAGAAACAAATGACCTGATAATTTCAAGGCCTACTAGGAAGTTCTATTTTTTTTTTAATAGCAATGTCAATGTATAACATATACATTTTTTTAATCAGAATTGAAAGCAGGGCATTCAGTGGGGAGCTCATTTATAAGAAAACAAAAGATCGCTTGTTAATAGAGAAGTTATCACGATCCCAAACTGTTTTAAGTACTTTTGCTTGCCAAATTGTTGTGGTCAGCATGATTAGGGCACGTATCTCGTGATGCGACATCATTAATGTACCGAGTTCGATTTTGTCATCCGTTTTCCCATCATTAGAACATCTCCATAAGCTTAATGACGATGGGAACTTTTTTCATGAATTACGCGAACATCGAAATACCGGAGCAGTGTCGTTATCCCCGGATCATCTCTCGGTTTCGTGCATTTAAACTCCGTATGTCATTCGAATATAACAAAATGATCGGTAACCTGTAATTATCACACCTCGGCGAGGAAGTGGTTGGTATAGGCATGCGAATTGTGTATTCATTATGATATAGTATTCCTATTACTAATTGAAACCGCATAAAAACAAAGCTGACGTTATATGCGTCACATTTAATACTGATAGGGTTTAGAAGTTTTGTTTTACTTTTACTGTTGTAATTTGTGGAAAATTTCGATAATGAGTTATTATGTTTTTTTGATCAATTCGTTCAGATATGTACTTTTGTCAGAAGGTGGTCTAAATGTCTTCCTCCTTCCTTGTAATATTTTTTATCTCAGACGAATGCTGCAGTATAAATTAATAATTTTTTTAATGGAACAAGGGAAAATGATAGACCCTTTCTGACACAAAATATACAGGGTGATTCACAAGTCGTGATCAAAAATGAAACATCAACTAAAATTTGGTATGTGCATTTATCTAAGTATTTTTCACATTCAGAAGTCTTTACTTAAAATTAACGTACACCAGTGTCGGAGATACAGGGGACTGGTGGCATTATTTTTCCAAATAAAAATAGTACGCCACTGTTTTTTTTTTCGAAACGCGCAGTTTTTCGAATTATAACTTCAATTTTCTACAAATAGTGACTCTTGTGTTTTTTCATTTTTGGACACGACTTGTGAATCAACCTGTATATGGATTATCATACTAACTTGTTTTCATCAGTTTGGCCAAAAACGATGTGTGTCAGTTACTCATGTGTATATGTTGTGTTCGAACCAGTTTGCATCTAGCCGCCTATGCAATCTGGTATAGGGCCAGAATACATAAGCATATGAATAAATGACAATCTTACTAATTTTTATAATCTAATGTGAAACGTTTTTAAATTGGGTAATTAACAAATAAATGGTATTAAGTTTTTCTAAGTTAAGCCAAAATGTGTAGTCAGTAAGTAAATTTCATTAAATTAAATATTTAAAACACACATGACAACAGCGCGTCGTCATCACTCTTATCGAATCGGCAATCGATCGCAAACGGTAACAGTGGTTAGTTATCTGGCATCGGGCGTGTTTTGTTACTATACTCGCAGACTAACATTCTGTTAGTGGTTTTTGCACAAAAACATTGAAAATCCGGATTTTTTTAAAAACATTCTAGCGACGGACGAATGTACTTTTACGCAAAACGGGATATTAAATTTCCATAATACTCACACGTGGGCCCAAGAAAATCTTCATACCATTCGTGAAGGTCATTTCCAACAACGTTTTAAAATAAATATTTGGGCGGGTATTCTTGACGATCAGGTAATTGGCCCTTTCGAGTTACCCCCAAAGTTGTCAGGGGAAGGATACATTAGCCTTCTAGCCAATAACCTACCAGATCTTTTGGAACAGACCTTAGATGCGTCATTCAGTATTTGAATGAACATTATCCAAATCGCTGGATCGGTCGAAATGCTCCTGATCCTCGAAAATGGCCAGCAAGATCTCCTGACCTCAATCCGATGGATTTTTGATATTGGGGAGAACTTAAAGGGATGGTTTATGGGGCTTGTCCAATAACAACTGAAGCACAACTTCGCGAAAAAAATTTTGTGGATTTTTCTAATACGTTCAATAAACTTTCACACACCAGGTGAAGCGCTGAGACAGTTAGTGGTAATTCCGTTTTTTTTAATTGTTTGCATTTTACGAGTACATTATCAAATAATGAAATAATTCCTAAGAGCCAAAATTAACAAACTCCATCTTTATTTACACTGCGTTCCGTCGTATTTGCGTCTGGCATTGCGGCGTTGTCAGATTTTATTTTACTTTAAAGTCGCTTTTCTCTAAAAAAATGCCGTTTTGGCCCCCATGTTATATGAAACTTTTAACCCCGTCTATCACCCATTTAAATAATGACGATCATAACGTTTACACCCTGTATATTTGGAATCAGAGAAAAAGGCACTATCATTTTAACTGAAAATATACAGGGTGTTCCATTTAAAAAAAATACAACTTTATTCGACATCACTTACGGGAAAAAATATGTATAATATGAAAATAGGAAGGGGGTCAATTTCTTTTGTTCCTGCTCACTGCCAAATGGGTAAAAAAGAATTACGTACTTGTTTTACGTTATTTTGTTTCCGAATAATCTATTCATTAAAATGTGTAAGGAGCGATCTACAACGTATGTCTAGCAAAAGTTCGCCCTCCTAAAAATAATAGCTCGGATCTAACAAAAGGTGTCCGCTATCTATGAATACGTAATTTGCGAAGTGGAGCTCGCAACTAGCTCTTGAAGTGGGGTCAATTAGAATTAGAAATTGCGAGTAGTGGCTAGACGACGGCCGTCCCTTTTCTCCACCCAAAAAGGTCCTTCAAATTCCCACAGACTCGATTGTTCTTTCGCGTCTTGCAGGGCATTTTTACGGTCCCCTAGGGCGGGAAGAGAACGGTTTACGAGCCTGTTCGGTCTATTTGGACAAGTCATGATATAGTCGGAGGATATTTTGCTCGAATCACAGTACAAGTTTATTTGAATTAGATAAATGTTTTTTTGCTTGTGGAAGCTAGCAACTTGACTTAGGTACAAATCATAGTGTAACCAAAGGGCAGTTATACCAGGGGGAGACACTTCAGAAAGGCTTCTATGTTTTCTTTTTGAATGGTAAGAAATTTCAGGCTGATATAACAGACGATACCATAACCAAATAGAGCGCTGATACGGAACAGTAGAAAACTATGAAAATCAAGGAGGCCATAAAGGCCTCCTACAATTGTAATAAATTGTTCATGCTTTTAATTTATATACTAAGTGACATATAAATCCGAACACCCAGTGAGTAAATGGTTTTATTTTAATAAAATTTTGTATAAGTACTTAATGAAGCATAATAAGTAAATGATAAAAATTTCAAAATGATGATGATGATGTGCTACGCATTCTCCAACGCGCCTAGGCATGCTTCCGATCAGGTGGTCAATGTCCTCCTATAGCACCCCAAACCATAACTCCAACAGTGTGATGAACATGTCTTTCAACAAAAAACTGTGGATTCCTCCTTTCACTACGTCGCCTTCTAACCCTGGCACGACCATCGTGCATGCCTAAACAAAATCGAGCCTGGTCACTAAAGACAATACTGTTCCATTCCTGATCCCAGAGTGACCGTTGTCTGCACCACTCAAGGCGATTACGTCGGTGTTCTCGAGTTAAAGGGAGGACCCAGTGTGGCCGGTATGAAAACAAGCCAAAACTTCTCATTCGTCGGTAAACACTTCGCATACCAATAGGTCTTCCGTGTTCTGCAAACCATTCATTTGCAATGGACCTGGTAGTGGAGAAACGGTCCCTTAAGGCCAATAATCTTAGGCGGCGATCTTCACGGTCTGTTGTTCGACGGCGGCGTCCAGTGCCCCTTGCTCTTTGCGTACGGCCTTCTCGAAGCCATGCCTGACAACACCTAACCACAGTGTCTACACTTCTTTGCACTCTAACTGCAATTGTCCGAAAAGAAAGTCCAGCTTCCCGAAGTCCCACTATACGGCCCCTATCAAACTCACTAAGTTGACGAAATCGTACAGGTCTCCGTACTCTAGGCATCGTAACCGATCGTAAAGGATGTCAAGAACCAAAATCCGCCAACGTTGATTCTTTACTGCGGCTGAAATATTCATTTTTGGAGCGTTAGTGAATTAAAAAAAAGCAGTATAAAAACCGGAATGTCCAACTGATGAGGCTGAAAATTTTTTCACTTGTTATTTACAGTAAGATAAATACATTCACCAACTTTTATTAAAATAAAACCATTTAAACTGGGTGTTCGGATTTATATGTCACTTAGTATATCATCTGTCTTATCAGCATGAAATTTCCTACAATTCAAAAAGAAAACATGCCTTCACATTGGGCGCTCTGACGCTGACACGGAACAGGTAACATCTAGAAAAATGTCAGGCTTTCTCAAGCAGAGAAAAGACAATGTCAATCAAGCAGGCCATAGATGGGTCCTACAATAATTGTAGCAACGCCCTTAGTTAAACAGATCGTCTTGAGGCCAAGCTGTCTAGATAACTGGCAACTATGTGACTATTGGTCAAATAAGCAATTTGAGGTTGGAAAAAATTAGATTTTCAAGCTGACATTCCTCTTTTGTTACCAGAATGAATCGTGTAATATTTCGCGTGGAGCGCTAAAAGTTAAGGCTATGTGATAGATTTTAGAATAAAAAAATATATTTCGCAGGTTACAAACAAAATGGATTATCTAGCTGGCAACACTGGCTTCATCTCTGACCAAATAAGAACAATACGTGTTATATGCCATCAGCTGTTTTTAGATACATCTCTCTTTCCTTTATTTGGCTTGTCTAACTGTCTCTTAGCGAGAATATAATGGCAACATTGAAAAAGGCACCGTTGCCAAGATGTGCAAAGAACCTGAAACTTTCGCGTAGCAAAGTTTCGGCAAAGTATAGCTTTCAAGCTAAATAACGAGAGTACTAGTAGAAATATTGTCATTAAATTTTTAATCCCCGCAAATACCGAAGCACTATTTGCAGTAAGAAGATGAGCATTTTTTGATCTTCCAGTGATACTGGTGAAAAATTGCGAAGCAAAATACTGACATTGAATCCTTAATCCAAGCATTTGATTTATCCAGAAACGGGATTTGATTTAGATTGCGGATATGCAAATCCTCTTCAATCGCATACCTACATTTTCGCGATAAAGTCGATGAAAAATCTCGATATTCATTATAATTTTTTCTAACGGAGTTTTGCACAGACGAATAGTTTTTAACCTTAGTTATTTCAAAAAACAGAATTTTCGCATACAAGATTTATCACAAAATAAAATTTATTTCTTTTTTTTTACTTTATTTGAGACGAGATTTCGAAATAAATTGCATGCTGTCACTGCCAATTTTTCTCCTCTACAAGATGGCGTGTTCAAGTTTTCAAATCGAGGTTTCCTCTTTCAACTTTTATCACCAACGTTGGAACTTTGTACATTTGAATATTGGATACTAAGAATAAATTATTACTGTAATTAATAAAAATTAAAAACAATTTATCTATGCAAAAATTCAATATGGAGTCTATTAGAAAAAATAAAGTTGATGCTGGAGGACAAGAGACGAAACGTCATATTGAAATTCCAATTATACCACCTCGTAGAGGAGGAAAAGTGGCAATCTTATTATGCAATTTATTTTGAAATCCCACCACAAATAAAACCAGGAAAAAATTAAAACGGTTTTGGGAAAATTTTTGCCCCGATTTAAGCGGCTTCGTATCTCTTACCGTTTACGAGATCCCAATAGTGACGGTCGAATTTGAAACACCCGGTATACAATTCTTCTTATGAATATTCGCTTGTGTAATGTTCGTGACAATTTAAACACGATTCTTGTTCAATTTTCCAGGACTAACGGGAATAAGCAAAGATGTTGCGCACGCGAGAAACCGGTCATTCTAAATTTGTCACGGTGGTCTTATGATTCAAATGCGGTCTAGAGAAGTACCCTCAAGCCTGGGGCCGAAGAGGGGATTTCGCTAGTTTACTCTATGAACTGGATGATTTTTATTGGGTCCGAGCATGCATCTATTGTGTCTATTGTCAGATTTAGGACGTTACTTTTTTTCATGAACGGATTTACGATTTGTTTTGTCCGCTACTTTGTTAAAAGGTAGTAGCGTTGCAAATAGGGAGATTAACGTTGTCATCCTAGCGTAAATGCTGTCAGCAAAAATGGTGGCATGCTTACTCCCAATTCGTGTCTTAAGATTTGCTTAAACATTCTGAAGTCTAAAGTACAAAGTATCTGGAATACAAAAAAAAAACAATTTGCGTTCTCACTTAGACTGCAATTTTTTATTTTCTTTTTAAATTAGTCTGTCAGGATATGGGATGTTCAAAGATCGTTACTATGAACCTGAAACTTTAAATAACAACAGAAACTAGGACGAGTTAGAATGTGTATGTACCTGGTCCTGAATCTGGTCGTATTGTAATCAGAAGGGTTTACTTCCCTTTGCCATGATGTGTGTCATTTTTTACACTCTGAATACAACAATGTCCAGCTTTATATCCTGCATATCCGCATCCAGTTTTTGGATATATATGTTAGTTAGCATAGGCGGAACAAATTTAATTTGAAAGAAGGTAGATAATAATAAAGAAATTGATACCTGGAAAAGGCAAAGTTCATCGTTCATTCCTTATTTAAGTTCAAGTTTGAAGATGAAGATATACGAATAAGATACAATAATAATATTAAATTAAAAGCTGCAGGTCCAAAACAATGACGTAACTAATACATACAGGGTGGCGCATCGAAAACGAAACAGACGCATTTACTGGCAGCTCACTTTTTTAAAAAAAAAACGTTCAGACCCGTCGATTTTGTTTTCGAGGGGGACACAAGGCTGGCAAAAAATCACGTTAACACGTGTAGCCCCCTGGCCGGGGGTGACAGCAACCCTAAAATCTTAAATGGAAAGGGGGGTCGAGTGATATCTTATTTTAAAGGTCTTTCAATTCCCTTTATAATGATGTAAAATACATGAGCTTCAGTTCAGTAGTTTTGAAGATTTATTGATTTAAAACTTAAATAAAACTAATACATCATCATTAGTGGAGATCAATACATTTGGCAGCAAAGTAATTTAAAAATGAAGAATGAATTGACCCGTTAGGCAAGTAAATGTTGAAAATGGCCACCATGACTCTCCATGCAATAATAAAGATTTTGCTCAAAACGTTGCCGCACATTTTGCAATATTTGAGGAGTAATTTGAAGGCACTCATTCACAATTCTTTGTCGCAGGTCTTTTAATGATGTTGGCTGAGTAGCATAGATTTTGCTTTTTAAATGACCCCACATAAAGAAATCCAAAGGTGATAAATCTGGCGATCTTGGGGGCCATTCAATCCAAAAAAAAAAACTGAGCTGCCAATAAATGCGTCCGTTTCGTTTCCGATGCGCCACCCTGTATAAAAGAAAGGGAAGATTGACAGAATACAAACAGGAACAGAAAAGAAGGAAAAAAAAATGCTATGTGAGAGATGTGATCATATACAAAAAGCTATTTAGACATGATTCATTACTGTGGCGAGGTCTCAGAAACCTGGAGTAGTATTTTGTAAAAGAATCTAGCGATTTGGATTTTAAGTATTGCGGGACAGCATTATAAGTTTTGGAAATATTATAAGAAAAGGTTCTCTCAAACAGAGAGTACGATGAGCAGATGGTGTTATATACCTTACGTTTATTTGGAGCACATCTTGACGAAGAATAATTTTATTATTATTATTTTTTATACTGCTTTTTTTTAATTCACTAACGCTCTAAAAATGAATATTTCAGCCGCAGTAAAGAATCAACGTTGGCGGATTTTGGTTCTTGACATCCTTTACGATCGGTTACGATGCCTAGAGTACGGAGACCTGTACGATTTCGTCAACTTAGTGAATTTGATAGGGGCCGTATAGTGAGACTTCGGGAAGCTGGACTTTCTTTTCGGGCAATTGCAGTTAGAGTGCAAAGAAGTGTAGACACTGTGGTTAGGTGTTGTCAGGCATGGCTTCGAGAAGGCCGTACGCAAAGAGCAAGGGGCACTGGACGCCGCCGTAGAACAACAGACCGTGAAGATCGCCGCCTGAGATTACTGGCCTTAAGGGACCGTTTCTCCACTACCAGGTCCATTGCAAATGAATGGTTTGCAGAACACGGAAGACCTATTGGCATGCGAAGTGTTTACCGACGAATGAGAAGTTTTGGCTTGTTTTCATACCGGCCACACTGGGTCCTCCCTTTAACTCGAGAACACCGACACCACACCACATTGCCTTGAGTGGTGCAGACAACGGTCACTCTGGGATCAGGAATGGAACAGTACTGTCTCTAGTGACGAGTCTCGATTTTGTTTAGGCATGCACGATGGTCGTGCCAGGGTTAGAAGGCGACGTGGTGAAAGGAGGAATCCACAGTTTTTTGTTGAAAGACATGTTCATCACACTCTTGGAGTTATGGTTTGGGGTGCTATAGCTTATGGTTCCAGGTCACCTTTAATCTTCATCAGAGGTAACATGAACGCGCAGCGTTATATCCACGAAGTTCTAGAACCCCATCTTTTACCCTATCTTGACACCCTGGCAGATCCAACTTTCCAACAAGATAATGCCCGACCACATATTGCAAGAGTCACAATAGACTTCTTTCAACATAATGATGTCACATTGTTACCATGGCCACCAAGATCTCCCGACTTATCCCCAATTGAGCACGTGTGGGATATGATGGGTAGGAGATTTCTTAATTTGCAACGTCCTCCTCAGACTCTAGAAGCACTTCGAGAGGAGTTGGTGGTTGCCTGGAATGAGATACCACAGGAGGACATTGACCACCTGATCAGAAGCATGCCTAGGCGCGTTGAAGAATGCGTAGCACATCAGGGTGCATCCACACATTATTAAAGGTCAAAGGGCTTTAAAGCAGTGCTATCATTTTGAAATTTTTATCATTTACTTATTACGCTTCATTAAGAACTTATACAAAATTTTATTAAAATAAAACCATTTAAACTGGGTGTTCGGATTTATATGTCACTTAGTATACTTTTTGAACCTTTTGTATGTTTTACACGATTGTTATCAAGATGATTGCTGTAAATAAAAATGTTATAGTACAAGATCTGTCAATAAAAATATTTTCAGTAGCAATATTGAGCAAATCAAAAAGCACATAAAAATGTTTTAATTTAACTTTAATTTGTTAGGTTTAAACATAAATAGATTGGTATAATTTAGTTTAATGATTTATATAGAGGTAATCTGTCACATAAACTTAATGTTTTTTGTATGTTCTGAAATGTCAAAACTTGTTAAGCAGTATCTCCCAACGAAAAATTAGACTCCTTTTTCCGTTCCCAAAGAAGAAAAAAGCGTCCTTCGAAATAAGAAAGCAAATAGGACCGATTGAGATTACGACCTTAAAAGCAACAGTGGTACGTCTATGGCTATCAAGGTTCATCCCTTACGATAGTACAGCGCAAAGTGGTTTCTATGGGAAGAGGACCGACCCAATGGATCTTTGAATTTGGTTCCGGTTTTTTCGGATCCCTGCAGTTCGAGGGTAGAGAGATCATCGTCCCGTATCGGAATCTTAGATGCGACCGTTTCTCACAGTTGGGGGGATGTTCTATTGAATACGGTAGATATTAGGGGTGATCTAGCATTTGCATAATATCTAAGTGGAATGGGATTCGCTGTGGAAGTTTATTATGTGAAATGATTTAAGTTTACCGTTCAAAAAATTATTCTGATTTTGTGGGAACAGCGACACTGGGAAAGTTTTTTCGTATGCAAGAAAATCGTAAGTTACGGAACCATTACAACATGTAAGTATCTGATAGATACTACCGGATGTTCTATGCCATTGGATTTTTACTTCATACGCCAACGAGCGAGGAAGTAATGAAATCGCAAAATTTTTCGAAAATGAGATATTGTTTTTATAAGACATGTACATCACGCAAAACCATGTCACTCATTTCCGTAGCTCTATCTGTCGTCCGTTAATCATCGACCCCTCTATAACATAAAAGGCAGTATAGAGTCTATCTACCTGACGCCATTTTTCCCTGATGTACATGTCATATAACATCAAAAAACATATTAGTTAGAAAACTGCCTCGCCAGTGGCACAGGAAGTCAAATCGAATTGGAAAGTTGGTCCCACAAATACGAGATTCTCGATTCATCATCTCGTGATGTATCTTAATTTTTTCAAAACCGAAGCAGCGATTCATTCTATTCGGATCTTTCTGTCATCACGTAACATTTTCCCATAAACTCACAACAAAGGGAATTCCAAAAATACGTAAACGGGGTGGCCAGGAGGGTTAATGTTAATAGGATCCAATTGATATATGAATCGCATCACCCACGTCTTATTCAGGATATTCATATAACGATCCATTGATTTACAACACTGAGAGTGCCCCCATAGATTGACGAAATTTGATGCGGCCGACTTACATGTCACGTGTGATATTTTAATCAATCCCAATATTCTCAATTTACTTGTTTTCCGTACATTCGGTAAGACTGCCTAGTTTGTGGTTTGATGAGAAAAAATGCATATCATCCACTCGTGGTCAGTTAAGGAATTCAATTTAGGGTTGTGGAAATGTCTTTATTGAAGGGTTAGTATAAACCATGGCAAATTAGTATATGGGCCACACAACCATAACAATGGCATTTCGAGAAAAATTAGCTTCGTCTGTGAACAGAATCATTGATTCAAATTGCGGATTTTGTGTAATTTTTTGTAGATACCACAATAGGTCACATGCCTTGGAAAATCAATGGGAAGTAATGTCTGTACTCTCAAAAAATAAACGAATCAACTTTGAAAACATCCTGTATATGCGTACGACTATCACTGCTGTGACAAAATATGAACTTTCTTTGGGACGCCCTATATTCCACAAACATTAAATGCTCGCGTATATCCATAAACAAACACGTTTTAGGAACAAATCATCCATTGTCCCGTAGCATCCTTCTTGAAATAATAACCTCATAAATTTCGTGAAAACAATCTTCAAAGGAAACGTTTACGTCCGAAATGGTGAAATTAAGGATATCGTCTTACCAAGACAGGATGTAAGGTGGTTGGCCACCCTTAGGACAAAGGCCAATTTGCGGCCAGGGTTTTTCGAGGAAGGGCACAATCTTAACACTCGTTTAGGTACCTTGCGGCCAGGCTTCTTCGAGGAAGGGCAAGATCATAACACTTGTTTGGCTAGCTAGCGGGTCGTCCGATGTTTTCGGTGATAAATCAAAGTCTAGGCACATGTTGTAGTGACTTCCGATTTTAGAACCATGCCACTCGAGAAATTATAGTATTTCTATGGCTAATTGAAACATCAAATACTTAACCAATGTTGGACATAAAAGAGAACTGCCATAGGTGTCACAATATACGATAGTGTTAGGATTTAACATTTCCATATTTCTTTAGTTTTCCTCCTTTGACTCAAATGGTTTACAAAATTCCGTTTTGCAGTAAAGATTTGATGCTTCTGAAGTTTCGTACTGTTATAAACCGAAAAATACGTGAAATACGTGAAAAGTTATACCCGTTCTACATCCAGAACTTCTTCACGAATTTATTCAGCTGGATTTCTTCAAGGTCATCTTTATTATCTGATAAAGTTTGATAGTTGAATTGGAAAGTTTTTAATATAATGGAATTTGACATCCAACTCAGTACACATTAGAATGTAATTGCAAGAAGAAATCCACGAAGAACTTCTTGGATTTATTTGACGTCAAATTCCTGTTTTATACTTTTGAAATTTGGCCATGAACTCAATTTATGAAGAAATTTGTGGATTTATTGACAATGTAAATCGGGTATAGGTAGTAGATACCCGAGCTGATGTTTTCTGCGTTAGGTTCCGATATTCAATGTCCGTTATCTCCTTTTGCGTCTCTTTAACCACTTGACATAATCTAAACAAAGCAGAAAGCAGATGCCTGCCATGTATCTAAAATAATAGTTAATATGTATTACCTCATCATAGGCGGAGATGAGGGTAACTATACTAATAGTCAGGTTTTTAGGAGTTTCTATATAATGTCTATTATATCATATCATATCTATCTATAAAATTAAATTATTTAAAAAACATGAATAGGACGAAAACCACCGTCCAGTCCAGCCTTCAAATTTTGCAGTAACGATGTTCGAAGATTCGTATTTTTTTAAGAAATGTATATTTATTGATAAAAATCAATATAGGAAAATATCCAGCCTCTCATAAAAGTCCCTGTAAATGTTGCAACAATATCTGTCATAAAAATTTCAAGTAATATTGGTGTTATCATTTTACTTTCCACGCAATCGCGAAAAAATTCGAAAGCGAGATCTTATGTTACTTGGATGGTATTCAAAAGTGACTCGTTTGTCCGCTAGAGGGCATCAAAGTTTTCTTTTTGAAAAACATTTTTTTTTTGAAAATTTTTGGAACAGTTAGTCCGACTTCAATGAAAATTGGAACACATTGCTAGACGCCCTAATATTTGACTTTTACAAAAAATCCGAAGGGATTCCAGAAGGGTGAAACTACCCCCACCTCAACGTAAATTATATCAGAATTTTTAGCAACTCTCGAAACGTCTCTGAATTTTTTTAATTAAAGATCATTAGCTCGTTTTTTTGAATTATTTAAATGTAACACAATTATTTGAGTTACACCTATCATGTTTTGTGCACAAAGTCCTATCCACATTATTTCCTTCATTTTTAAAAATACTTACACGCTTCCAATCCCAGTAATTATATTAGACGCGTTTCACGTATAAATTTCCCCTACTGAATCATAAAGAAATATAGAGCAATATTTTCAACATACGCGCCTATGGATATCACTGCTTCGCGATCTAACTAACCGATTTCATTATCGATGATTACATGTGAAGGAAGCTTAGTAAAATAAGGTAATTTGGGGCGCTGCAAATGAGTATGATGAATTCTAAGGTGTCTTCAAACTGAATTTGAAGTGAAAAATTGGTAAAAAAAAGTCCTAGCACTGAGTTGACATCGAATTCCGAATTTACGCATCTGATATACCTTGAAAACCAGCTTCCATTATCATAACAGTTAGTGCTGTTGCGTATTCTAGAACTTCCATTTTCACTGTTTTTTCTCTTAAAACTTTTAGAAGGTAGTCTGATAGATTATTTAGTGTGGATGAAGCTGTTCTTGCCACCATTATTTCCACCGCCATCTATCTGCCGTATGACGTAGACGTCTGTGTATATGTCATATATGAGAGGCGCTTGCGCTTGCCTGCGGTGTTGCCGGATTGGGCTCCGGAAAATATGAAAAGTGGAAAATTTATATATACTAAGTGACATATAAATCCGAACACCCAGTTTAAATGGTTTTATTTTAATAAAAGTTGGTGAATGTATTTATCTTACTGTAAGTAACAAGTGAAAAAATTTTCACCCTTATCAGTTGGACATTCCGGTTTTTATACTGCTTTTTTTTAATTCACTAACGCTCTAAAAATAAATATTTCAGCCGCAGTAAAGAATCAGCGTTGGCGGATTTTGGTTCTTGACATCCTTTACGATCGGTTACGATGCCTAGAGTACGGAGACCTGTACGATTTCGTCAACTTAGTGAGTTTGATAGGGGCCGTATAGTGGGACTTCGGGAAGCTGGACTTTCTTTTCGGGCAATTGCAGTTAGAGTGCAAAGAAGTGTAGACACTGTGGTTAGGTGTTGTCAGGCATGGCTTCGAGAAGGCCGTACGCAAAGAGCAAGGGGCACTGGACGCCGCCGAAGAACAACAGACCGTGAAGATCGCCGCCTAAGATTATTGGGACTGTTTCTCCACTACCAGGTCCATTGCAAATGAATGGTTTGCAGAACACGGAAGACCTATTGGCATGCGAAGTGTTTACCGACGAATGAGATGTTTTGGCTTGTTTTCATACCGCCCACACTGGGTCCTCCCTTTAACTCGAGAACACCGACGTAATCGCCTTGAGTGGTGCAGACAACGGTCACTCTGGGGTCAGGAATGGAACAGTATTGTCTTTAGTGACGAGTCTCGATTTTGTTTAGGCATGCACGATGGTCGTGCCAGGGTTAGAAGGCGATGTGGTGAAAGGAGGAATCCACAGTTTTTTGTTGAAAGACATGTTCATCACACTGTTGGAGTTATGGTTTGGGGTGCTATAGCTTATGGTTCCAGGTCACCTTTAATCTTCATCAGAGGTAACATGAACGCGCAGCGTTATATCCACGAAGTTCTAGAACCCCATCTTTTACCCTATCTTGACACCCTGGCAGATCCAACTTTCCAACAAGATAATGCCCGAACACATGTTGCAAGAGTCACAATAGACTTCTTTCAACATAATGATGTCACATTGTTACCATGGCCACCAAGATTTCCCGACTTATCCCCAATTGAGCACGTGTGGGATATGATGGGTAGGAGATTGCTCAATTTGCAACGTCCTCCTCAGACTCTAGAAGCACTTCGAGAGGAGTTCGTGGTTGCCTGGAATGAGATACCACAGGAGGACATTGACCACCTGATCAGAAGCATGCCTAGGCGCGTTGGAGAATGCGTAGCACATCAGGGTGCATCCACACATTATTAAAGGTCAAAGGGCTTTAAAGCAGTGCAATCATTTTGAAATTTTTATCATTTACTTATTATGCTTCATTAAGTACTTATACAAAATTTTATTAAAATAAAACCATTTAAACTGGGTGTTCGGATTTATATGTCACTTAGTATACATATATTAATGAATCACAAAAACGAAAAACTGAAACAAACAACAGTAGCAAAATAAAAGGCGATTAATAATAATAAGTATAAATCAAAAAATAACAGTAGTAAGCTAAAAAATGATAAATTATAAAAAATTATAAAAAACAAAAAATAAAAAAAAGTAGTAAAACAAAAACTAATTCCATGTGATTATAAAAACAAAAAATAATAAACAGCAGTAAAATAAAAAGCAATTTTAGGTGATTATAAAAAACGAAAAATAAAAACAGTAGTAAATAAAAAAACCAATCGCATGTAATTATGAAAAACAAAAAATAACAAAGAATTGAATAAAAAGAAATTCTAAGTGACAACAAAACCAAAAAGTAAAAACAGTAGTAAAACGAAAAACAATTTCATTCCATCCGAATTGCTTTTTATTTTACAGTTTGTTATTTTTTGTTTTTTATAATTACATGGAATTGTTTTTTGTCTTACTACTATTTTAATTTTTAGTTTTTTATAATCACTAAGAATTGCTTTTTATTTTACTGCTGCTTGTTATTTTTTGTTTTATACTCAGTAAGAATCACTTTTAACTTTACTACTGTTGTTTGTTTCAGTTTTTTATTTTTGTGTTTCATTAATTAATATATGTATTATAAATTTTCCACTTTTCATATTTTTCCCTAAATACGGAACCCAATCCGGCAACACCGCAGGCAAGCGCCTCTCATATATGACATATCCACAGACGTCAACGTCATATGGTAGATGGCGGTGGAAATAATGGGGGAAATAACTGCTAAAAAATACAATGTTTTGGGAAAAAAAATCGTGCAATCGTGCTTCATCCACACTTTTTATGACTTAAAATAATCTATCAGACTACCTTCTATAAGTTTCAAGTGAAAAAACAGTGAAATCTGAAGTTCTACAAGACGCAACAGTACCCCTACAGTTTTTGGAAATTATTTAGTTAGTCGTTTTTTGACACAGTAGGGTCAACCCACTTGACATAATTTCCTAAATGGAATCAACCAAAGAAAACTAGTTCATCTTTTGATTTTCCCGCCAATCGGAGGATATCCGTTAAATTTCCCCGTGGATTTTCCCTTCTTTATTTCAACCGTCACCAAATAGATATCCACCCTATAAAATTAGTAACGCACGACCGACTGTCTCGTGGGCCGTCTAGCGTATCCCTCAACTCCTTTTCACCCTTGCTTTCGCCCTCTTGAGGACGTCTTTTGCCGCGAAAAAGAACGAATTTACCATCTTGCGTCGACTACCAGGAAGTACCCTCGGAAGTACCTTGCTGAAATCGTTCATTATACATCCGATTATACGGTCCTTATATCTAGTCGACTCGAAATATAATATTAGGTCAAATTGGGCGTAACGTGTAACGGACTAGAAGACTTGAGAATCAGAAATAATAGAATTTTCAATGACTCAGTATATAGTAAAATCGACTCAGATTGGCTTGTACTATCACCCCCACCGGCTCCGCATCTATTTTCCCGTCACCCTGTATAATAGAAGGTCTTTCACTGATACCAAATATGCAATAACTTACAACCACATATAGCTCCCAGCTTATAATTTTCATCGTCTTCAAACAATGTCTCAAAATGAGCAGGAATCTCTGAAATGTAACACATGTCCTAGCGATTTTATTTCCGCCACCTCTAAATCACTTTGCATAATTATAACACTGAGTCAATCTACTTGACGAAATATTCAGAGAACCTTCATAGACGAAGTAACACAAATTAAAGCTTAGTCGGAGTATAAAAACTTTATCTGAAGTCACTTGAAATAGCATAAAAACCTTTGGTCGGCGCGTCCTTTGTAATTTCATGACGTATCATAGGCGTGCGGTCATTTATTTAGAACGATAATAATAATGTTTTTATATCACAATAAATGGATTTTACTATCTTCTTATTTTTTTGATATGGGATAAAAAATACTTATATTGGGAGTTTAATTTATGTTGACTGAAAGTTAAGAAATGGAAAAATTACAGAATTCCAACGTTTGACATAGGCAAATATTTACATAGCAGGTATATAAAAAGGTATATAAAGACTTACATTATAGGTATTTATATATCATCCTCGCCTTCGGAGCTGTCGCTAGAGTCATCTTGTAGAGGAATTACAACGGGATTTACAGGAGGCAAAACACAATATTCATTTTCTTTTTCAATAATATGCCTAGAACACTGCTTCCATAGGTCTGTGGCAGCAATATGAGATACTGCATCTCTTATTGTGGCCAATAGCGATTCACTTAATTGAGGGGTCTGATTATGTTTTCTTACTTTTTTTTTAAAGCAGCCCAGACCAACTCAATCGGGTTAAAAATGCAGTAATAGGGAGGTAGACGTAATACTTCATGGCCATTTTGCTGAAGCAGATTGTCAACAACATACTCTTTTTCAAATTTTTGTCTTTTAATAAGATCCAATAATGTGGCTTTGGTTGATTTTTGTGGTATTTCCATTCCCTTATCCTTCATAAAATCAATAATGTCTTGTTTTTTTGTGCCTGTATTCGGAATTTTGTTTTTCTGTCGGGAATGGTATGGCGCATTGTCCATAATAATCACTGAATTTGGGGAAATGTTTGGTATTAACTGCTGCTCTATCCACTTTTCCAATAAGTCGGAGGTCATGTCCTCATGATAGTCGGCACATGATTCTTTGATATTTTTGGCAGATAACAGCAAGGCTTTAGGTATAAATCCATTTTCACTGCCAGCATGGAGAATAATGATTCGTTTTCCACGGTTGCATGGTGCATTTAAAATGCACTTGTTGCTGTCGTCAACCCAGCCGTACTGCACAACATCATGGGTATCATACCACGTTTCATCCAGGTAAATCAGATTTCTTTTCTGCTCTCTACAGATTTTAACTTTGTGCAAAAATTCTTGGCGCAATTCAACGATTCGAGACGACTCCATAATCACCATTCTTTTATCTAATTTTTTGTATTGAAAACCACACAGTTTTACAATACAGTGCAGTGGGTCTAAGCATTTGTAATTATAAAAATCTTCAAGATAATCTTTTAATTTATCCCGTATCATTTCCAACGTGGGCACCAAATTTTCTTTATAAAATCCGTATATTATACGACGAATATCTTCCTGAAAACCACGTCTATTCTTTTTAATTTTTGCCCTATGCGCTTTCTGTGGAAGGAATGGTTGACGACTACATCTCCCCTTTTTATAACCCGATAAATGGTAGACCGACTGATTTTTGTCAGGATACAAATTCTGTTTAAAATTTGATTTTGCGAGGAATCTGGATTTTCGTTTTTCAGACAATCATACATATTTAGGATTACTCTTTGGGTATGTTCCTCTAAATCTTTATGAAAGAATTCTGCCTGCACAGGTTCATCAACCATCTCCTCGTGGCTTGGAGCATTTTCCCAAGGTCTCCAAAGAGCCATATTTAGGACACACAAGAACAATCAACACAACAATTAAATCATCAAGTAAACCGAGTATTCAAAAGTCAAAAACACACAAACTAATAAAATCTATGAAAAACACGGACAGACTAAAGAAAACACGTTTATTCACCGCTACACGGCACTGGCTAAACTGTTTCAATTTTCAGTAGCCACCTGCACTTGTTCGGAGCTCTGAAATACACGCTTTCTCATTGGCTATGTCCACGCATAGGCGTGCTTTACTCCACGTGGACCGGTGAAACTGCCTTTGATCTTATACGGGGGATATTTGCTGCGAAATTTGGCGATTTTTGCAGCAATAGAGCGTGTTAAATATAGATGTATAAAACGCACCCGGTATTTCACAGTGTTTCAAGTGACTTCAGATAAAGTATACTTTTAAAGATCATAAAAGTCAGAAAATAGTATGTGTAAAAACAGTTAAGCCATCATTTACAAAAGCATCGCAGGAGGCTAAAGTGGTACGTACTCCCAGTATCCAAATATTGCTGAAATATATAAATATTTCTCCCTAAAGCGATGTGTCAGTGACGACACCACCGCAGACCATGATTTAATTTTCCTGTTCCTGTAAACAGAACGATAGAACGTATTTTACTAACACTAAAGACGTTACATTTACAACCCCCTACAGCCCCACGGACCGACGGACAGACATGTACATGTCACATAACATCCAAAAAACAATTTGGAAATTTCTCGCGATTACAACACTTCCTCGCCAATGGCGTGGGAAGTAAAAAATACGATCATCTCATGCACACTCACCATGACGTGTATCGACGTGACGCTGTAGTCCGTGTACGCGCAAAGCAGGTCAATAGGCAGCATATTCGTGGATCTCAGCTTTGAAGCTATCAGCAAACAGGTGGCGCCCAGTAGCTGAAGCTGCTGTCTCTTGATGCAACACACGCATAGAAACCTGTCCATGATATTGATGGCCAACGGCAGCACTTGGTCCTCGCACATTTGCTCTTCACATACCTGCAACAAGCAGCAGAGGTTTGTCATGTCCTCATTGGGAACAATCAGGAAGGTATGAAGAAGTTTCCATATGGCGGGTTCCAGAGGACACATTTTATATCTTAAATTCGACCATATGACGCTTTACGACTTTTTCATGGACATACCCGAATGCGGCGCTCCAAATGACCTGTGTGCGGCATTGGTAAGAACGGCTAGCGAAAATAGCGACTTTTCCCTGTAAAACCCTATAATACTTTTAGGTTTCCTATGAGAAAAAATTCCAAAAATACATGTATGTGGTACAAAAACTAGCTTCAACATCAGTCTCATCTTAATGGCTCATATGATCAAATGATTCTTAAAAAAACTATGGTTGTTCAAATCTACACAAAATGACAACGTTAAACAATTACTTACTTCAAGCCAACACACATTTCTCATTTTTCTACCAATATTCAAATATGTAAGGAAAAAATGTACAAAAAGAGAAAAGACGATTCTTGGAATTTCAAGCATGATTCATCTTTACTTTATCATCTGGTAATCAGCTGGTGGTCTCCTTTCTTGGCGCCAGGCAGATCAACAAAAAATATACAAAAATGCCAGGAAATCAGCTGGTAAAAATAGCGATGGAAAAATAATAAGTTTCTCATGAAAATTGATGCCTTTACTTGTTAAGCTACGTTTACAATCTAGCAAGCACATCAGTCAAACGCATGCAGCGCAACATGTGTCTCCAACTTGTTGCGCGCCGAAGTCACTTGCATCATTGTTCCGCCACATGCTGCAGACTGAACAATTTTGAAACCTCGACAACTGAATATACCTGGGTATGAAGCAATAAGTCAACTTTAATTAAGCAACAAGTCATGGAAAGTTGAAACTATAAGCTAAGGTCGTTACTTAACTGGACAGAATGTTTTTTCAATAACAAAACATACACATGAAAATGATAAAACGTATCAAGCGAAACATTTAAAAAAAAATAGAACAAAATTTCAATAGAACTCTGATTTAATCATTAAATTTGGAAAGATTGGTCAATATTTTGTGATAAAAAAATATGTCCAACTATCCATGGTCATGGGAACTGGTGAACAGTGAAACATTTGAATATATAATGCTTTTAACGACATTTCAGTAGATAGGCATACTGGAATCTTACCTCAAGCATCCAGGTAGTGACGACCTTTCTCATGAAGGGCTGAATGTCATCTTGGACCGTTTGGAAGTAGTCGCACTTTGGAACAGCGAACATTTCCTCGTTCAAAAGATTGTTTATAACGCGAACGTCCTCGAAAATCGCTCTGTCCCTTTGAGCCCTGCAAGTGGCGGTTGAATTTTCGTTGCACACGAGATCCATGTCGATGGTCAAAAGTTCTTTGAAAAGCACTGAAAGCACAGTTGAAACGTGAAGTCGACTTGGGCGCTTGGCGATCGACAACCTTCACCTTCGCGAGTCGGATTGCCAATGAGCCGATGAGCGATAGAGGCGAAGAGCGAGAGAAAAAGAATTTAGGAAACAGCGATAAGCGCCGTCTGTCCTTTGGCTAAAGGGAGACAAGTAGTTTTGTTGTTTGCGACGCATGCGCGCCTCGGTGCACTTGCACCTGGATTATAGTACAGTCGTCGTTTATTTTAAAGTTCATCAACAGGTGGCGTACAGCATACGTAATGTGAAATACTGTTCGTCTATATGGCATTGATTAACGTATTCTACCTGAATATACGCAATCATATATGCTGTATCTCGATATCCAAATAGGATGTGAAATATGCTAGTGCTACCTATGAGACAGTAGTCAAATACAATAAATAATATTTTAAAAAAACTAAAAAAACACGCTTTTATAGATAACCAAACTAAAAGGTAGAAAATATTTTTTAATTACAAAGAGGTTATATTACAGTAGTAGGTGGTCTAACAATCAATCATAATTAATAAATTGAATTATTCTGTTAATAACTTTAATTTTATTATAATTTTATTTTGATGTCATTAATTATGACTGATTGTGCGGCTATCTACTACGAGCCCCTTCTCACTTCAGTTGGCCCAACTATTGAAATCTTAGTTTTTTTCTTATCAAACACAAATAATAAAAATGTAGCAGGGTGTTATAGGTTTAAAATATTAACAATGAATATTTTGATAACATATAGTAGAAAACACCAACTTTATCACACCCTAATCAAATTTGCAGCATAAAACTAACACATGTTGCAATTACAGCATATCAATCTATTTTCATTTCAGTGCAAAATAAGTCTATAACGCATAGGTGTCTGTGAAAAATAAAAGCCATGACAATTGTTTTTATTAATCACAGCTGTCAGAATACGTTTAAAATAGTTTTGGGTAGTTAAGGTTTTCAAAATGGGTAGAGGAAAGGTTATTAGTGAGAAAATTCGGTTACTGATAATTAAATTTTTTAATTCTGGGAAATCAAACTCAGAAATTGCAACTTTGTTAGACTTATCGCGGTACAGTGTGATAAATATTGTTAGAAGATATAACGTAACCGGTTCAGTTAATATTAAGCCACGATATGTGAAAAAAAGTAATATCACAAATTCCGACCGAAGAGCATTAAGAAGAATAATCGTGAAAAACAGACGTGCCAATTATTTATAATTAAGTGCTCTGTGGAGTGACGCTGTTGTCCACAACTCATAGAGAGGCCCACAAACTGGGATTTAGCAATTTTAGAAGAATCGCTTTTACCAGTGATGGAAGCATGTTTGACATCCGGCCAAGATTTTGTTTCAGCAAGATGGTGCAGCGTGGCATACCTCAAAAAAGGCTATAAAATGGATGGAAGAAAATAATGTACCACTTTTGAAATGGGTTTCTAGCAGTCCAGATCTGTCACCTATTGAAACTTTGTGGCACGAGATGAAAAAGGTTCTACGACAACATCCTGCTCGTACAATCACCGAACTGAGACAAAAGCTTCAAGAAATAAGGGATTGTTTTACACCAATTTTTTGCCAAAACTTGGTTAACACTATGCCCGAAATAATTTCAACTGTAATAAAAAATAAAGGTGATGTTACCCAATGGTAACCTTTCAATTGTTGATTTGTTAACTTCGCGTATTTATTCGCACATTGTTTATTTGTTCAGATGTTCTATTAGTTATAGGTCTAAGTGATTTCAAATATGTATTTTTTACGACTAGAGTGTATCTAAAATGTTTTTGAGAAAATAAATTGTTTTAGAAGTAAATAGTTTTGTCATGTTTAGTTTATAAAGGCATATTTTGGTACATCTCGAATTGGGCCAACTGAACTGGGAAGGGGCTCGTACTGTAGTATAAACTCTTTGTAATTCAGAATTATTTTCTACTTTTTAGTTCGGTTAGTTAAAAAGGCGTGTTTTTATAGTTTTTTTAAACCCCCGTTACAAACATACATATACCGGCCAAGCTAATAAAAGCGTGTTAATAATAATAAAATAATAATAAAATCGTGCTAAAAAAACTATACTGGGAATTCACAGAAATCAATTTTGAAAACCTTTGTGTTTGCTTCTTTCTCATACCAGCAATTAATGTATTTTACTAACCAACCTAAAAAATTATTGGAGATAAAATGAAATACCGTGTCGACATCTATGAGACTTTATCACAGCTGTTTCCCTATTTACTACTGCTATTTACAGTTTCAAAGTATGTTTAGTAAAAAGAGAAACAGCTGCGACAAATTCTTATAGGTGGCGCTACGGTATCCCATTTTATGTCAGAAAAAATTTTTGACGCACGAATATAGTATTTGGTTAGCTATCTTCGAGTATAATACGTTAATCAATGATTTTATGTTTAAAATGATTTCTAATAAGTAGCTCAAAAACACTGACTGCTTACATCAAAACGTGAACATAACTATTATATTGAAATATCAAAATGAAAAAAATCGAAATTAACCGACCTGAATCGCTTCTTTAGTTTTCTAATTTTTCAGGCAGTAATAAAGTTCATTGAAACACGCAGGTGCCCCAAAAACTTTTTTAAAACATTAGAGGTCAAATTTTTAAAACATATTATTGACGAAGAATTTCAATCCAGTTTGCAAGTTCATTGTTTAAAAATTGAATCAAAATTATTATTGATGACTATTTCCCTCGTCGCGATTTCTACCAATCACAAACTCGCATTTTTTTAATTACAAATGATTTCTAGATGGAAAAATTGTATGACAGCACCTGTCAGCAGTTTTTTCGAGTTCATCCACAGCAAAACTTGACAACTGTTGTCACCAAAAATTACAATACCTTTGATAACAAGTAGTTATGGTTCCCTAGGACACCAGAAAACGACGCTAAACAATTTTTCTGATTTTATTGGCAATAAAGGTAGTATGTTTTGTAAGCTATGGGTATACAGAATAATCTGTTGCTCATGAAATAGCATTATCAAATACCATTCGGGCATCTAATTTTTTCCTGTGAAATGAAGCGAAAAAACAATGCAAAGTAATATTTTTTTTATAACAAAAAACATTTCTGCAACCAGCAGTCATGCTTCTTGTTAAAATATTAGCAAACGTGTTTTTTAGATTTTTTTCGGAAAAATTAGATGCCCTTATATTACTTATGAATAAAGCTTACAAATAACTTCAATTCTCCTGGAAGATTTTTGGTTCCATTGGTACTGTCCGCGCCATCTGTGAATCGACAAATTAACGACAGAGTAGTGGCATAAAGGTAACTACAGGATGAAAGTGGAATTAACTGTTTACCAACATGTCAGCGTTATCAAAATGACAGATGATTAAAAATGGCGACGGAAGCTTATTAGCCTATACGGCCTTGTGATTGTGAAATCAAGAAAACAAAAAGGTATTGATTACATAATTACACTGCTGTGAATTTTTCGAACAAAATTTTATAGCATAAAAATTGCGTGTGTGTGGTTCGCAGAACGTTGCTGTTTTCCGCGGTGCTTTTCAATGAATATTTCAATTTTGTTGTGGATGGTTGAAATATTCTTTTGATTGTTACCGTGAGGAAACAAGACAGCAGATTACGTGTGCAGACAGTGGGGTCAATTAGCCGCCTAAATATATGGCCGAAGAGGAAACAAAAATAACCAACCCGAAGGAAGATAACGAAATACAGAACAGTGAAACACCCATCACCCTCAGTTGCCCTTTTTCAAACAAGTTACAAAATGGTTACATCAAAGCAGCACAAGGTAATTCATATGCTATTCAGACCACATATTCTTCCCTTAAAGCTATATCCTGTTCCAATAAATGAATTCCATTCCAGTGCACATTGTTTGGTGCCAAAAGTGAGATATTTTGAGGGCCCTTTGTAACATCAAATTCTGAATCTACGCACCGGACTTACCCAGAAAAAGAGTTTTCTTCAGGAACACAGATAGGCAGTAGCTCTGTGTAAATCAAGGGGGGTTGGGTAACCAGAGCCTCCTTTTGAATTTAGAGTTGTATGCACCCTGAGTGTGACGCTCCTGTACTGCTCTAGCAAATGTGCACAGGAACACCTAACATGTTCTTTGATGTTTTGCTTTACGTTGACAATTTGTATCACACTGCCAAACAATGAAAGTGTAAACACAATTTGTCTTTATTTTGATGCTTTTAGAATGATGCCACAACATATCAGAGGTCTCCATTTTTTCTAGTAGTTTCTGGCTAAATGTGTTGAATTCACATTTTAGTGTATACATTCAAAATTATTTTGTAAGTGTCTAGTTATAAATGAAGCCAACTGGAAGCTGTTGTGAAGCTGCATTCTTGCACTCTCCTATGATGCTTATTATTCAGGAACATCTCAAATGTACGTTGTGACTCTGGGTCATAACATTTTCAGTTTTTTACCATCCTCCATGAAAAAACATAACCTATCAATCTTGACACAATGCCATCTTATCCCCACTATTTCAAAGCATATACCACAGAATAAAAAGCCGGTGCATGATAGGGCAGGGGATTTAAAAAATAAGTGGTTCCGGAGCATGACACTCTAGAACTCTAGACTCTAGAGCACTGGAATGGTATTGACAGGTGATGGGTAGCTCCAAGTTACTCCAAATAACACAAACGAGGCACTGGAAAGCACCTCTGGTGTGTTACAGTGTCAGCAGCTCGGCTGGCTCAATTTTATGATGTAATAGTAACTGTCTATGACTCTTTCTAGTACAAAATGTATGGAAGTCGTCAAAAGTGGATATAAAATATAAAAAACAAACAAACAATCTACAAATAATTGAACTGTATAAAACACAATATTCAGAGATCGTGTTATAATTTTTTATAAGAAACTGCTCAAGTTTCATTTTGAAAAAGCTTATATCTTTGGCATTTCTTTCATCTTCTGGCACACACTTCCTGGATACATTGTATTTCACAAAAGGTACATACGAGTATAATAGGTTAGAATCTCTTGAATTTAGACGATGAACATATTTATCTTTTAAATAGTTCCTGCACTATGCATACTATTTTCTTTAGCAATGCTTCTGATCACTCTTTTCTGGCATGTAGATACATCTATCATTGTACTTGATGTACTCCAGAAGCAAAGTCCATACTTCAGCCTGTATTCATTTGGCGAAACAGCATGCACTTATCTAATTTGAGGCGCTAATTATAAATAGGATCATCAAAGATTCATGAATTTCCATAGAGCATTCCATAGCAATTGATGCTGGATTCAGAATCTATGATCTAGATTTACCCAGGAAACAAGTTTTCATGGAAATCATAAGATATACAGAGGTTTTTGAAAATTTTCTCATTGATAATTACAAATATATACTAAGTGACATATAAATCCGAACACCCAGTTTAAATGGTTTTATTTTAATAAAATTTTGTATAAGTACTTAATGAAGCATAATAAGTAAATGATAAGAATTTCAAAATGATTGCACTGCTTTAAAGCCTTTTGACCTTTAATAATGTGTGGATGCACACTGATGTGCTACGCATCATCCAACGCGCCTAGGCATGCTTCTGATCAGGTGGTCAATGTCCTCCTGTGGTATCTCATTCCAGGCAACCACCAACTCCTCTCGAAGTGCTTCTAGAGTCTGAGGAGGACGTTGCAAATTGAGCAATCTCCTACCCATCATATGCCACACGTGCTCAATTGGGGATAAGTCGGGAGATCTTGGTGGCCATGGTAACAATGTGGCATCATTATGTTGAACAAGTCTATTGTGACTCTTGCAACATGTGGTCAGGCATTATCTTGTTGGAATGTTGGATCTGCCAGGGTGTCAAGATAGGGTAAAAGATGGGGTTCTAGAACTTCGTGGATATAACGCTGCGCGTTCATGTTACCTCTGATGAAGATTAAAGGTGACCTGGAACCATAAGCTATAGCACCCCAAACCATAACTCCAACAGTGTGATAAACATGTCTTTCAACAAAAAACTGTGGATTCCTCCTTTCACCACGTCGCCTTCTAACCCTGGCACGACCATCGTGCATGCCTAAACAAAATCGAGACTCGTCACTAAAGACAATACTGTTCCATTCCTGATCCCAGAGTGACCGTTGTCTGCACCACTCAAGGCGATTACGTCAGTGTTCTCGAGTTAAAGGGAGGACCCAGTGTGGCCGGTATGAAAACAAGCCAAAACTTCTCATTCATCGGTAAACACTTCGCATGCCAATAGGTCTTCCGTGTTCTGCAAACCATTCATTTGCAATGGACCTAGTAGTGGAGAAACGGTCCCTTAAGGCCAATAATCTTAGGCGGCGATCTTCACGGTCTGTTGTTCTACGGCGGCGTCCGGTGCCCCTTGCTCTTTGCGTACGGCCTTCTCGAAGCCATGCCTGACAACACCTAACCACAGTGTCTACACTTCTTTGCACTCTAACTGCAATTGCCCGAAAAGAAAGTCCAGCTTCCCGAAGTCCCACTATACGGCCCCTATCAAACTCACTAAGTTGACGAAATCGTACAGGTCTCCGTACTCTAGGCATCGTAACCGATCGTAAAGGATGTCAAGAACCAAAATCCGCCAACGTTGATTCTTTACTGCGGCTGAAATATTCATTTTTAGAGCGTTAGTGAATTAAAAAAAAAGCAGTATAAAAACCGTAATGTCTAACTGATAAGGCTGAAAATTGTTTCACTTGTTATTTACAGTAAGATAAATACATTCACCAACTTTTATTAAAATAAAACCATTTAAACTGGGTGTTCGGATTTATATGTCACTTAGTATAGAACTTTGAGGGCAAATTAAACTTTTAGTTAATTTGAAAATTACAAACTTATATGAGGCTGATTTGAGCTAGAAAATAAATCATTTGAGATTCTGTATTAGTCATAGTGTCACATTGACATCAGTCTGGATTCTAAGCAAACAATTTACCCAGGAAATGAGCATTTATCTAATAACAGTATTGCAGATAGGTAGATTTTTTTTTTGAAATGTCATTGTAAATAATCACTTGTAAATACAATAGGCTGACTTTAGGTCAAAATATTGCATAGAAAACGGGTTACTGTTCAGGATATGAAACACTATTTATTGGAAAAAGAAGTTACACATCATATATTTATGTTTCAGATGATGGAGATGACAACTATGATTCCGACAATTCAATCGAGTACGACTCTGATGTGCCCCAGGATGAGATCGATCAGATGCTGGAAGAGGCCCTGGCCAGGAAGAAGCGGAAAGCAGCTGAAGCAGGGCTTGATGAGGATGAAACTATACCATTTGAGGAAAAGACGAAAATCGTACTCATAGAGAAAGGTACTATCTAGGATCCTGGTGCTGAAAGTCCCGAAATTTCACTGTAATTTGCCATCTATAAGACACTAGCCTTTTCAAAGTACAGCAGACGCTCGATAACGTAAACACGGGATAATGAAAATTTGCGCTAATGTAAACACAAACTTCGTTCTATAGGATCAAACGGAACGCGCTATAACGTAAACAATGTGTACGCTCGATAACGTAAAAAACTCTCGGCGCACGGAAACAGCGCGACGGTAAAATGCTGAAGCCTCGATGATTTATGTCGGGCGTCGGGGAGTCCCCGATTTATGATGTAGAGTGTAGGGGATTCACCTCTGCGATAAAATATGACAAACTCGGTTAGTCGTATGATCGTTTAGGATACGCCTATACGTACGTATGTATTTCATTTTTGAACTTAAGTGAATACATTGCACGCGTTAATATATTTTACGACTATGGCATCCACATCCTATAAAAGAAAGTGTTTAAAGTTGAGTGAGAAAGTGAAAATCATAGACGAAGTTGCACTAGGTGCGGGAGTGACACAGTTAGCAAAAAAATATGGAGTATCGAAAGCAACAATCTGTAAAATTGTAAGCGTATGAAAACTTTAAAAAATGCGAAGGCACCTAAAATGGAAAATTCCCTGTATAAGTGGTTTTTAAAACAACGGGAAAATCATGTCCCAGTTAGTGGCAAAGTACTCAGAGAGCGAGACTGTTAAATGAAAAACTGAACGAAACTGAAAATTTCGTAGCTAGTGATGGCTGGCTACAACGATTCAAAACAAGATATGGAATTCGACTGCTGTCTATATCTGGTGAAAAATTATCAGCACAACCACAATTAGTGCAACCATTCAAAGAAAAATTAATGAAAACAATTACCGAGCTAGGTTTAAGAATGGAAAAAATTTACAACGCAGATGAAAGTGGCCTTTATTGGAAAATGTTACCAGAGAAAACCTATGCTGCATCATTTGAAAAATCTGCCCCGGGAAAAGAGACGGAGAAACAACGACTAACGTTTTTAGCCTGCACTAATGCTAATGGTTCACACAAAATAAAGCCACTGGTAATTGGGAAAGCAAAAAATCCGCGCTCATTTAAAAATGTTAATATCCCTGTTGATTATGACTGTTCAAAAACCGCTTGGATGACTAGCAGTATATTCCTGAAATGGTTCCACAGGTGCTTTGTCCCTCAGGTATGACAATCAATTATCACAAATGCTCTATTCATAATTTGAAGATGTGTTTTCAATTTGTAGGTAAAAGGTTTCCTAAAACAACAGAAGCTTCCAATAAAAGCGTTGTTACTATTGGATAATGCACCAAGTCATCCTCCCGAGCAACAACTGAGGAGCAGGGATGGGTCAATTTTCGTCATGTACATGGCGCCCAACGTAACACCGTTAATTCAACCGATGGACCAGAATATAAGAAGACTCACCAAACTATACAATAGGAAGTTTCTACTTTCATCTGTCTTATCAAAGAATCCTGAAAACTTATCTGAGGCTTTAAAAAAAGTAACATTACAAGAAGCTGTTTTAGATTTACATATGGCCTGGAATGAACTTAACCAGCAAACTATTCAAAAATGTTGGAACAATCTCTTTTGTACCAATAATGAAGATGATGAAGAAGACGATGTCCCCTTAAGTGTAATTAGAGAACGTTTGCGATCCAATAATGATAATGTTATTAGTGTGTCATTGGATGTTGTTGATTTATTGAAAACAGTGAATCCCAACATTGTTTGTACTCCTGCTGATATTAATTTATGGAACGAAGATAAGCAGACGAATGATGCTGATAAGGAGAAGGATATGGACAGTGAGGATGATGAGAACGATCCCATTGAAGTCAGAAGTGTAGTGACTGACGCGCAAGCTATACAAGTTTTTAACCAAGCTTTAGATTGGGCTGAAAGAAAAGAAGTTTCATACACGGATATTTTAGTTCTTCGTAAATTACGGGCGCAGGCATTGGAAGACAATGCTAAGCGCAAATTTACGCAGACAAAAATTGTAAATTATTTTTCTTCTAATTAAAAAAATACATATAGCTGTTAGGATATTTGTTTATTTTGTTATAAATAGTATGTATTAAACGTTTCTTTTAATAAATCAAATATTATATAAATCACGTTCGCTAATGTAAACATTTCGATAATGTGAACCACACTTAGTTTACATTATCGAGCGTCTGCTGTATATACAGGGCAAACAGCCTGTATTTTGAAAAGTACACCACTTGGATTTTTTTTATTTTTCTAATAACTATTATGACCATACAGGTAGAGATAATATTGATATTTTCCCAGGCCAGAATCATTTTGACGTACTACCCGAAGGCTGGATTCAACTGACGCATAACAGCGGAATGCCTCTATACCTCCACAAAACCACCAGGGTGTGTACCCTTTCCAGGCCGTACTTCTTGGGACCAGGCTCTGCCAGGAAACATCAGATCCCTCTCAGCGCGATACCATGTCTTAGCTACAGAAAAGCATTGAAGCAGGAGAATGAGAAACCGGAAGAGACTACCTCCACAATTGTTGGTGCAAACGGTAATAATTTCTGGTAATTTTATTTACATATTTGCAGGAAAAAAAATTAGTTGTAGATTTCGTCATTCATCCAAAGTCGATCACAGGCGGCGTCACGTCAATTAATCCAACACTCGGCGGTTTTGGGGTCAGAAAAATTGATAATACGCCGATATTTGGCATGGTTGTAGTTGATGTTACTATTGACTATCTAGCCAACCTATACTAGCGGGTGATTTTTTAAGAGGTATAGGATTTGATTTTCAAAAAACACACAAAAAATTTGAAAAAACGATTAAATCTTTATTTGAGTCGATAGAACGGTCGATATAATTTAATGTTTACAGATTATTTCATGTAAATGCTGGTCGCGGCTCCGCTTTAGATGGCCTATGCGCAAGGTCCAATTTTGGCATACTCTCTCCAACATATCGGCAAGTATCTCACGAATAAATGCTTCAATATGGGCTTCCAGTGCGTCAATCGTTGCTGGTTTGTCCCTGTAGACATTAGCCTTAACACGACCCCACAAGAAATAGTCCAGCGGCGTTAAATCACACGATCTAGGCGGCCAATTGACGGGCCCCAAACGTGAGATAAACTGTTCACCGAACTCGCCTCTCAATAGGAACATAATGTTTCGTGTGCGGTGTGGCATGTGGCACCATCTTGTTGAAACCACATGTCAGCCAAGTCCAGCTCTTCCATTTTGGGCAAAAAAAAGTTTGTTATCATCGCACAGTAGCGCTCGCCATTCACAGTTACGTTCCGGCCATTGTCGTGTTTGAAGAAGTACGATGATGCCACCGGCCCATAATCCACACCGAACAGTGATTTTTTCGGAATGCATTGGTAGCTCTTGCAATGCTTCTGGCTGGTCTTCACTCCAGATGCGGCAATTTTGCTTGTTAACGTACCCATTCAACCAGAAATGATCTTCGTCGCTGAACAAAATTTTTCGATAAAAACGTGGATCTTCCTCCAACTTTGCCAGCGCCCATTCACCAAATTGGAAACATTGTGGGAGGTCGTGTGGCTTCAATTCTTGCACCATCTGTATCTTTAAGGTTTTACACCCAAATCCTGTCGCAAAATTTTCCACGTAGTGGAGTAACAGAGGCCCAATTGCTGCGAACGGCGGCGAATCGACATTTCACGGTCATCACTAACACTGCCGGATACAGCCGCAATATTTTCTTCAGTCCTCACTCTGCGTCTGCGTGTTGGTGGTTTAATGTCCAATAATGTAAACTGGGTTCGAAATTTAGTCACAAGCTTCCGAATAGCTCCCTCAGTAGGCCGACCAAATTGCCCATAAA
Organism: Acanthoscelides obtectus; assembly: GCA_963669975.1. Classification (NCBI taxonomy): domain Eukaryota; kingdom Metazoa; phylum Arthropoda; class Insecta; order Coleoptera; family Chrysomelidae; genus Acanthoscelides; species Acanthoscelides obtectus. The sequence continues at coordinate 10,368,994 of CAVLJG010000004.1, forward strand.
TTGGAAGCAGTGCTCGATGCACTATCTTAAGCGAGCATAAAATTCAATAATTTGCAAGCGTTGTTCGTTCGTAAGTCGATTCATGGTTAAATTATAGACCAAACTGAAAAAGTTTGACAATGACACAAGACACGATTCACGCGTCATCTGTCAAAAACAGTGTTGCCAAAAAGATACTAGCAAAAAAATCACCCATTATATTACAGCGTCTAAAATGGTGTCCGAGGTGAAATAAGATATACCATCTATAGTCTAATCTCTAATCATATTAGAGGAAAATACCCCTGGTTTGCGAAATAATTGTAAAGTCTGGTTTTATTGGTGCATGTTGTTCAAGGGGGTATTTAAAACATGGTCGCATAAAATGGGTACGCCAATTTTTCTGGGATAGCTTTTTATTCGACAACAAAGAATGAGAAAACGTGTTTTTTGCGATTCAATCGAAAGTGTTGGAAAGAGAAATATTATTTTTGTCTCTTGCAATGCGCTTTGCACAGGAAACGAACAAGCCATCCCGAACGCGAGGATTGAAACGGTGCAGGACAATCTCCAGATGCAGAACCTGAGCCCTGAAGATGTCAGACAGTATTGCGAGTCACTATTCAAGTTCCAAGCGCTCAAGGTGCTGCGTTTCAAATCGTGGTCGGAGAGAAGGAAATATTCGAAGAAGCGGAAACAGGAGAAGCAACTTCATAGGTGCGTAGACCGCCATTTTTGCGCTAAATCTTTTTACAAGCTCGTAAGTTTACTGCGGTCTGTCCTTTTGCAGCTATGAGGAATAAAAGTAAAATTTTCCTACTGTGGGAAATTGTCAAAAACACTTTCATGTCCATGGTGAATTCTGTCTCTGTAACCAATACTAACATTATACAACGCTGTTTCGTGCTTTTTAGCAATCATCAATACGGTATAGGTCTAGTTCAAGAGGCAGACGAACGGAAAGCAAAGACGCGAATATGAACTACTGAGAGATTCACTATACATTTTAATTTAAATATTTCAGAAAAAAATTCCTGGGAGGCAAAATGAAGGCGATCTTAACCATGACCTTTAAGGTTATTTCATAGTCAAGTGAACAAATTTTTTACATAGGAGTTGAAAAGAGAAGGAATTTTTACGTCCGTGTATGACTATCACAATGACCTTGATTATTTTCTTCAAGGCCATTTCAAGGTCTAATCAAGACGTTGAAAACAATTTGTTCTAACAAAAATGTTCGACAGCACAGTTGCAATGCTTGTGAGTATCACCCAAATGTGACCTTGACGATGTCCTTCAAGGTCAAGTTAAAATTTCCAAAGAAAGCCTTTCATTGGGAACACATTATTTAGGTTAAGGTGACATTCGGACGTATAAAAATTAGAGATTTTCGTTGGAAACAGGCTTGACCTTGAGAGTCATGGTCAAGGTTACTTTTGGATGATGCCACAAACCTCACAATTGTGCTAGAGCAAATTGTTTTTGATGCCTTGATTTGGCCTTGTAGGCCATTATCAAGGTCCTGGCCAAGGTGATATTCAGACTTAAGATAAAAGGAGGTTCCATTTGTGAATATTCACTTGGTCAAGGTCATTGTCAATATTCGTTCCAAACTGTTTTTCAAAAATGTGCAATTTTCGAAATATTTGAGTAGGACGGAACCCTCTAGGGATAGTTTAGACTCATTTTGATTGTCATTTGATACTTGTTTGTTTTGATCTTAATAATTACCCCATCATTTAAAAACCGCTCTATAGGCCGACTTTACCGGATGGTACCAAGCTGATAACGTTCCCGATCCGAAGCACCGACGGTTCGGAACCGACGAGCAGCAAAAAGGAGTTCATAATGAACCCGAACGGAAAGTCGTACGTGTGCATCCTGCACGAGTACGTTCAGCATGCTCTTAAGAAACAACCTACGTATCAATTTACGGAGTTGGAAAACGCGGCCACGCCGTATGCGGCTACAGTCATCATACAAGACATGAAGGTAAGGGCCTATTAAACCACTGACTAACACATACCGGAAGATGCCCGATAATAAGCTTACAAGTATATATAGTAGGGACAAAAGTTTGGAAACATTCTTAGTAATTTTTAAAAAGTGCGCCAATTTTTCATTCTTTATTATTAAGGACTATTTTTTCCTCATATAGTTTGCTTACAGTCATGAAGATACAAATGAAAATTTATGTTTGCTGTGGTACTACAGACTAGCACTAAAATACCTTCATATTATTTTATGACCAAACATGAGACGACAAAAGTATGGAAACATATTTTTTATTACAAAATTAAATACAATAACTCTACAAAAACATTTAAAAAATACTGGTTAGCCAGGGGCTGCTGGCCCTTAAGTTCTGCAGAGCTGCAGATCTGCCAAAACTTTTGTCTTAAGAGAAAAAAACAGGAGTAATTTGATCATTATTTAGTTTCCATGTTATCACAAATAGAAAGAGTTATGTAATCATCATAATTATTTTCAACATGGATCAGACATTCCAGTATAATATATGCATGGTACACTTAAAATTTTTAGATAAATAAATGTCATCTTGCAACACTTTGAAATGTAAGTTTGCTATTATTCTCTTGAATTAGTAGTGGTAGAAAGATTTATTTAGCACATTTGGCTACGTAAACAACTTAGAACTAGTAAATTCAAGATATGATGTATGATGTAAATGGTGGGCAACCTATAATTGTAGATTTAATAAGTGATTTCTCAGTTTTACTTTAAATTTTATCAAAGTTTTCTGGTCTTTTATTTCTGTGTATAATTTATTATATTCAATCAACCCTTGATGGAATACAGATTTGTAGCATAATATGTTATACTTTTTGGTCATTAAATGGAAGTCATCTTTATTTCTGGTATTATGTAAATGATGGTCGACATTTAATTATGTTAAATTAGTTAGACTTGATGGAAATATATTATTTTTTACTTTATAAATGAAAATCATTACAAGATATTTGATAAAAAATTTTACTTTGAGCCATTTTAATTTGCTAAGCATTTGCCTAATTGGAGTTTATTTATCTTTATTCAGTATTATTCTCATGCACTTATTTTGTAAAATTTGCAGTCTTTCAAAAATGGTATTAGTTGCGAAATATAGAATAGTCGAACAGTACAAGAAATTTGGAAGAATGATGGTATTATAGACAATTTTTCTGCTATATGAACTCAGACATCCAGAAACTCTCGATAAATATCCCACTTTACTACTAATCTTATTTATAACTTTTTCATAATGAATATCAAAAATTAATCGAGAGTCAACAAAAACCCCCAGGTATTTGAAATTTTCTACGAATTCAATATCTTCACCATCAATATTCAGTTGAACATTTGTACATTGTTTTTTCCGATTAACAAGGCTTTCGTTTTACTTGTATTTAATTTTAGTCTGTTAGATGCTAACCATTTTGAGACAAGCTTCAAGTCTTCATTTATATAAGAGATACCAGACTGAATATTTTTGGTACTTATATAAATCATAGTGTCATCGGCGAAAATCTGAATTTTGCATTTTTTGACTATGGCAGGTAACTCATTTATGTATAAAATAAAAAGAAGTGGTCCCAGGATACTGCCCTGTAGAACACCCAACGTATTTTCAATTTTTGATGAAATAGTGTCATTAACTTTTGTAACTTGCATCCTTTTAGACAAATAATTTCTAAACCAATCTAAAACTCTTCCTGATATACCATATGCCTTCAATCTTCCTAACAAAATATCTCTATGAATCGTTTCAAATGCCCTCTTCAAATCCAAAAATACTGCTATGACAACATCTTCTGAGTCTATGGCTCTTCTCCAATTCTCAGTTACAAACTGGAAAGCCGTTTCTGTGGAATATTTTTTTCGAAAGCCTGCTTGCGCCTCCACTAAAATTTTGTTTTCTTCTATAATCTGCAATAATTGGTCATGGACTATAATGATTTTTCAATGTCTGGTAATACATTTACTGGTCTCATATCGCTGCATCTTTTTGAATTTTTTATTTTGGGAACTGGTGTTATTGTAGAGCATTTCAAATTTTCAGGAAAAGAACTGCTTCTCAGTGAAAAATTGATCCAATTTAATACAGGATATCCCAAAATTTCGAAACAGTTTTTCAGCACGTTTTTAGTAGTGATTTCGGCACAATTGTTATTTGAATTGCCTCTGAGCAGCACCTTTGATACATCGGATGAAATGATCGAGCATTTCATGAATGACAGCATTGCTTGAAATAGCGAACTAAATTTGACCATAACGTTAAATCGTCAACGTTTAACGATTTGGTCACCCAGGATTGATCATACCGTAATATGGGATATTTAATAAAATTCTAGAATATGTTACGAACTCGTTTATTGTTCTTTCAGTAAGACATCCATTTTGATTAAATGTTTGATTATGGGGTATATACAGTTTTTTTAACCGATTGATTGTAGTATGGCACGGGATATGGAACCAGCAAGAAACAAGCAAAATCGGAGGCAGCACGAGTTACCTTGGAGATTCTCATTCCAGAGATGAAGGCCAAGATCACAAATGATAATGAGGGTAAGTTTAAGTCTAAGAAAAATATATTATTACATTGAAGTTTTTCGGCGTTTTTTGGGTTTTTTTTGTCCAATAAAACAAATATTAACTACATATTTAAAAGCTACTTAAAAAACTAGCCTATTACCAAAGCGTCTGCTCGTGACAACAGAATACTCAATGGAAAATTTCAAAAGTTTAAAGCCGTAAAACCAATTATACGAAGAATATTCCAGTTTTTCGCTGAGAGAAACAGCTCCGTACTTATGTAATTCTCATTATTATTGTATTACCATCACCCTTCTAAAAACTACAGAAATGAGTGAACCACGGCAACCCCTTTTTAAGAAGCGCAGTGCTTACCGCAAAAAAATGCATTGTCCAGAGGATTAGCATAAACTACCGGTTGAATCACGATCACTTCATGGCCGAAAAGTTTCTTTCAATGGATTTTCAGGACTGACCATCCCGTCCAGGGACACGTGACTTCACAGCGACTGACCGGTCGTTAGCCCAGGATTAGACATTGTCTACCTTGTGCGATATATGTACATATAATTACCTGCTTTTTATTATCCATATAGCACACGTTTCTTTTTTTTCACCAGATTTCCACTCGAATACCCCAGTATATTGAAATCAGAAGTGCAGCTCGCTATTAGTGGACATCACAACTAACTGATTATCACAAATAATATTTTTCACTACTAACAGGCAATGCCCTCTCCATAGGTAAATAAAGATGACTAAAAAATGGCATCAAGTAGGTTGACTCTGTACCTCTCACGCAATTCTGGACAGATGAACTTTGTATTGCGTCATGTATCTATAAGTATTGGTATCCTCGACGTACGTTTCTGCTTTCTGAAGGAAAATAAGGATGGAAAGAGAATTACAACTAGAAGCCACTAACATGAGCCAGCAGGCACATCTGTGGCATCGATCAGAAGATCTCGTGTTTTTTTCTCTGCCGCCACTAGACCTATTTTCAAAAACCACAAAGCGTCCTTGGCACAGTAGCAACATTGTGTAAAAATTTCATTGAAGTCCAAACTATAAGCGGTTATAGGACTAGCGGACAGACCGACCGAAGGAAATGAATGACATGGTTTTTCGTAATATACATGTCATATAACATCCGAAAGACATAATACCCCATATTCGAAATTTTTCGCGATTGCAATACTTCCTCGTCAGTAGGCGTGAGAAGTAAAAATCGTCATTCATTTGTCAAAAATTTGAATGCTGTATAGTATCTCAATCAACTTTCCTACTTTCTAGTAGGTTTACTCGTACTATTGGTCGGCTATGGAAACGCTTACAGCTGGTTATGTAATATAATAATACTCGTATATATAAATAATATCATTGGAGAAAAAATGCATCCTATTTTTTTTAATAGTCGAGGGCAACTTCCTTACGCCTCGTCATTATTTGCTTCCAGAAAATGTACTAAAAATAAATAATATTTTCCATTCCACGAAATTTTTTCATATTGTATACTAAGTGACATATAAATCCGAACACCCAGTTTAAATGGTTTTATTTTAATAAAAGTTGGTGAATGTATTTATCTTACTGTAAATAACAACTGAAAAAATTTTCAGCCTTATCAGTTGGACATTCCGGTTTTTATACTGCTTTTTTTTTAATTCACTAACGCTCTAAAAATGAATATTTCAGCCGCAGTAAAGAATCAACGTTGGCGGATTTTGTTTCTTGACATCCTTTACGATCGGTTACGATGCCTAGAGTACGGAGACCTGTACGATTTCGTCAACTTAATGAGTTTGATAGGGGCCGTATAGTGGGACTTTCTTTTCGGGCAATTGCAGTTAGAGTGCAAAGAAGTTTAGACACTGTGGTTAGGTGTTGCCAGGCATGGCTTCGAGAAGGCCGTACGCAAAGAGCAAGGGGCACTGGACGCCGCCGTAGAACAACAGACCGTGAAGATCGCCGCCTAAGATTATTGGCCTTAAGGGACCGTTTCTCCACTACCAGGTCCATTGCAAATGAATGTTTTGCAGAACACGGAAGACCTATTGGCATGCGAAGTGTTTACCGACGAATGAGAAGTTTTGGCTTGTTTTCATACCGGCCACACTGGGTCCTCCCTTTAACTCGAGAACACCGACGTAATCGCCTTGAGTGGTGCAGACAACGGTCACTCTGGGATCAGGAATGGAACAGTATTGTCTTTAATGACGAGTCTCGATTTTGTTTAGGCATGCACGATAGTCGCGCCAGGGTTAGAAGGCGACGTGGTGAAAGGAGGAATCCACAGTTTTTTGTTGAAAGACATGTTCATCACACTGTTGGAGTTATGGTTTGGGGTGCTATAGCTTATGGTTCCAGGTCACCTTTAATCTTCATCAGAGGTAATATGAACGCGCAGCGTTATATCCACGAAGTTCTAGAACCCCATCTTTTACCCTATCTTGACACCCTGGCAGATCCAACTTTCCAACAAGATAATGCCCGACCACATGTTGCAAGAGTCACAATAGACTTCTTTCAACATAATGATGCCACATTGTTACCATGGCCACCAAGATCTCCAGACTTATCCCCAATTGAGCACGTGTGGGATATGATGGGTAGGAGATAGCTCAATTTGCAACGTCCTCCTCAGACTCTAGAAGCACTTCGAGAGGAGTTGGTGGTTGCCTGGAATGAGATACCACAGGAGGACATTGACCACCTGATCAGAAGCATGCCTAGGCGCGTTGGAGAATGCGTAGCACATCAGGGTGCATCCACACATTATTAAAGGTCAAAGGGCTTTAAAGCAGTACAATCATTTTGAAATTTTTATCATTTACTTATTATGCTTCATTAACGACTTATACAAAATTGTATTAAAATAAAACCATTTAAATTGGGTGTTCGGATTTATATGTCACTTAGTATATTAGAAATGACTGGTGAGCCGTGAACGTCTGTTCAATATTTGATACGTGAATAACTACAGCCCTAATGCTGTCACCCTATATAATTACAGTGGAATCCACTTGAACTTGCTTATAATGGAAACCCGTATATAATGGACACAATTTAAGGTGCTATAAATAATTGCATGTAAAATCCTCGGATATTATAGACTCGCTTAAAATAGACCCTCGCTTTTAGGGGACTATTTTAATCCATCATATGCGAGCTATTTTGGTAGTTCCCCGTCATGTCGAAAAATGCGAAACGTGCATTCACTTTACACGAAGAGTTCACAATAATTAGTGAGCTTGAGCAGGGTTCATCTCAAGCAAATATATGTGATCGTATGGCTATAAAAAAATCCACCGTGTTAAATATTTGGAAAAACCGTGACAAAATTAAAAATGACTGGAAATCAAATAGTCAAAAAAAAGCGGCTATCGCTGCATCCCCAAGTCGATGATATGCTGTTTAAATGTTTTCAACAGAAGCGTGGTAATAATTTGCTACAAATAAAGGCTGAAGAATTTGGGAAATTGATTGGAGATTACTTCAAATGTAGTTCCAGGTTTAAGAAAAGACATAACATTCTTTTCGGAAAAATGTGTGGAGAGTCAGCTTCAGCTGACACGAACGTTACCAATAACTGGATTTCTCAAGTTTGGCCCGTAATATCCAGTGATTATTCAGATGATAACATATTCAATGCAGATGAAACCGGGATATTTTATAGAATGCTACCAGATAAAACTCATAAATTAAAACGTGAAACTTGCAATGGAAGGAAACTATCAAAAGAGCGAATAACTGTTATGATTTGTACTAATGCTTCTGGTACTGAAAAACGGAAACTATTGTTAATAGGTAAGTGAATGAATAGAAATTCATGTCCTATTTTTTTTTTTGATATTCAATGGCGGTGCTGCAAAGAATTTATGATCTTTTTTTATTTCAGAGAAATTTAAGAATCCCAGGTGTTTCATAAATGTTAAAACAATTCCCGCCGATTATGTTGTAAATAATAAAGCTTGGATGACTTATCAATTTTTGAAGAATATTTAAAAAAGTGGGACGCTGAACTTGTTGAGAATAATCGTAAAATTTTGCTCTTGGTCGATAACTTCCTCGCTCATCCAAATGTTTCATTTAAGAACATCAACCTTCAATTTTTTCTACCCAATGTGACATCAGTTCTGCATCCAATGGTCCAGGGTATCATCTGGAGTCTTAAACAAATGTATCGGAAACATATGTGACAATTATGGAGCTTCACGAAAATGTCAACATTACCAAAGCTGTCACCATTTTAGATGCTATAAATTTGCTTACTATTGAATGGGAATTGGTTATGCCAGAAACGATTCGTAATGGTTTTCGCCATGCTGGTTTAGTGACAAACATATCAGAAATAATCAGGATTTTAATCCAGAAGATGAAATTCCATTAAGTGATTTACTGAAAATTAATAGTTTACAGACAAATTTAATGAGTATGTAAATGTTGACAATAATTTAATAGCAACACAGTAATTGTCAGACTCCAATTTGGTTAATGAAGGATCCGTTGATAACGAACAGGAAGACGAACTAGAAAACAACGTTGAAGAAGAGCTTCCAGTGACAACTAAGGAGGTATTAGACTGCGTGAAAAAGTTGCAACGTTATTTTTAGCAAGAAATAAAATTCAACTTGCTGTTCTAAATAATTATACAAAAATCTGTTCAAATGAAAATTCCTAACTTTTTTACCAAATAATTCACGGTTTTTACACATACCTACACAGTACGTATACCTGCAATATGTGTATCAGATTCTGAAAAAATGCAAATTTCAAAATTACATATAACTTTTTTGTATGTATCTTTATTTATGTAATACATGTTAAACAAACACATTTTAAGCCTTTAATATGTTATTTCTGCTGCTTTTTTCGTAAAAAAATGTGTTTCTTTTAAGATTGTCATCCGCCTATAATTGACTATTTCCCGCCGAGTCCATTATAAGCAGGTTGTACTGTATTTATATTCAATAAATTATATTTGAGCAGAGAAAATGATAGGTAACCGCAACAATACGTATTTCCGCTGGCTAGCTCCAAGAGACCCGAAATGAATGCACTTAAATGTAACTACAAAAGTAGACACACATGCCCTTACATACGATAAGATGAAGGGGAAAAAACGACACCAACAAGAGCCAATCTACACATTGTGGTATAATAGTCAGAAGACCTCGAGTGCCCAAGGCGACATCTAACCACAATCGCCGCGTGATTTTGACATTGTAACATTAATGCTAAATAAATGTTTAACAAACAAAATAAAATACTTTGTTGATATCGATCATTGTATCCCTCGAAGGCTTACTTCTCAACCTAGGTATGTAATGTACTATTTCAATGCAGGTGAAGCAATTCGTAAACAGAAAGACCAAGACCTGTCGTTCTTCGACGAGATCCGCGTAGAGGATCCTAGAGTGGCAGAATTCTGCGCGAAAACTACAGAACCGTCTCCGTACGACATCCTTCTTACATGTTTGCAGCGAAACTTCGGCTTGGACGATCTGCAAATCAGCTACCAAGGAAATAACGCTGGACATCAGGTATTATACTTATTTCAATTTCTCGTTTCAGTTTTTTACTTAAATCATTGACTATTATTATATGAGAATAACCAAAAACATAACGAGCATTTTTTACACCGAAACAGTCGCGCAGGCAGATGCATAAATGCCCCTGTGGATCGCTGGTGCCGGAAACTATACTGCCGTGACGTTCGAGGTACTCCGGTTTATGCATGTAGTTGTCAGGGGCGGTCTTAGATCCTTTTTTGGGATGGATTGGACATGAGCAAATTTCCAGTTTTCTGTGAAAGTGCCGGAGCCGTAAGATATCTGGACATTTTTACATATGTACTTTGACAAGTGAATAGTTCACTTTTCTCTTGGACTGAGCTACTCACTTGTAAATTAATGTAGAGCTACATATGTACGCATTTCCTTTTCAGGGTAACGAATTCACGATGGTGGTGGGCAAACATAAAGCTACAGTCCAGTGCAAAAATAAAAGAGATGGTAAACAGAGGGCGTCTCAGGCCATTTTACAAGCATTGCATCCTAGTATTACCTCTTGGGGATCATTACTAAGACTCTACGGAAATCGGTGAGTTTTAAAAGGCAAAATTCATTTCTTGAAGTCATTGACGAAATTTTGTCGCAGTAGGGAATAAGCACGATTTTCTGTATTGTATTGTCTATCGATTATTTCATTAGTGGAAATGCCTTTAAGAAGATATTTAAAACTGCCATGCCAATAACGTTGATTTAAACGCAGCATTTTGGCGGGCTTCGCAATGACGTCACCGTCCGCGATATGTCATTTGATTGTCTTTTTGCTTATTTTGCTGTCGAGTTTTTGACATACTGAGATTACAAAGTATTCATAGGTAATGTTTATTACTATACTATAACTATCTAAAACTGTAATGACTCATCGATGTTCACGTGAACATCACTTAACTACCAGTAGTCGGCTGTTCATAGGCGGGGTATGAATGTTTAACATGGGTGAACCAGATTTGCCACATGCTTAATAAAGAGTGGTTTGAAACATATTGTAAGTCAAAAATTTGGGAATTACCTTTATTCATCGTCGCTTCCACTTACATCTGACAGTAATAAACTGTCGCTATCGCTTTCCTCGTTGAAATTGACTATAACTGGCTCTATGATGGTGTCGATGTGGTGGTCAAGCTGCCACATTTTTGTTTCTTCCTTCACAACATGACGGATAGCATTCTGCCAAGCTTCGGGCGTTACTAGCTGTATGGAAGTCTCAAGTAAAACCTTAACGCCTGGTAATTTGAAGGTTGTGTTATGGCGCGCAATATAACCCTTCACTTAAGCCCAGATGAGCTCTATTGGGTTCAGTTCACAGTGGTAGGGCGGTAACCGCAGCACAGTAACACCACATTGACGGGCCATCTCATCAGTCACGCAACTAATGTTCGCAGGTTTGTGCTGTTTAATTTTTTCATACAATTCCGCTTTCACACATGAATCGTCAAACGGGATTCCTTTTTCTCGCAACCATTGCTGCATGTCACTTTTTCGAGATCCCATAGTCGATACACGTTCGGCTCGACGACTATGGTAGGAAGCATTATCCATGACGATCACAGAGTTGGGCTCAACTCGCTGAAGCACCCCTTGAAACCAGCTCTCGAAGCAGTTGACATTCATTTCGTCATGGTAATCACCTCCTTTCTTAGAGACGAAAATCAAGTCACACTCTTCTAAAAAGCCACTATCGCTACCAATATGAGTTACGATCAATCTTTGACCTTTCGCTGACGGTCCACGAAGACCTGTTGACAAACCTTCAATGCTTGCTTGTCGGTTACTCACTACGTTTTTGTCTATCCAGGTTTTTTTAACTATGTGACCTGCATTTACCCATGTCTCGTCCAAATAATAGATTTTTCTGATTTGACGCCTATATTCAATCATTTCGCGTAGGTATTTTCGACGCCAGGCGACTATTTCAGGTCTCTCTATCAATACTGACTTCCGATTACGCGTTTCGTAACGAAAATTAATTTCGTGCAGGGATTTCCTCATTACCTCGACGCTCATTTGGGGTATAATTTCATTTTCCTTGATCGCTGCATGTACAGCCTTGAGGGTTGGTATCTCATTCCTAAAGAAGAATGAATGTACGGTTCGCCTTAACGCCATTTTGCTATCGTCATCCAATTTAACGGCCTTTCGTCCCTTCAAATTAAACTTTGGATCAGTAGTAGCTCCAGTTTTCTTCTTTTCATGCACCACACTGCGAATGGTCCACTCTGGAACGCCTTTCATACTTTCACAACGCGCGAGTGCATCTCCCTGCGACATAGTTCTGTTCAGATAATTTAACACGTTGAGCACGATTTCTTTCGCGTCCCTCTTCAGTGCTTTACGAAGCCGTCTACTTGTTCCCTAGCTTTCAGTACTTCCACTTGTGCCATTTGTACTCTCCATGGTTAAGTATAACCAAAACAGTAACCACAGAAACCACAACAATAACAATCACACAACAATTCTTATAAAAACACACAATATGCGATCGCTCAACGAAACACGTTCCAATGCGTTGCCGACGCCTATGAGTCTGCCGGTCGAGGCACGTCTTTGATTTCATTGGTTCTACCGGCGGAGAACAATCAGCCATTATTTCCATCTCTGTCTGTGCTGTTGACCACCGCAAAGCCACAGAAACGACATATATCGTACGCTATACGGCAGTACTGGAAGGAAGCCGGGATCGAGCACTGATCACGTGTTGATCACGCGTATGAGTCATTACAGTTTTAACTAGTTGTAGTATAGAAATTACATTGTAAAGCTGGAAAATATCAAACATCAAATTTACAGGTTGACATGACGCCTGTCATTTCAAATCGAAATCACCATTCATCAAATGGCCAATGACATTCAAGTTTACTGCGTATCCTTTCCATTTTTTAATAATTCAAACTTTTTTTGTTGTTGAAGATTTATTTAGCATTAATGCTACAATGTCAATTTTGTATAATGATTCGGTTACGTATTTTTCTTCAATCACTTTTCTGTAATTTTACATTCTTGTCTATTAAAAATTACGTCACGATGTACTTTGATTATTCATAAAGTGATTTTTAAATTTCACCTTACACATTTTTAAATTCGAACCCTGTTTAATATCAGTATTCAACTTATTAAATTCAAACACTCCCTTTTGAAATACAGATTTACTAGTTATGCTACTATTACAATTTTGCAGATGAAAATCTATACTGCCTCTAGTTTCGTAGTTATGATAATGGCTATTTAATTTTGTGAAGTTCTCTAAATGTGGTGGTAATAAATGATCTTTTAATTTGAATTTGAAAACGAGAACTAAATAATATATGAAATTTTTTACATCCAACCACTGCAGTTCTTCTAACGTAGACTTAATCCTAGCATATTCGTTTTTATTTAAAATGATTCTCATAGCTTTATTTTGTAGAATTTGTAATTTTGAAAATATGTTTTCATTTGCTGTATACAAGATGGTTAAACAATATAAATGGGGAAGAATTATAGTGTTATACACATTTTTTTTTCGAATACATACTAAGATTATGGGAATCTTATAGAAGTAATTTATCTTTTTAGAAATTTTTGAAATAATGTATTCATGATGTTCGTGAAACAGTAGCTTACTATCCACATATTATATACCAAGATATTTAAATGACTCGACTACTTCAATTTTTTCAACATTAATCATGAGCCTAATTGTATCGTCACCTAAATGTTTTCCTATTGACATACATTTTGTTTTATTAGTGTTTAATTCAAGTTTATTGACATTTAACCAATTCACAATTTTTTCAATGTCACTATTCAACAGTTCTAAAGCAGTGTCCAAATGCTTATGTGCTATATATATATATATAAGAATTTCGTCTGCAAATATTTGAATTTTGCAGTGTTCTAAAATGTCAGAGATATCATTTATATAAATAATAAATACTAACGGCCCTAATTTACTCCCCTGTGGCACCCCTACTGATATATTTTGAACACTTGACATAATATTTCCAACTTTAGTTTTTGACTTCTATTTACCAAATAATTTTGTAAAATGTGTAATACTGATCCTTTAAAGCCATAGTGACGCAATTTCATTAACAATTTTTCCCTATCTATAGTCTCAAATGCCCTATTGAAGTCTAAAAATATGAGATAGGGGAACTATGTAGCAATATAGGCTGTAAATAAAAATAATTAAGCGATATTTCAAGCACATGCATATTCCCTTGTGTCAAAAGGTTTCTCAAAATTTTAGTCGAACAATAATCAAACTGTAAACATCGCTGAGGGGGGAATTTGAAGAATTTTATTTATACAACAACACTGACACTTCTAGATTCTGTTACTATAAACAAAGACAATATTTTTCCGTTGGTTCTACTTGAAAACGAAAAACCCGAGATACCTACTGGGACACCCTCAAGCTCGTGTGAGGCACCGAGTGGACCTACTTGATTTCATTTTTGCAGGTCAATCAAAGGGTTCAAAGAGAAAAAAATGGAAGAGCAGGAAATCACCTCTTTGCAAAGCAAGGCTGCTGTGAATCAGCCTAACTATGCCATATTGAACAAGTTGTTCGTAGAATTGGGTAAGCTTAAAGAAAAAAAGGCTGAGCGAACCGCCGCTGGACTGAACCAGACTATGACTGTTCCAAAGACAAATCTGAAAAACGTCGACTTATGATTCATGTTAGGTTTAGGTGTAACATTGAACATAGAAATCAAATACATTATTTATCATGATACTTCAACACATTTAAGTGCCCATTGTATTAATTTTGTACTGTTGGTCATGATCTGTTGAAATTATAATATGTCTTAGTTATCTTAAAAAATATGATTAGCGGCTATATCGATTGGTCCTTTATGAACTTTCTAAAGTACACTACTGGCCAGAAAAACATTTTTCGGTGATTTTTGACAGGCTGTATTTCGGTAAAAAATGGTCGTATTTAGACTTTAAAAAAGGCATTTCGGAGTTTCAAGATTCTTGTTTTCAGGTTCAATAGCCTAAACAGTTTAGGAGCAACGGTTCTCATGCAGTTCTAACAGATAGCGCAAGGATTTTCTTTTGCAAAATGTTTGCCTCTCTTTTGTCCACGGTTTTTTTTTGTTAAGCCATCATATGAATCAGAAAACTAGAATCTTAAAGCCTCAAAATGCATTTTTTAAGTCTACATACGACCATTTTTCACCGGAATACAACCTGTCAAAGATTACCGAAAAATTTGGATTTTTCTTGCTCCATTAATTTTTTTGAGTAGTGTGCTTTATGGAAAACAAGTCACATAAGAACGCCTGCAACGCTGGGAAGCCCATACAACAACAGCCCAGTTATCTATTGTCATGTTTTGATGTGTTGAGGTATCGTTAAAAAATAGTGTAAAATAGCGCTTATAGATGGACCAGAAAAAAAAGGTTGATGTTGAACTAGGAGCGGTTGAAGACAGTCATTGATTATAGTTATTAAATGTCCTAAGTAAGGAGTATCCTGGTGACAAAATATACAGATTACTAGAAGCAAAGTTAACTGGTAGGGGATCGCCACAAGTACACAAATACAAGCGTTAACACAAAAGAAACGGCAACAAATCCAGTTGCCTTCGCTGGTCGGTTTGCAGTTGCCCACCTGTTGATGAAACATGTATGGGCATGTCATTGTGACATGTCAGCTAAGGCTGAATATTGGTGATAGGATAAAGGTATTTCTGCATAGTTTCTGTGTAATGAAGTGATTAATTTGGAGCAGCATTGTTGAAAACCTTCAAAAAGAGATACAGCAACAAGTGGGTCAAGGAATAATGATCATCAGACTCAAAAAATATGTTTGCATACAGGGTGTTACTCTACGAAGATCCGATTATATCACATATATTTGTCGTGGGAGTTTTTGGTAAGCTGTTGATTGATTGATCTGACTAGATTTTATTTGTAAAATAGGTTGCTTATGCGATTTTGTTTCACTCTGTTGTAAAAACCAGTGGCGTATTAGGGGGGTGTCCTGAGGGGCCGGACCCATCAGTGTTTAAAAAAATTCGCCACGTGTTTTTCAATTTGCAGACGACCTCCCCCCCCCGCTATTTATTTTTAAATCGCCGATACCCTCGAAACGAGCATCTTCCAGGTCATAAATCCTGAGCCCCAACCCCCCAAATTCATCAGATGCACCCTCGGCAAATATATTTTCTATATCCGCTCCTGGTAAAACTGAATGCATGAAGTAAACAAGTAAAACCTAAACCCTATTTACGAGTATCTATTACGTTAAGCACACATAAAAAATATTAGAATTATTATGGAATTTATTGATTACGAGGTAAGTCAATAATAGCACAGACTGGGTTGTTCTTTCCAGTAGCTGTAATTTTACATGTTGAAATATAATATAGATACGTGTTTCTGGTTAATTTTCTGTCATCAGTGTAACTTAATTCAAATATGGCTGTTTCATTGCCTTTTAAAACCAAGTGTTTCAGGTTCTAAAAAGTAGAGATGATTAACAAAGTCAAAAACTGTTCATATTATTTTATTCCTACCTCACTTGGAATGTAGTGATGATCATTAGCAACCATTTTGGTTGCAGTGTTTTTTTTTGTAAGCGAAGATACTTTTCTAAATAAAGGAGTTGTTACAGAATGATTCAGTATAGTACAGTAGTACAACAAAATACTGCTCTGTCTAGCTGGCGTTGACGGATCCGCCAAAATTGTTTGTCACTTGTCGAATATGGGGAATTTATTACTTTTTTTCTATTTGAAAAATCAACACGCTTTTTACGAGGTGAAAACGAATTTTTTTTATTGATAAATGAAGGTTGGTTTATGTCATTTATGTATGAAAAATAATATCAGTCATGTGACCACCGCGGCTTCGTTTACAGGCCAACATCCGAACATCAAAATTTTCAATGACTTTCCCAGAATAATCGGGTCTATGACCGCAATTTCAGTCGGAATATTGCGCTTTAGGTCTTGAATTGTCCGGGGACCATTCGCATACACTTTTCCTTTCAAAAATCCCCAAAGAAAATAGTCAAGAGGTGTTAAATCGCACGATCTCGGGGGCCAACTGACATCTGAATTTCGTGACATTATGCGGTCTTGAAATTTCGTGTGCAATGAGGCGATTGTTTGGCGAGATGTGTGAGCCGTTGCTCCGTCTTGATGAAACCAAAGATCGTCGGCACCAATACGATCCAATTGTGGCTACAAAAAGTCTGTTAACATGCCGCGATAACGTTCCCCGTTGACGGTAATGGCCTTTTCAAAGAATAATGGTCCAACGATGCCACCAGCCCATAATCCGCACCAAACAGTCACTTGTTGGTTGTTCATGATATTGGTGTGGATTTTCAGCCCCCCAGAATCTGCAATTTTGCTTATTTACGTACCCATTGAGGTGAAAATGAGCCTCATCAGAAAAGAGCACTTTGGCCGAAAATCCGGCTTCTCTTTCCAGCATCCAATTAACAAAAACACGCCGCTATTGATGATCTGCCGGCTTCAATTCTTGTGTTAGTTGGATTTTGTATGGATGGAGGTGTAAATCAATGTGTAAAATCGGGCGTAAAGTGGTCTCACTAATTCCCAATTGTTGCGACCGGTGCCTAGTCGAGGTGGTTGGATCTTCTCGCACACTTTCACTCACTGCGGATATGTTTTCAAGAGCACGAGCTGGACGAGCATGTTGGTATGGCCTACGACCTTCAACTGAACCAGTTTCCTCAAAACGATTAACAATCCAACGAATTCCAGGCTCTGCAGGGCGTCCATGTCGGCCAAAACAAGTGCGAAGTTTGAGAAAAGTATTTTTTATATTTCGACCGTCTTCGTAATAAGTTTGGATAACCAAAATGCGTTGTTGTATTGTAAACGAATCCATGACTATAAATGGCATACCTTTGACAGTTTATGCACACCACATGACTTTTGACTCACATGGTACCACATAAACTTATAGGTAAAAAAAAGTAATAGATGGCGCACCCAGTATTATTAGATAATCAGCTGTAATTTTACCATAATGGATACTCGTGAAAAAGACAACAGAAAACCTTACATATTCGGGCATTTTGAGCGGCAAAGAGGTTGCGCTAGCCGAACAGGACCCGAACCTATTTACCTCGCGGACATTGGTTTTACTGCGAAGTAACCCTACTATTAGTAATTTGTATATTTTGGATCCTTAATTGCCCGAGAAATGTGTTAGATGTTGTCAACCGCACCTCGAACATTTTCAAAGAGTATTAGGTATAGGTAAGTAAGCTGTAAGCTACCTCTCATTTTTTTCGTTGCAATTAGGATTAGTTATTTTAATGTTTATGGTGCTAAATATATCTCTTATACAAGTAATTTTTTTCGCATTAATTAAGCTGTATAATTTTTTATAGTTTATCGAGTACAATTTTTCATTGGGTGACAATATTTTCTGCGAGTTCGATGTAGTTGTTCGTTATTCTATTGAATGGTAACCTCATTATGTAGGATAATAAGCAACACGAGTAATGATTGAAACTGTGATAAATATTTGAGAAATTTTAAGCTTCTCCATTGTAGGGTGGTCCCCAAAGACAGTGCAGCTTTTAAAACTTACAGTATATAACCCCTTGTAATTTTAAGTCTACAATCTAGCAGCATTAAATTCTGTACTACTTGGTACAGTACAAACACGCTTGATTCCAGTTCCCAGTTTGAATTTCCCAAAAAATGGTTGCTGCCTCTTTTGATCCAGCACTTTACAGTCACTGTGGACAGAAAGCCAACTGTGTTCCTCTTCTACATTACCATCATACAACACTATTTTATTGCAGGCGTTTTTTTCAGACCATTGTGTCTTGTTAAATGACCTGTAATTGTATAGAGTTTAGAAGAATACTTCAAACATTAGTTCTTTCCCATGCCTGCATACAGAGATTAAGTTCCAATATCCCTCGTGCTGTAGTCGTCTTACCCATAGTTTGACTTGGTTCCTGTGCTTTATTTCGCGTCCCAATGGAGAAACTTTCAGTTAGGATAACACAGTTTCAATTTACCTGATATAAGTGTACCTTCAATTATAGGTTGTAAAATACTTCTTCAAATATGATGTTTATTGTATGTATATGTTTGCATGTATTAAAATCCCTCAAAATACAGGGTGTTTCCTAATTGAAAGTAAATATTTAAGGGGGCGATTTCTGAGCCCATTTAAGAAGAAATCTTCATATAAACCTATGTTCTAAACGTCTTTTATAATAAATCATTTATTATTATACCTGTAAAACCACTTTAGATAATATCTAAATATTATTTAAATTAAAATTTTCGAAATCAGTCATTTCTAAGCAAATTTGATAACTCGTTTTTAATAATCCGATGTACGGTTTTCGCTTATAACCCGTTTTTCTGATCATAACAATATGGTTAATATGACAATGTTATCATTGAAAGAAATATATTGTATTTCTTTAGATGCAAGAGATCAAATTTGCACGTAAATTAACACATATTTCAATGTTTTATTTTTAAAAAAGTCAGAGGGGTGACAAATGATTTATCTTTGAAAACTTTACAATACTATCTCAAAAGTTCGACGTCACATGAGTCTAAAAACCGCTCCCTTAAACATTGGCATTGAATAAGGAAACATCCTGTATAGGTAAATAGATATATTCTTACATCTCTAGAGACAGTCAACAAACTAAGATAGGGGTCTCTGTTTTACCATTTTTTTTGTTATAGTCCATTTAGGGTGTTTCATGAAGATATATACGTACATACTGAGATTTGTTAGTAAAAAATTGGTTTGAATATGCGTTAAAGGTGATTTTTTTGTTTACCAGTATTAAAAGAACTTAATCTGAATGCCTTCCATTTTAGTGTGCCCCTTTCTTGACGAAACACTCTCTATTTTATTTGTAATTGCCGCCAATTTTGTTATTGTTATTTTTGATTTGTTGAACGAACTTGCTAAAATACAAACATATTATGTGTGTGTCCCAGAAGTCGACGTCAAGCCGAAACCAGGTGATAGGCAAAGTCATAACAGCTATCAGAAAAATATTTAAAAAAATTTTATGTATGTGTTTTGAAAATTATAGGTCTTTGAAAAAAATATAGAAATTTCATACCCTACGGCAGTTTGTCAACTCCTGTTACTACAAATATTAACTTTTTTTGGATTTTATTTTTACAATGTAATGATGAATAAAGCATCTTCAAACTGGTGTTTCAACCTTACTGCCAACTTTTCTCGTTCAGGAAAAATTGCCACTTATTTCCCAACCAAGTATTCCAAAGTAAAACTTTGCACAACTTTAACTGGCTGTACTGGAAAAAAATGTACTACGAGAGTTTGGCAAGTAACCTTAAAAGTTGGCGCATTTAATAAGGATTCCAAAATGGTTAACACTTAGAAGATTACTCGTTAACTTATGCACAATTTTTATTTGAAGAAAAATTGATGAAAATTTTTCAAAATTTCCTAATTAAACAGCGATTATGAAAACGCACAAGGACCCTTAAGGATAACTGTTTGCACAACAGTGGGCGTCAAAATGCTGCTGATGATGATTTACCTTTACAGCAAATGCTCAAACTGTTTTCCTTCAGCCGCAATACACGCTCGACATCTTCGGGTTATTAAACGAGCGAATCCACGGTTATTAACAAACTCAGCTGCTTCCAATAGTCTTTGCCGTAGCTCAGCTACATTTTGAATCGGCTTGAAATACACTTTTTCTTTTACAGTTCCCCAGTAAAAAAATCTAACGGATTCAAATCTGGTGACCGGGCTGGCCACGGTATTGTACCAGACCGCCCAATCCATCTGCCTGGAAAGTTTTGATCGAGATACTCTCTCACTGAGAGTGCATAGTGCGCTGGGCAGCCATCATGCTGAAACCACATGTCCCTGTAAATACTCAGTGGCACGTCCTCCAATAAATTTTCTAAATGATTTTTCAAAAAATCCAAGTAAACTTCAGTAGTCAAAGTCTCTGGGAACTCAAACGGACCGATTATTTTACCATTTAAAATTCCTGTCCAATGGTTTATCTTGAAGCGATATTCAGATTTATCTTCTCTCATCAAATGTGGGTTTGCTACGTGCCACTCGTGTAAGTTATGCAGGTGCGGATGAGACCACATTTAAGAAAGATGGGTACATGAACCTGCATAACTTACACGAGTGGCACGTAGCAAACCCACATTTGATGAGAGAAGATAAATCTCAATATCGCTTCAAGATAAACCATTGGACAGGAATTTTAAATGGTAAAATAATCGGTCCGTTTGAGTTCCCAGAGACTTTGACTGCTGAGGTTTATTTAGATTTTTTGGAAAATCATTTAGAAAATTTATTGGAGGACGTGAGTATTTACAGGGACATGTGGTTTCAGCATGATGGCTGCCCAGCGCACTATGCACTCTCAGTGAGAGAGTATCTCGATCAAAACTTTCCAGGCAGATGGATTGGGCGGTCTGGTACAATACCGTGGCCAGCCCGGTCACCAGATTTGAATCCGTTAGATTTCTTTTACTGGGGAACTGTAAAAGAAAAAGTGTATTTCAAGCCGATTCAAAATGTAGCTGAGCTACGGCAAAGACTATTGGAAGCAGCTGAGTTTGTTAATAACCGTGAATTCGCTCGTTTAATAACAAGATCTTTTTTAAGAAGATGTCGAGCGTGTATTGCGGCTGAAGGAAAACAGTTTGAGCATTTCCTGTAAAGGTAAATCATCATCAGCAGCATTTTGACGCCCACTGTTGTGCAAACAGTTATCCTTAAGGGTCCTTGTGCGTTTTCATAATCGCTGTTTAATTAGGAAATTTTGAAAAATTTTCATCAGTTTTTCTTCAAATAAAAATTGTGCATAAGTTAACTAGTAATCTTCTAAGTGTTATACCATTTTGGAATAGTTATTAAATGCGCCAACTTTTAAGGTTACTTGCCAAACTCTCGTAGTACATTTTTTTGGTTGGGAAATAAGTGGAAATTTTTCCTGAACGAGAAAAGTTGGCAGTAAGGTTGAGACACCAGTTTGAAGATGCATTATTCATCATTACATTGTAAAAATAAAATCCAAAAAAAGTTAATATTTGTAGTAACAGGAGTTGACAGACTGCCGTAGGGTGTGAAATTTCTGTATCTTTTTCAAAGACCTATAATTTTCAAAACACATACATAAAATTTTTTTAAATATTTTTCTGATAGCTGTTATGACTTTGCCTATCACCCGGTTTCGGCTTGACGTCGACTTCTGGGACACCCTGTATAGTATAGTTTGCCATTTATTCTGTTTCACAAAGGGTAATTTTTGGAAGAATCATAATAGAATCTAAGGTTTGAGCATAAGAAACGGCTTATTTTAGACTTCTATTGTAGCTGGATTTTTGATGTATCATTCCTATACAAGAATGAAATTTCGATTCGAGCATATATCCATGAGTACTGGAAGTATGTTATTTTTTGTTCTTCAAAGGACAAGTGCCAATTTAAATGCGGGTTAGACTGTTAGACATTGAATTCTAAGTCACAATTCTAAAGTACATCATGTTTTTATATAGTTTAGACAGAAGTCTAAAATGAACTTTGCGATCTAGTTTAAGTTTATGATATTGATGCATTATGATTTTTTGTAATTTTAGGTAATTTTTATGATTCATGCATACTTTGTGATGAATGAATTAGATATTTGCACATGTGTTTGATTATTTTACTCCTGCCTTGTAATATTTGCTTGCAGGGTAAGCTAAGAGTAGCGTTCAAGAGTGTGCACTTAAAATTAACGCAAACAAAATATTGTCAAATGTCATTTTTTCAATAGCCTTATTTAAAATGTCAATTTTGTTATTGTTATTTTTGATGTGTGGGACGAACTTGTTAAAGTACAAACTGGTTATGAGTCAAAATGAAATTAGCCATGTATTCTGTTCCACATTGGGTATTTTTTCGAAGAATTATAAAGGGTTTTTCAATAGCTATGTCCGAAATTTGGCAACATCTTGCTCTTACGTTTCAGGTGGCACGGCTATCGTTCCTCGATGTTTGTGTTCTGTCATAGTCACCATTTTACCATGGAGCGCTTCACTGTACGAGAACGCTTCGCAATTGTTAAAATCCTTTATAAAAATTAGCGTTCTATTCGTCAACCTTTTCGCTAGCTACGATATTTACGAAAGAAATAATCGTCTAACGGAGCGAATAATTTAACAAATTATCGCCAAATTCACCAACTGGAGAACATCATTCAAACCATCGGTGAAATCCTGCCCGACTTATGCAGCAACGTTCTGTTAACGAAGCCATTTGAATGATGTAATTTTTACAACGTAATGGTATTGAGTGTACGGATTAAAGTTTTCATCATATGTCGCACACAACTCGTTTTATTCAATCTTAAATTTCAGGCACACTTAATGAAAAACCCTTTATTAGAATCTAAAGTTTGAGCATGAGAAACGGCTTATTTTAGACTTCTATTGTAGCTGGATTTTTGATGTATTATCAAGCTTATATATCCATGATTACTGGAGGTATGTTTTTTTCCTTCTTCAATGGTTAAAGTGGGTAAGTGCATATTTTTGTGCCGGTTAGACTGTTAAACAATTCTAATTAAATGTACAACGTATTTCTTATAGTTTTTGTGTTGTTTCGCCAGTATGATGTAAATTTTAAATCATGTATTTGATACAATAGAAGTCTAAAATGAACTTTGCGATGTGGGTTAAGCTTTATGATATTCATGCATTATGATTTTTTGTAATTTTAGGTAATTTTTATGAATAAATCATGCATACTTTGCGATGTGGGTTAAGCTTTATGATATTCATGCATTATGATTTTTTGTAATTTTTATGATTAAATCATGCATACTTTGCGATGAATTGGCAGCGTTAGATGTTATTTGCACATGTGTTTGATTTTTTTCACTTAGAGTCAGATTTATAGACCTTCCTTAAGGCTTCTTTGGAAACATTGACGCTTCCTTGAGGAACGTTCAACATTTTCATTTCACAGTACCGTTGTCTTCACAAGCTGTCATCGATGTCATAAAGAGTTTTTCTTTGATGACCGTATCTACAGTACATTAACTGAATGAAAGCAGTTACGTCACAAAGTTAAATAATGACAGTGACGCACATGGTTGCCACATTAATTAAAACTACTAGATCCTAGGACATTTTATAAAATCTACTTTATGTCTTCGATGCCTTACCGCATTTGCCGTATCTTGCATTTTGATGAGAAGGATCTATAAGTCTGACTCTTAGGTTTGTCAATCAAATAGTGGCCAGAACTGTAGATGTGTCTAATCACTATAGTGACTTGGCACTGGTTTTTCTGCTTTGTAATGGTTCAACAGAGCACAGCGATGAGCCCTATTCCATAAAAAGTACGGTGTGATAATTACATGTGAATTAATTTGTAACTTGTACTAATTCGAGATATTGTGTTCCAAGTAACTTTCAAACACGATAACTAGTACTACTCCTTACTTTACAAATCACAAGACCATATTTGCAAGTTGGATGTTTATGTTCCAAAAAAACTCAAATATGTAGTAGTATTTTTCTTGTTATTTCAAAGGTATACTCGGTGACATTAGAAGTGTTACACCCAGAAAAAATAATTTCCTCAACCTGATTTTTGGGCAATGAGGTAGTCTAACATCAAGAATGAAACGATAACATACATTCTCACGAAATTTTATTAACAAGTAATAAGAAAAAAATCATAATGTGTTGGGTAACCATTACGCCAACAGTCCTGTGTACATGCCTCTTAACAGCAAATCCAATATCACGCCGTTCTCCACGGCGGCGTCTTATCCTTCTACGACCATCGTGTGTACCTAGACAGAATCGCGATCCGTCGCCGAAGATGACATTATGCCATTCTGCCTCCCAATGTTGCCGTTCTCTGCCCAGTTCAAACGTTGACGACAGTGGTCCGCAGTCAGAGGTAGCACTAACCGTGGACGGGCTCGAATGCGGCGATGGAGTGTACGCATGGTAACACGTCTACCTTCTTCAAACCATTGGTCAGCCGTCTGACGCGTAATAGCAAAAGAAATTATTTTTTCTGGGTGTAGCACTTCCAATGTAATTGAGTATATTTGCTACCAGTGATTCTGGTTTGGTGGAAAGGAGTGTCAGATAACGGAAACAACACAAAGGTGCTGATTTTTTTGTATTAATTTTATTTAGTCTCGGGATAAGTGCAGATGTTTCCTTAAATCGGGTTTTTGAATTGTTTGTTAATTTTATTATTGTGTGGTAAAAATATATTTACCGGCAGTCGAAAAGCTGAGATTCCCTGTAAATATTTTCAGTGGGATAACATTTCTTTTTCTTCAACATAACCTTCGAAATCCACTTTGTACAATTCCAGTTTTTTTATAATAATTATTCACGACTCTAAACCCCCCCCCCCTCCCCATGCTAAGATTCCATAAGATAGTAACGATTGAAGAAAGGCATGATATATCATGTATAGATACGTTTCGTTCAAAAAAACTTCTGAAATGTTTGATTTTCTTATTATATTTTCAACTTGTATATTCCATCTAATACTATCTATGTATAACCCTAAATATTTGAAATTATCAACTGTTTGTATGTTTTTGCAGCTATTGAACGTTTCAATTTGAAGTAATAAAATATGTTTTGTTAAAGTTGACTGTTAAAATCCTTCCCGTGAAAAAATTGTAACCTTTTTAAAATCCAATATAATTTTGTTTTTTTAAATAAGACTAATCTTTGAATCAATAATTGCCGTGTCATCTGCGAAACCAATAATTTCTTCATCGTTTTTCAACATCAGGTGTTAATATACGAATTGAACAGGATTGGTCCCATTACAGTTCCTTGTGGAACTCCACGTTTAACTATATCTTCACATTTTTGAGTGTCTCTCTTTTCTACACTGTACGAGCTGATGTTGGGGACATTTAGGTTTATCAATCGTTCATCTTTCAATGAAGTCCTCTCAATACCGTCTTCAAAAGTATCATATTCAATTACTAGAGGGCGAGGGCTTAATTCTTAAGTAAGGCAAAAAGTGGACAGTCAGCTTTCTATACATATGCATGTGCTTTGGTTGCTAAATCCAGCAATTAAAACATTTCTGCACTTCATCGCACTTTTACAAATTGACATATTTTCTAAATATCATTTTGACAGTGCTACACTTGTAATTTCAAGGTGACATTTCTTACAAGTATACCCTATTGTCGAAATCACGAAAGATGACGATTACGTCATCATTTTAGTCTGTAGTAAAGACAAACGACAGCGATTTGTGAATATTTTTGATGAAGTTGCAGATATGTTAGACAGAGACAAACAGTTTTATTGTCTTAGGCCCGTATCGTCAGTCGTCCCTACAATTGTAGGGCGCGTTTATGGCCTCCTTGATTGTCATACCTCTTTCTCTCCTTCAAAATTTCTAGATTACACTTGTCCCGTGTCAGCGTCAGCGTGATGGATACTCGTGAAATCGAGTATACAGTCTTTGATAGCTGGAACAAAATATTATTTGACCATATTTGCAAGTACTAGTACTTTTATGGAATAGGGCTCATTAGTGCTACTAGCGCGATGAATCAAATAAATGCTTTGCAGGTTAATTATTGTAGTAAGTGATCACTGCAGTAAACTTAGTGGAGCTATGTTCTGACGAACGCGACCAATGTAAATGAACTGTTCCATTGAGTAAGCCACAACAGATTTAAAATATTTATGTAGATATTGTAATTTTGAAGTACTGAAGCACAGAATGTTGAGCAGGAATATGTGACGACTGAATTACCACTATCTTTCAATAAATACAAAACGGTTGTAATGACAGCTGCGATCTCACTTATTGGCCATTTTAAGGAATAGGTCAGAGAGACAATCACAAGTTTCAGAGGTTATATAAAAACAGCGATTATAATCAATGAATAATGTATTCCAACATTTAGCTTTGCGATTTGACTTGTGCTGGGACAATTTCTGTACTTGACAATCTGTGTGTTCTTATGGATGACTGAAAAGTTTCTGATCATATATGGCTTTAGTTAATAAATAAACACTCTCCAAAGGAATGTTAGTTTTATTGCTTGTTTTTCCTCAGACCCAATTCAGTTTACTAATTTTTCTTGATTGAACAATACTTTAACTTTAAAATACCATCCTCTGGTTGAAATTAACAGCCACCCCAGTGGACATACTGACGTCATATAATGTCGGCATTTTTAGGGTATTACTGACATACGCCGACCAACAAAAATGACGGACTAACGTCACACCCAATTGACGTATAAAAGACCAAATACAAAGTGGTTATGACGTCTATCAGAGGATGATATGACGTACTCTTCTAAATAAAAGAGCTGTTAACAAGTACAAAATAAATCTGTAGCGGACAAAAAAACAAAACAAAATTCGGCTCTGTCTACCTGGCGTTGACGGATCCATCAGAATTATGTGTTCTGTGCCAATATGGGGAATTTTGAGATAATTACTAGATAATCAGCTGTCATTCTGCCGTGATGGATACTCGTGCAAAAGGGTACATCAGGAGATATTTTTTGACATACATTTTTACATTTCATCAGTGGCATTTGAAAGAGTTCAAATCTGCTCATAAATTTACCATTCTGTATCTCAAAAGTTTAGATGTTTGGTAACACGTTCATATGAAGTTTTTTCCTTGAAATGGACCTAAAAAACTCGCCTCCTTAAATAGCGACATCCAATTAGGAAACACCCTAGATAGTAAGTTTTTAATAAATGTTCTGAAGATATTCAGTTCAATTTTAGTTATAATTTCAGGGGAAGCATGAGGCATATAAATTGATGATTTCATAAAGTGTATGTGGTTTTAATGGTATCATCTTAAGAGGCATATAATTATACCCTATTTCACGAGTATCCACCACTCTTGGACGTCTATTGAGGTGAACATATCAGCAAGTGACATTTTTGTCACTCGGCAATAATGCATCGGGTATAAATCTAGTGAAACTTGTTTGTGGCGTTCTGTCTTTTGTATGCAAATGTACTTTTCCAACTAAAAGAGCTGTTAGCAACTACAAAATGAATCTGTAGCGGACAAAAAACAAAAATATTCGGCTCTGCCTACATAGCGTTGACGGATCCGTCAGAATTGTGTGTCCTGTGCCGATATGTGGAATTTTGAAATGTTACTAGATAACCAGCTGTCATTCTACCCTTATGTAGACTCGTGAAATGGGGTATAATAGTAAGATGTTCATATTATTTTGGATATTATTTGAGGGTTATTAGGTGAGAAATGACAATAAAATATAAACTTAGAAGAACAAATCTGTAAAAAATAAAGCATTTTATTTACATCAAAAGACAATCTACACAATTCTATATGACCTATAATATCAAGGAAGGTGTTTTTTTGCACACAAATCTGGCTCATTTAAAACAATCAAGTAGTGGCTGTTTTCCCCTCACTCTCTTCCTTAATCTTCTTGTGCCACTCTATGTTCTGCTTGACCACCGTGTCACCACTTTTAGCAGCTCGTTTGCCAAGGTACACCATTGCAAAACATCCTAATGCTGTTGCAGCCATCATGTAATTTGAAATCTTTATTCTCATCCTATTTCTGCATCTCTCCATGGTTACTTGGGATACCAATGGTGGAACTTCGTCAACGGTTTTGTACTTTCCTGTCCATACCAGGAATTTCTTCTCTAGGTTGTTTGGTTTATGATTGTTCTCCAGTTGTTGGGCATATCGGACTATGCAAGATCTGATGCTCGAAGAGGGTTTATTGAAGTTGTTTATCGATCTGCCGAAATTCCTGAACATCTGCAAAATATTATTGCACAACGAGATTAGTGTACAATGCCACAAACTACAAGAAACTTGGAAAAAGTACATAGTGAGCATGTGACTGTAGTACCCTTCCAATCTCACCAAATGTGATAAACTTACTTTAAGAAATTGCACAAGAATAATTTAAGTTGCATAAAATGTTTGGAGTACAAATTTTTCAACAGTTTA
This sequence comes from Acanthoscelides obtectus, assembly GCA_963669975.1. Classification (NCBI taxonomy): domain Eukaryota; kingdom Metazoa; phylum Arthropoda; class Insecta; order Coleoptera; family Chrysomelidae; genus Acanthoscelides; species Acanthoscelides obtectus. The sequence continues at coordinate 10,398,053 of CAVLJG010000004.1, forward strand.
CCTTTGAAGCTTGAACAACTCTGCCTTTATTTTAAAAACCAATCATGAAAACAAGAGTGCAGTGACATCGTTATGATTACAGCATAAAACATAAAAATTGAGAAGCTTATTTTTTCACTTTTTTGATGACACAGAACAACAAAGTTGTTGATTAAATGTCAAATTGACAGAGAGGATTTAAAAAACAGCTGATCGTGATGTCTGCTTTCCCTTGAACGTGAACGTGAATCATTCCAAAAATAACGATTACCTTTCTACAGTCTGTTTCCGTGTTAAGCGTAAATTCTTGCATGCAATTTTGTTATTAAATTGCAGCTAGTCACAATTGCCCAAAATGTTCAACAAGAAAAAAGAGAGGCCTAAGAGGGACCACAGTGGCAAGAATCTATCACAGGTAAACAAAGCTAAATAGATGCATGTAATTTGTTTGTATATTTTCTTCTTGTTAGAAAGGTATAAATATTCGCAATTGCCCTATAAAATTCTAGAATATATTCCAGAAACACAAGATGCTAGTATTTTTTTTATTCTTTCTCATAAATCGTCTTATGATAATTGAATTAGAGCTTATTTCCTGTACATGTGAACAAAACTTGGTACAAAGGTAATTTCAGGCGCTGAATTCAAATATGACTAACGAAAAATTCTGAGGCATCAGGAAACTGAGTTTGAAACAGGAAATGGGTTATTTTTGATTCAGAATCTATACATATGTTTTAGGCCCGTATCCTCAGTTGTCCCTACAATTGTAGGGTGCCTTTATGGCCTCCTTGATTGTCATAGTTTTCTACTTCTCCGTGTCAGAACTCTATTTTGAGTATATGTCACAAACATCTATTTGCATCCAATTGTGCTTGCTTTTGAGTTATATCATGTTTTATCAGCCTGAAATTTCGTACAATTTAAAAATAAAACATATCTTCACACTAGGAGAGCGCTGATGCTGACACGAGACAAGTGTAATCTAGAAATTTTTTAAGGAGAGAAAGGAGTATGACAATCAAGGTTATTTGGGCCACTGACTTTAATATGATAATCAAAAGATTATGGAGAAATGTAGTGTAGTGATTGGAATCCTGAAAATATAAGAATTTCTGAATCAAAACTTCCATTTACCATTTTCATTACCAGGCATTGTTACAAGTGATTGAAACTACACTTATACAATTTATAGTGATCCTAATATAATAGTATATTTTAAATCTGTGGATATAATTCACCTACGTTTCTCACCCAAGGAAACCAAAAATATTTTAGAATGAAATTCTATTTTCACCAGCCATTGTTACAAGCAATTACAACTTGACATACTTGCATAATTTGGGGCTGATGATCTTAAGGGAATCATGGACTTACATGGGGCTGAATTTGAGGGAGAAAATGGGTCATTTTAGACCATCTTTGTGTCCTAACGTGAAATTGACAACAAACTCGGAATCTACAAACTCTTATAGGTATTCCAGCTACACGGAAGTTTTTGAAGAATTTCTCGTTTAATTTTCTAGTATGGTCTCTTCGACATCCCCGCAGACTTCAACACAGGCCTAGGCAATGACAGCTTTGATGATGATGCAGGAGACAGTGATCTAGAGGCAGAACTTGCAGCTTTGAGCAGTGATAATGGTCCCAGCAGACCTCAGAGGAAGAAACCTGCCAAGAAGATCATACCTCAGGGTGAACTTGACGCTATGGTAGCAGATACTGTCAAGGGGGCCGATGAAGATGATGATGACATTTCTGTTGATGAAGATGATCCAGAGCTCTTAGGGGAGCTGAACGAGATTGCTGGTAACTTTTCATTCACACCACACAAAAAAAATAGCAAAATTCAGAAATCTAAAATTGGATCTACATTGTCAAGCTCAAAAAATATTTCTGTTGATGTACCACAAGGTAGTAAACTAGGTCTACTACTATTTGTTTTATACATTAATGACCTTTTTAATATTTTAGATGATTGTAAAATTCAGATATTTGCAGATGATACATTGATATTCATATCAGATGAAAATATAGACACTGCTTTAAAAATGCTAAATTCTGACTTATTTCAAAAATTGCCAAAAAAAAAACAAATTACTTTTATAGGGCTTCTCATAGTCTTAGTACATATTCCAAAAAAAAAGTTTATAATACAATTATTCTATTGCATTTACTATCTTGTTCATTGCTAATGAAACTGTATTCTGAAAATTACAAGTCCTGCAAAATAAAGCTATGAAAATAATATTGAATAAAAATGAGTACACCAAAATAATATCTATGTTACAAGAATTGCAGTGGTTGAATATAAAACATTACATATCAGATTTGGTTTTTATTTTTATATTTAAAATGAAAAATCATCTTTTGCCACAACATTTAGAACAATTCATAGAATGGAATAGTTATTACCACAATTATTATACAGGGTGGTCCATAAGTCCTTTGAAATTTCAAATTTGAATAAAATTTAACGGGTGAGCGTGAGCGGCGCGGGCGAGGTGGGGGCAGTATCTTCAGTGTCTGGGAATTCTGTCGCCATGGAGTGTTTTACTGGAGCGGATCGTGCTAAATATCGAGAATACCACAATTTACACAATTTTACAAAGTGTCCAACAGCTCAAACGATTAAGAACTGGGTTGCTAAGTTTCGAAGAGACGTTAGATAAACAGCGGTGGGGTCAACCAAGGACAACTCGTATTGAAGAAAATATCAACATTGTGGCACAGTCTGTTCGTCAAAATCCTACTCAGTCTACTCGTAAGCGTTCCAGTGCACTAAACGTACCCAGAACATCTTTACAGCGGATTTTAAGGAAAGATTTACGTCTGCACGCTTACAAAATTCAGTTAGTGCAGGAATTAAAAGATAATGACGCTATTCAGAGACTAAACTTTGCGAATGAAATGTTGAATCGATTTTCTTCGCTCAATAATGTGTTGTTCTCGGACGAGGCTCACTTCCATTTAAACGGGCATGTAAATAAACAAAATTGCCGTTATTGGAGCTCCGAAAATCCAAGGCGTAAGCATCAAAAGCCCTTACACAGCCCTAAAGTTACAGTTTGGGCTGCTATGTCAGCGCATGGCATCATAGGCCCTTATTTTTTTGAGGACGACAGGTCGCGCATTAACTGTTACTTCGGAGCGGTATGTAGCAATGATAGAAGAGTTTTTGACACCAGCGTTGCAGAATTCTCCAGGCTATAATACGCAGACCTGGTTTCAACAGGACTGAGCAACTGCCCACACCTCCAACACTTCTATGCCCGTCATCTGTCAACTTTTTCCTAGCAAAGTAATTTCTGGAAGAGGAGACATTTCCTGGCCACCACGTAGTCCAGATTTGACCCCAATGGACTTCTTTTTATGGGGCTACCTCAAGAGTAAAGTGTACGACACCACTCCGCGATCAGTTGATGTCCTGAAAGAAAATATCCGAAGAGAAATGGCAAGCATTACAGTGTTAACTTGCCGCGCAGTCATCGACAATTTTAGACGTCGTTTATATGAGTGCCGTGATCGTAATGGATTGCATTTAGACGATGTGATTTTTAAAACATAATTCCCATTCAATAAAGATGATAACAAAATATAATAATTCTTCATAATGTAACTAGTTTGGTTTTATTCCTTTTTTTCCTGCTCAAAGGACTTATGGGCCACCCTGTACAAGAGGAAATATAGATTTACATTTACAAAATTGCAATAGTAATATAATTAGCAAATCAATATTTCAGAAAGGATTACTTGGATTTAATAAACTAAATAATATAGTCTACTTGTAATTTAAAGATGTTTAAAAGAAAATTAAGGGAATATATAGGACAGATAAGTCCTAAACAAAATTCTGTAAAGTCACAAAGCTTTTTTGTCCTTGACATGGCAATAACATTGTGTTGAACATTAATAAAAATCCGAGCAGTACTTTCCAAGTTACTAGGGCCCAAGACTGTTTTTCGCATTATACATGCGACATCAAAAAAAATCTCACTATTACTTCATTAACATTATTTTTTGCCAATTCACGACGTGAATGAAAGGAAATCTATTAGTCATCAACTTTTATCTAAACCTTTTTCATTGGTAGGTGAAGAAGAGGAAGCTGACGTCACAACTGCAGCTCCCGCTCCAGAACCACCAGACTCCTCCCCCGTTTCTGATACGAGCACAGTGCTTCTAGAACGTCTGAAAAGCTACGAGCAAGCTGAAAAGATAGCCAAGTCTTCTGGTGAGAGTAGCAAAGCGCGGCGATATGGCAGAGCTATTAAGACGCTCAAAGACCTTGTCAAACAAGCTCAGGCTGGAAAACCTGTGAATCTGAATGATGAAAGTGTGCCACCAGAGATACACGTTGGGGATAAGAAACCTTCAAGACCTGCACCGGCACTGCCAGATACTGTAAGATTTGTGAAGATATTATTTCCCACTTTATCGCTTTTTATTGGTCAACGGCAAACGCTACGAGTGATGAAACGGGAAATTTTGCTTCTATAGTAGGAATTTATAAAAGTATTCTGACGGACGACAAGCGTCAAACATTCGCATTGGCGTAAACTACATTGTAGCTTGAATTGTCTTTTTATGTCAGGCCTCTTATTGTTGTTAATATAATCATTTGGTAGCTGCTACCCTGATTGGTGATACTTTCTTGTGTGGTTATCGACTCTTTCATATATGATAAGCTTGTGTCCTGCTTGTTGTATTCACGCACACGGTGGTAGATAATGCATCATTGTATTTCTGTTACTTGTATTAGGTTGTTTGGAAAGTTCTTGCGGTTTTGTACCTTCAAACTGAAAGGAGTGTATCTCAGCTTGAACGAAACTTTATTAATCAAAATAAAAACCATTAGAATCAGTACACTTTTGCCAACGAGAAACAAGTTTACTTACGCCATTAAAGTAGATAACTGGAGTTCTGGTGGCGATGAACTCATTGAAGGATTTTTTGGCAAAAAATACTGACAGCTGTGCTACTGGTTGCCAAAATATGCACTGGATTTCGGCGGTTTAAATAATGACTCTTTATATTATTATTTTATAAATTCGTCGTATAGTATACCGAGTGACAAAAAAAGGTAAATAGTCACGTATGTATTTAGAATTCAAGAATTTTCTACAAATCGATTTATCTTGCCGTGAACAACAAGTGATAAAATGGTCAGGTTTTTTTGTTAAGTATTTGTGGTGGCTGCATTGACAAATCAAGCTGAAAATTTAATCATTTTACTAGTAAGGAACACTGAACATATATGCCAAAAATTATTAAAATCGGATAAACATACGCAGGTGTTTACCTTTCACTCAGTATACAATAAAATCCCTTATTTTACTCTAAAAGATCCAAGATATGTTAGCTTTAATTTATTTTCCAGGAACCTCAAGAAGATGTACCTACAGCTTCCCAAGAATCCCCAGCTGAACCAGATCCTGAACCAGTAACTTTGCCTATAAATGTACAGGAAAATGTCGCCCAAGAAAAGGCCTCTATAGACACGGAACTTTTGAGCGTCTTGTCAGAACGTCAGAAGCAGTACAAAATAGCCGCATTGAAGGCAAAAAAGGAAGGAGACGCCGATACTGCCATAAGGTAAAATTTTAACACTGGGATCCCACAATATTTTTTTGTGAAGTGCCCGCGTGCATATCACAGCAAAATTACAATCTGACATTTTTCTAATCTTAGATACGTGAAGATAGCGAAGCTGTTCGAAAACGTGATAGCGGCCGTTCAAGATGGCCAGGAAGTGGACCTCTCTAACATGCCAGGTCCACCTGGCGAACCACCGGTTGAAGAGGCGAAACCTGAACAGAACGAGACTCAGAAAAATCCCTCTTCTGAGATTGAAGTGCCTGAAGAAGCGCAAGATTTGCCTGAACCTGAGTTGATCACTGCTTCTAGTGTGGGCGAGGCCTTACAGCAACGATTAGGTAGGAGAACTAACTCTAATGTGTAAAATGAAACGTAGATATATTTAGTGCTTAATTTAGTTGAAGAAGAAGATTTAGTACCAGTGTATTTATTTTCTCACATGTTCAATCGTGCAGGGCAAACATATGAGGATAGAAATGCTAATTTACTATGTGGTGTTGCTATGCCACTATTTTTTGGTTTTGAACTTCGTGTACAGCGACTAGGTTTCTTTCAAAAATCAATTATTATTATCGCTGAAATAGATTTTATCCATCTAAGGTTTGCTATTGCCAAAAAACAAAACGATTTGACGGGTCAGTTTCTTTTGAAAATTGACCTTATTGACAGGTACACATTTGAAAATGTTTTACGGAATTGGGTGTTTCATAAATAGACCTGTGAATGTATAGCTGTGTTTGAATTTATATTTCAAGTTTGATTGTGAACGTCTTCTTTAGCAAGAATTTTGTAGCTGAATTTCGATCCTTGAAATTGATGTCGAGGTCATTTTGCCATCCTACAGATTACACTGCCATCGGAATCGTTTAGGCTCAAAATTATCATGGCTGTTCAGAGGAAGGCTGTCCAACTGATCAGTGATTCTTCTCTAACGGACAGTCTCGAGACCCCTTTGTACCGGTGGGCGGTCGGCGATCTAGCTTTCTTCTACCGCTATGCCAACGAGCTTTCTCCTCAAAGCACTCCTACATGTTGGCACCGTATTCTAACCTTGTCGAACTTCGTACATCCAGAACTGGCCAATATATACTAAGTGACATATAAATCCGAACGTGAACGTCTTCTTTAGCAACAATTTTGTAGCTGAATTTCGATCCTTGAAATTGATGTCGAGGTCATTTTGCCATCCTACAGATTACACTGCCATCGGAATCGTTTAGGCTCAAAATTATCATGGCTGTTCAGAGGAAGGCTGTCCAACTGATCAGTGATTCTTCTCTAACGGACAGTCTCGAGACCCCTTTGTACCGGTGGGCGGTCGGCGATCTAGCTTTCTTCTACCGCTATGCCAACGAGCTTTCTCCTCAAAGCACTCCTACATGTTGGCACCGTATTCTAACCTTGTCGAACTTCGTACATCCAGAACTGACCAATATATACTAAGTGACATATAAATCCGAACACCCAGTTTAAATGGTTTTATTTTAATAAAATTTTGTATAAGTACTTAATGAAGCATAATAAGTAAATGATAAAAATTTCAAAATTATTGCACTGCTTTAAAGCCCTTTGACCTTTAATAATGTGTGGATGCACCCTGATGTGCTATGCATTCTCCAACGCGCCTAGGCATGCTTCTGATCAGGTGGTCAATGTCCTCCTGTGGTATCTCATTCCAGGCAACCACCAACTCCTCTCGAAGTGCTTCTAGAGTCTGAGGAGGACGTTGCAAATTGAGCAATCTCCTACCCATCATATCCCACACGTGCTCAATTGGGGATAAGTCTGGAGATCTTGGTGGCCATGGTAACAATGTGACATCATTATGTTGAAAGAAGTCTATTGTGACTCTTGCAACATGTGGTCAGGCATTATCTTGTTGGAATGTTGGATCTGCCAGGGTGTCAAGATAGGGTAAAAGATGGGGTTCTAGAACTTCGTGGATATAACGCTGCGCGTTCATGTTACCTCTGATGAAGATTAAAGGTGACCTGGAACCATAAGCTATAGTACCCCAAAGCATAACTCCAACAGTGTGATGAACATGTCTTTCAAAAAAAAAGTTGTGGATTCCTCCTTTCACCACGTCGCCTTCTAACCCTGGCACGACCATCGTGCATGCCTAAAGAAAATCGAGACTCGTCACTAAAGACAATACTGTTCCATTCCTAATCCCAGAGTGACCGTTGTCTGCACCACTCAAGGCGATTACGTCGGTGTTCTCGAGTTAAAGGGAGGACCCAGTGTGGCCGGTATGAAAACAAGCCAAAACTTCTCATTCGTCGGTAAACACTTCGCATGCCAATAGGTCTTCCGTGTTCTGCAAACCATTCATTTGCAATGGACCTGGTAGTGGAGAAACGGTCCCTTAAGGCCAATAATCTTAGGCGGCGATCTTCACTGTCTGTTGTTCTACGGCGGCGTCCAGTGCCCCTTGCTCTTTGCGTACGGCCTTCTCGAAGCCATGTCTGACAACACCTAACCACAGTGTCTACACTTCTTTGCACTCTAACTGCAATTGCCCGAAAAGAAAGTCCAGCTTCCCGAAGTCCCACTATACGGCCCCTATCAGACTCACTAAGTTAACGAAATCGTACAGGTCTCCGTACTCTAGGCATCGTAACCGATCGTAAAGGATGTCAAGAACCAAAATCCGCCAACGTTGATTCTTTACTGCGGCTGAAATATTCATTTTTAGAGCGTTAGTGAATTTAAAAAAAAGCAGTACAAAAACCGGAATGTCCAACTGATAAGGCTGAACATTTTTTCACTTGTTATTTACAGTAAGATAAATACATTCACCAACTTTTATTAAAATAAAACCATTTAAACTGGGTGTTCGGATTTATATGTCACTTAGTATATTTTAATCTGTATGTTCCAGATTTTACTGTAGTCATGTATAATCATAACAGTTGTCACGTTTTAGCCCATTTTCGATTCAATCTTGCACTAAACCTGAGTTATAACTTATACGAAACAGAACCAAGGGCGCAAACATTCATTATTCTAACACTACTGATTTTCTTTCATTACTCTGGCAACATGAGGAAGAGCAGAAGCATGACACCACGTGACAGCTTCCCTGGACGTTTTCGTCTCATTGTTTGGTGGAGATTGTTCAAAGTTTCATTACACCGGTTTGCGTTTATATGGACTCTATGGGTTCTTCAAACTCTATGAGCAAGGGTGCTTCATGGTCTAAAAAAATGTTAACAAGACCTTGCCTGCAGAAGGTTGAACTTTAAATTTCTTTGGTGGCGGAGAATTTGCGAGTTTCCAATGCATCGATGACAGCTTACTGGATGGTTCAAAGTAATTACATTAAGATTCGTCGCCAGCAATTATTGACGAAAGAAAGCCGACAAATTGGATCCTATACTCACACTAACATTTTCTGAAATTCCTCTAATTGAAATTCGACGATTTTATTGTAATTGAATGACCGCACGCTGATTACATTTGGACGGATTGTTACCAGTAAACGTCATTTTTATCTCGCAATACTTAACCCAGATATGCCTAGCGTACAATTTTATGGTACACCGAAAACAAGTCGCGACTAGCAACGACCTGTGCTTATTTTGACGCGGTAATAGCACAGATGTTATCGTTGTATTGGGATTTTTTTGCGATTTTGTGAAGAAGTTTTTATTTTTTGTGACATGGCTGAATATGGAATATGATTTGCCAAGTAAGTAAATACATGGTCTTTACGTAAATAAAAAAATGTTTTGATTGCTTCTGCCAATAAAACACACATGCTTTTATCCAGTTATAATGCCAAATTACTTACGTTATTATTTCGGATTCACAGTTGTGTCATTATATTTGAGTGTGCAAAATATTGTACGCCAGGAAAATACATGCCTGTTTAATTTTTAGGGGCTTTTCTCTGGAGGAAGCCCTTGCTATGCTGGTGGATAATGAAGATGCAGTAGCAAATCTGGATAATATCACATTGATGCCTCCAATCAATGCTTGTGATATTCTCACAGACCAGGACTCCGGCGATGAGAATGTAATGTCAGCTGATAATCTACTGGGTTCACAATTACAAGCACCTGCTGAGATAAACATACATACCTCATGAAAAATTTAGCATATCTTCATCTGATTCCGAAGATAATATTCCATTTTCTGAATTGGCTAAAAGAAATAAAAAATAAAAAGCTAAAGAAACGAAAAACGTACAAACGGGTGAAGGAGGATCTACCACAATAAGTTCCAGGAAACTTCGAAGAAATTCTTGAACAAAATAATTCTTCTAAGACTCCACTTGAATGGTTTTCACTTTTTTTTGACGGCGAACTTATAACACGCATAACAACTGAAACAAATAGATATGCCAGGCAAAAGAATCGCCAACAAGAGGTGCAAGAGTATGAAATAAGGGCATTTATTGGAACACTAATATTGAGTGGTTATGTCGATGTACCACGTAGAAGAATGTTCTGGGAACGTGAAAGAGATGCTAATAATCAACTCGTCACAGAAGCGCTTACACGAGATAAATTTGAGTATATTATGTCAGATTTCCATTCAGTAGATAACTACAATTTACAGCAAGGAGATAAGTTTGCAAAAGTTAGACCTTTATTTGAGAGCCTGAATCACAAATGCATAGTGTAGATGAGGCAATGGTTCCTTATTTTGGGAGACACTCATGCAAACAGTTCATTCACGGAAAACCTATACGATACGGCTATAAATTATGGGTTGGCGCATCAAGACTAGGCTACGTTTACTAGGTTGAACCTTACCAAGGGTCGTCAACCAAGATTAGTAAGAATTATGCAGATTTGATGCACTGAGGAGAAAATGGCCAAATGAAAAATTTCATTTAGTTTTCGACAATTTTTTCACTTCTCTCCCTCTTATGGTAAAATTGACAGAAAAATATTTCTTTTTGACTGGTACTGCTAGAGAAAATCGTTTGCAAGGCGTCCAATTCAGAGATTCTAAAATTATGAAAAGGGAAAAAGAGGTAGTAGTAGTAGTAGTAGTAGTAGAAAGATTTATTTAGCACATTTGGCTACATAAACAGAACAATTGTAAACAACTTAGACCTAGTAAATTCAAGCCATATGGTGTATGATGTAAATGCTGGGCAACCTATAATTGTAGATTTAACAAGTGATTTCTCAATTTTACTTTAAATTTTGTCAAAGTTTTCTGGTCTTTTATCTCCGAGTATAATTTATTATATTCAATCAATCCTTGATGGAATACAGATTTGTAGCATATGTTATACTTTTTGGTCATTAAATGGAAGTCATCATTATTTCTGGTATTAGGTAAATGATGGTCAACATTTGATGATGTTAAATTAGTTATTATATATTTATCTTTATTTAGTATTATTCTCATGCACTTATTTTGTAAAATTTGCAGTCTTTCAAAAATGGAATTATTTGCTAAATATAGAATAGTCGAACAGTACAAGAAATTTGGTAGAATGATGGTATTATAGATAATTTTTCTGCTATATGAACTCAGACATCCAGAAACTCTCGATAAATATCCCACTTTACTACTAATCTTATTTATAACTTTTTCATAATGAATATCAAAAATTAATCGAGAGTCAACAAAAACTCCCAGGTATTTAAAATTTTCTACGAATTCAATATCTTCACCATCAATATTCAGTTGAACATTTGTACATTGTTTTTTTCCGATTAACAAGGCTTTCGTTTTACTTGCATTTAATTTTAGTCTGTTAGATGCTAACCATTTTGAGACAAGCTTCAAGTCTTCATTTATATAAGAGATACCAGACTGAATATTTTTAATACTTATATAAATCATAGTGTCATCGGCGAAAATTTGAATTTTGCATTTTTTGACTATGGCAGGTAAATCATTTATGTATAAAATAAAAAGAAGTGGTCCCAGGATACTGCCCTGTGGAACACCCAACGTATTTTCAATTTGTGATGAAATAGTGTCATTAACTTTTGTAACTTGCATCCTTTTAGACAAATAATTTCTAAACCAATCTAAAACACTTCCTGTTATACCATATGCCTTCAATTTACCTAACAAAATATCTCTATCAATCGTTTCAAATGCCCTCTTCAAATCCAAAAATACTGCTATGACAACTTCTTCTGAGTCTATGGCTCTTCTCCAGTTCTCAGTTACCAACTGGAAAGCTGTTTCTGTGGAATATTTTTTTCGAAAGCCTGCTTGCGCCTCCACTAAAATTTTGTTTTCTTCTATAAACTGCATTAATTGGTCATGGACTATAATGATTTTTCAATGTCTGGTAATACATTTACTGGTCTCATATCGCTGCATCTTTTAGAATTTTTTATTTTGAGAACTGGTGTTATTGTAGAGCATTTCAAATTTTCAGGGAAAGAACTGCTTCTCAGTGAACAATTGATCCAATTTAATACAGGATATCCCAAAATTTCGAAACAGTTTTTCAGCACGTTTTTAGTAGTCATTTCGGCACAGTTGTTATTTGATTTTAAACTGTTTACTTTTTTTCTTAGATAATTCAATGATACGCTGTGAAATTTTGAAAGTGTATGCAACATTTCCCCCTGGAAACTGATTTTCATATAGTCAGGTGCAGCATTGGCAGTACCTACAATATCAACAACACTTTCCACAAAATATTCATTTAGTTTGTTTGCAATCACCAAAGAATTTGTAGTTAGGTAGGTAGTTACGATTACAACAAAATTTCCGATACAAACATAATTGCAGTAAAATGGCATGACAATAATTTAGTAACACTCTGTTCAAATGCCGCAGGATTGCAACCAATTCGCTTTGTAAAGCGATACTCTCAAAAGGATAAAAAACGTATTCAGGTAAGAAACACAATCTGCAAGAAAATCAATGTTTTCAAAAATGCTTTTGATTTTAGGTAGAACAGCCTCATCTGGTAAATGTATACAACGCAAATATGGGCGGCGTTGATCGTTGTGATCAAAATATTGGTCTGTATCGCATTTCCATCCGGGGTAAAAAGTGGTATTTTTCATTGATCAGCCACTGTATTGATATGGCTGTTCATAATTCCTGGCAACTTTATAGATCGCACGGAGGACATATGGATCAATTATTATTCAGACGGCGGCTTGCCACAGCCTTGTTACAACAAAACAAGAAACCGCCATCTTTTTCTAGAGGACGTCCTTCGGCTAATGAATATATATGTAGATATTTGTTATGATCGATTAGATCATTTTGTGATACCACAAGAAAAGCCAACTAGATGTGGCTTATGTCATGATAGAGCAAAAACAAGGTGCTCTACGTAGTCGTGCCATAAGTTCTGTCCCATGATAATCTCATGATAAAAATGAAACAAGATAAGATATATTTATATGAAAGATATTATTTATTCGACAACATTTTTAGAATTCATAATCAAACAGTTTTATTCAAAATGTCCCCCCTTGGCCTTCACACACTGCTTCAATCTCGCGGGCCACTCATCTATCACTGCACGCACAGCTTCCAAAGGAATAGCTGCCGCTGATCGGATCAAATCCGCTTTCAGGGACTCGATATTACGGTGGGCTTTGGAGCAGGCCAACTGCTCTAGCAGGTCCCACAACTTGTAGTCTAAAGGATTGAGGTCCGGACTCCCTGAGGGCCAATCTTCCGCAGCAATGAACTCTGGCACATTGCTTTCCAGCCAGCGCTGCGTACTCTTAGCCTTGTGAGCGGGGGCGGAATCCTGCTGGTAGACCCAGTGTTGGTTGGCAAACAATGTACCACTTAAAGGCTTGACGATAGGATCCAGTATGTCGCTCTGATAGTTTGCCGCTTTTGTTTTCAAGCCCTGTTTACAGAAATGGAGCTGAGTGACCCCTTCGTAGGACACCCCCCACCAAACCATGACTGACGCAGGGTGGTGGCCTCTCTCAACTCTCGGAATGATCTCCGAAGCTTCCTGTGAACTCCTTGCATACACTTTGTCATTTTGTCGGTTGAATTTTTCTTCTATGGTGAAGATTTTCTCATCCGTGAACAAAATCTTTCGGAATCCCCCAGCTGCGTACCTCTCCAAGAGCTTCTTGGATCTTGTCGCCCTGATGTGTCGCAAGGTGGCCGTAAGTCGCTGGCCCGTACGTCTCCGGTAAGCCCCTAGCCCTAGGTCTTGTTTAATGATGCGCGACATCGTCCGGACAGGAATCTTCATTTCCCTGGATAGGATCTTCTGCTTCCGGAGTGGATTCCTTTGAATCCTGGCTTTTACGGCTTTGATGGCTGCTGGAGTCCTTACTTGACGAGGTCTTCCGCTTCTTGGCCTGTCATCAACAGAGGACGTCTCATTGTACCGCTGAATGGTCCTAGACACAAATTTACGCGATATTTGAAGGCCGCGTAAGAGTTCAAAAATCTGACTAGCACTGTGATTACACTTATGTAAAGCTATCACTGCAATACGGTTCTCTGCCTTGCCCCACTCCATCGTTATGCTTCGAGAGATCAATACAAACTGAGGTATATGTAATTACCCGAAAAGCGCTTAATCAACTGACACCACAATGTAAACAATCGGACAAGTATTAACAGGTCTACACTTGTTTGAAAACGAGGGACAGAACTTATGGCATGACTATGTAAGTACAATGTAGGGATGCATGTAAAATGTTTTTTTGTCCTTCTATACTAAACCTTAATGTTCGCCTATGTGCCTAGTGTACCATATTTTGTACGGAATTTTTTTACATTTTTTTCTAAAATAAAATTTAAAAAATAATAAATTTGTTTAATATATGCTTCATATAGAATGAATTTGCAGAGAACATACTTTATTATAATTTATTTGAGCTGTAGGCATATCTGGGTTAAAATCGCAGTCAAATACAAATGACAGGAACTGATCAGTGTGACATTTACAAACCAAACTAACATTGCAAAACGTCAGTTAAGTGATTGAATTGCTTCTAAGGCTAAGCGGACCAAAGATGGGTTTTAATTGAACAAACCTCGTACATTACCCATTTTTTTTGATCCAGTCTGTTTTTTTCTAACAGCGTTTAAACTATGTCCAATTTCTTCTATTTTTTATTTTAAACCATCATGATTGAACTGATTCAGCACCATATACGATATGGTTGAGCACGAATTGCTGATTCGAGCGATATTCGGGAAGTACAGACACGTACCAGGCGTCTTTATGAGAATAAATAAATCATCTATCTTGCGATTCTTTTGTTGGTATGCCATGGTATAGACTCGAGCATCATATTTTAGACGAGGCGAAAACCTCGTGTTTGTTGCAGACCGAAAAATGACCGTGAATAATAATAAGTTAGCGGATACATCAATAATAAATAGATGCGAACTTATTATACAGGGTGTTCGAAAAATAGACGGGGATATTTAAGAGGGTGATTCCTTGTTAAAAAATATGAAAAAAGTTTCTATTAACATGGGTCCGGAAATGCAGTTTTCAAGATAAAAAATGTTTTTATCAATATCTAAAAAAATATATAAAAATAATTGTCAATATTATTTAATGTATTAAGATGCTAATTTAGCCCTAAATAGATCAAAATTATCAGCACCAATAGCGTCCCGGGGGCACCTTAGCGAAAATCCATTTTGTTGCAGACCATAGGACAAAATTGGTTTATTAATTTTTGCTAAAAGAATCACAAGTGCCTTGGAAAACAAAAAATCCAAAAAATTATAGGAAAGAGTGTTATTGCAACTCTTCCAATAGGTACCATGACATAAAGTACACTATAACAAATGTTGGAAATGTCCACCATCTATTTCCGTACACCTTCTCACTCGACGAATCATTGAACTATTTATTATATACGGTTATACGATCAGCGGCAGACCTACAGACAGACAGACTGACCGACGGCAATGAGTGAAATGGTTTTTTGTCATATAATATCTAAAAAATATACAGGGTGTTTCAGTTTATTGTTGCATAACTTTGAGATTCGATAGAACTTTTAAAATTAATGCATAAAGTCTATATAAACATGGGTCGAAAAATGCGTGGCTTCCGAAATACAGGGTGTTTAAATTTACTTTCTAAAATAGTTTTTTTTAAATATTTCGAACAATATTTGATGTATAACAGTGAAAATTGGTATACAAGGGTTTTTTGGTACTACAAAACGAACCATGGGCATAGTTTTACTGTAGCCGCTAGAGGGCGCTCTCTACTGTACCTGTAGTGTATTAAAATGACCGAAAATTTTTTCTTAGTGCAATTTTTTGCTTTTTGAATAAAAAAACTGATTCTTCGCACTTTTCAACATAAAAAAGCTCTTCTGTGAGTTTTCGTTATAGTTAGCCGTTTTTGAGATATTTCGATTTTTAAGGTTCGATGCATTTTTAATTATTTATGGGAAAATAATATTTTTTTTGCATTTTCGATTTGGGCATTACAAGTAATTAAGATGATCGTTTAGATTGTGTTTTTAAATACAGCAATCATTCCTAACTCCAAATAAACACAAAAAAACAGAATATTAATTTGTTTAATTTTCCAATATTATTTTTAACAAATTAAATTAATTATTTACAACTAAAATGCTATTGGATAGTTAGGACAAACATACAAAATCTAAAGTAGTTGCTCAACATGTAAACCCAATTGTTCAATACACAATTCCCATCTACGAATGATCGAACGTTATTCAAATAAGGCCTTATTTTATCACATGCATTCCTGATTCTGTCTATTAGCAAATCTCTTGTGGTTACGGGAGTCGGGTACACTTTTTCTTTTAGAAATCCCCACACAAAGAAATCTAATGGATTTAGGTCAGGGGAGCGTGGAGGCCAGGCGACTGGTCCTCCACGGCCGATCCATCTTTCTGGATAATTTTCGTCCAGCCAGTTTCTAACTATTCTCGAATAATGAGCTGGACAACCATCAAGCTGGAACCAGGCCAATCTTCTTAAATCTAACATAACATCATCCCACATATTTGCGTGTTCAGCCTTTAAAAATTCCAAGAAGGTCGCAGCATTTAACCTTGCAGGCAAAAGGTAGGGTCCAAATAGTGGATTACGGTAGATACCAATCCACACGTTCACACTAAATTCATGCTGAAAATTTCTTTCCCGAACTGCATGCGGATTTTCATGCGACCAAATATGTTGATTATGAAAATTTACCACTCCACGTCTAGTGAAGCATGACTCATCGGTCCATAAAACGTTACTTAAAAACTCCCTATTATTATCAGTTCTATCAAGAATCCACTGACAAAATGTGATTCTTCGTTCTCCGTCCCCTGGCTGTAGTCCTTGCACAGGTTGCAAATGGTAAGGGCGTCTATGGTCATTTCTAAGAACACGGTGAACATGGCTTGCTGAAATTCCCAAGGCACCAGAAACTCTCCTAACACTTGTGGTCGGATCTCTATAACAAACTCACACAGAATCATACGGGTAAATCTGCGTTGACGAACATTTATGTTTTGATCCCCTTGGAGATTTTCAAAACCATTTTCAATTATTTGGCGATGCACTCATACAAATACTGAGCGAGTTGGATGTCGTCTGTTTGGAAATCTTCGTGCGGATTCTCTGGCTGCTTCTGCTGCGTTTCCATTTACAAAGCCATACACAAAATGAATATCCGCTAACTCTTGATTGGAGAATAAAAATGGCATTTTTATAAAACTTACAAAAAAAAAACAGGTAAAAGAAACTAAATTTCGTGCATTCACAATTGCAAAAAAACGTTTCAGGTTTCAACAGACAACAAAACTAACTGTCAACTAATTGACGTTTAACCTTATTCTGCTTTCAATTTCAAAAATATTTGCAGGCACAGCCTACTTCTAAAAATTATCGAGATTGTGACTTTTTAACGTTATTTTATCATAAATAATAAAAATGCATCGAACCTTAAAAATCGAAATATCTCAAAAACGGCTAACTATAACGAAAATTCACAAGAGAGATTTTTTATGTTGAAAAGTGCGAAGGATCAGTTTTTTATTCAAAAAGCAAAAAATTGTACTAAGAAAAAATTTTCGGTCATTTTAATACACTACAGGTAAAGTAGAGAGCGCCCTCTAGCGGCTACAGTAAAACTATGCCCATGGCTCGTTTTGTCGTACCAAAAAACCCTTGTATACCAATTTTCACTGTTATACATCAAATATTGTTCGAAATATTTAAAAAAACTATTTTAGAAAGTAAATTTAAACACCCTGTATTTCGGAAGCCACGCATTTTTCGACCCATGTTTATATAGACTTTATGCATTAATTTTAAAAGTTCTATCGAATCTTAAAGTTATGCAACAATAAACTGAAACACATTGTCTATCTCATTTTCAAACATTTTCGCGATCAGAATATTTCCCGCCAGTAGACGTGGGAAGTAAAAATCGAGTTGGAAAATTGTTCCTAGGAATGCGAGTCTTTCTCCTGGGCTAATAATCAGCTTTGTGTTCGGATTTTGCAGGGGACTATCCCATAACCATTCTAATTCTGCGTAGTGGGCATTCAGAACCGCTTTTCGATTGACTATTGCCAGAAGCTGAACCAGATCTGGTACACTTCTCTATTTTTCAATGTTTTGATTTTACTCTCCGTAATGGGTGGTGCCGCGTCCAAATTCAAAATCGCCAAAAAATATCGATGGGATGAGGAAATAAAATTGGTGGCCGTGTACTTCGAAAGAAATGGCAGTGACGGTAGCCCAGCTGAATCAAAAGAAGTCCGAGTGTCCAAAGAGAAAAGAAAAAATGGGGAAGAGTGGACGTATGTTACAAATGCGAATTATTCGAACGTCGGAGAAAGGAGTTACGGTACTTGGCGACGGTGCGAAGTTACAATAGTTAGTTACAGTGGAAAAAGTGCGGTATCAATAGTATCCAGTTTGACATCGCGATATCATCAACATGATGATCGCACACTAAGTGCATATTTAGGTATTTTAGTTTTTTCTATTTATACTAAGACTTGAAACAAAAATGTAACAGTTCTTCCAGTATTTTGAGAAAAGGTTCGTTTAATATGATGAGAAAATATGCTGCTTACGTAACTTGTATACAAAGCTTTTCAAAAAGGTCCACCAAACTTAGTGGTTTATATTGTTTTTATTGTTTACTTTGTGTCTTGATATTCTACGAATTAAGTGTGTAGGATACGAAAGAGATACGATAACAGCAATATAACGATAAACGTGAAAACATCTCATCTTAGAATATATCGAAGTACTGCCCCGTACCATTTCATTTTTACTGCATGGGCAGTACGTAAACAATTCGACATGGGCAACAATGTCAGGGTAATATTAAAGTCACTTACTTGGTGACGAAACGACAACGAGTTATCCTCTTTTGGCAAGCGATAAGGGCGATATGAACGGATTGTCGGGGCCAACACCTATTTTTAGAAAAAGACTTACGAGTATCTCCCTTATTCAACTGACTCATGACGTCACATGCGCAAATCTACTATTTACCGTTACATTAATGTACCCCAACTACTACTACGGATTCGTCATCGACTGAATCACGGGATCGTCACACAGACTAATCCTGACCTTCACACAGACTGATTATTAAGTCGTCACACAGACTGACTAGGAGTCGTCACACAGACTAACTCGGAGTTGTCTCACAGACTAACTCTAACTCTTTGGTCGCTGGGTTTATGGTCAGACGTGCTAAGTTTAACATTGCTTAAGACATTCATGACCATGAATATAAAAGTATTATGGTTATCAATCCGTGCAGTACAGTAGAATAAAGGAAATACTCAGTGATTGCTCACCTTTCAGGTAACCAAGACACTACACCCAATAGCACATCGACACTGTAATCAAGTTCACAAAGCGCACTACACTTGGTCTGAGAAGCGATCTCCTCCACGCAATAATTGAACTGCATCACCGTCCACGCCCGTATCTTTAACAAAGTTTATCCTGGGAACGAGTACCCAGAGAAGGAATGGAATGTATAATGTAAACAGGCGTAAGGGCTGTCGCGCTGAGTGACACTACGCAGCCTTGTGAACCTTCTGGAAAGGTTTTGTGTGCTACAGGGTTGGACTCGCACGCAAAAAATGTGTTTGAGATATTTCTTAAGCTTACTAGGCCCACTATTATTTAGTCTCTACTTAAATGACTTATTCAAAATTAACAGTTCTGGAAAGATTATATGTTTTGCAGATGACACCCTCGTATTATATAAAGCTGATGACTGGAGCACACTGAAGCAAATAGCTGAACAGGATTTTATAAGGATCATTGACTGGTTTGATACTAAAATTTTAACAGTTAACTTCAAAAAAACAAAATTTATTGCATTTACATCCTATTCAAAATTTTTACCTACCTTCGAACAAATTTCCGTTAATTATCATGGCCAAAAGACCAAAATCGATAGAGTTAACACTTTGAAATATCTTGGAATATTTATAGACTCACATCTAAGGTGGGATAACCATATTAAATATGTTATCAAAAAAATTAGAAATGTTGCCTATAAACTCAAAATGCTTGCTAAAATTCTTACAGAAAGTTATCTGCGAATCCTATACCATGCCTTAGTTGAAACCCATATAATATACGGCAACACAGCCTGGGGTGCCGCCTGCAAGACATATATTTCTGACCTGAATATAGCACAAAAAACTGTTTTGAAAGCCATTTTCCATAAGCCAAGATTATATTCAACGAACAACTTATATCAAAAAACAGGGATACTTGATACAAGACAACATGCCACCACCTTATACCATAAGTATTGTAATAAAAAGAAAAAATCCTATAAACACGAGCATAACACACGATTTCGAATAGGCTCATCTAATATCCAAAGATCACACAAAACATTATTCAAAAAATCATTTAAATTCTTAGCAGCTAAATTATATAATGTAGTACCAAACGAAATAAAGATACTTAATTTTGTAAAAAAAATTAGAAGAAAATTGAAAGACTGGGTAGTAATGTTGCAGCGAATGACTATACATAATTATATAGAAAACTAAAACTACAAAATTCCAATTACATTAATACCTTTTAGATTTAACAATAATTGTTATAGACATATATGATTGATTGTTAGTTATTCAGATATAAACCACACACAGGCGATGCCTTCTGTGGTTTTTTCATATTTATTTGCCCATTTTTTGTATTTTGGCGAATAAATATTATTATTATTACAAGTGGTAGAATAGCTTATGCAAAACTTCGCCCAACAAAGACGTTTTATTATTTTATTATTATTATTATAACTTTATTGAATCAGTCTCACTTTTGTCTGTCAGGTCAGGTTTGCTCGGTAATAGATAAAGTCAGCAGAGGAAGAAGAAACAAAGTAAGGGAGAAAGAAAAGAAGAGGAAGTGCGTACTTTTGAGGAGGGGCTTGCATTGTTGATTAGAATTACAAAAAGGTTAAATTGCTCTAGGACATTGTTTTTAAAATCAACGATGAATTGAATGTTTACTTCATCCTTTTCGTTTTCCAGACGTGTACAAGCAGCATGAATCCCAAGCAAAAGAAGAGGGAAACGCCAGCAAAGCGCGCAGGTTCGGCCGGATAGTGAAACAGTACGAACAGGCTATCAAACAGTACAAAGCCGGCAAACCAATCGCCGTAGATGAGCTGCCTACTCCGCCTGGATACGGCCCCATTCCCGTAGAAGGGGTACCAGCAGCAGCCCCTGCGCCTAAAGCTAAACCCCAGGTGCCTGCGTCGCCATCCACCAGCAGCGCTGGGGACCCTACTACTAGCGGTGAGGGTGGGGCTAGCCCGGGACAGAGGAAGTCAGGTTAGTGGTGCGATGAAAAGGTTAAAATAATGACCAAACTGTGTTTTACGAAAATGAGGTCTTACAAACAGGTTATTTTCCTAAAGCCTGGAACCAGTCTTTTGTTCTTCCTTTTTATAAACATTCTAGCAGCATTCTACCGTTTTAGAAAAGATAATATACAGGGTGTAAACGTTATGGTAGTCATTATTGAAATAGGTAATAGGAGGGGTCAAAACACGTCAGAAAGTTCATATGACCCATGGTCCAAAAGTCAATAGATGTTTGTCTGAATGGCTTTATAGTTTACAACTTTAAGTGCTTTGTATCGACCACAATCACCACAATCTAATCTAAAACGTTTTTAAACTTTTCCAAAGCTTTTGATACGATAAACCATTCCTTAATATTAGCTAAATGTAGGTTTTATGTGTTTTGTGAAACTGCACTCAAAATGATGTCCAATTGAACATGTGGACGTTCGATAAGCTGTGAAAGCCCTATAAGTTCTGGTGCACCTCGGAGATCTATACCTGGGCCACTCCTGTTTCTCTAGTACATTTCCGATCTAGATACAGTGGACCTCCGGTAATCCGACAAACATTATGCAGGGCAGTGTCGGACTATCGAATTTGTTGGATTATAGAGCACTGCCTAAGACCCCGTATAGTCCGGAATTTTTTACAAAAGAGTAACTTGTAATCCGACAAATTACATATCCAATGGTAAGGTTATATATGTTATGTATATGTATGTACTTTGAAGTACAAATCATACATAGTTTGTGTATGTCGAATTTAGTAAATTAAATAACAATAGAGAGCTTACGTTTTATTATAAAATTAAGCATAAATGCACATACATGTGTACCAAAATAATCAAGAATTATGAATCAAAATCATTAATGAATTTATCAAATTATGAAGCTTGGACATATTCATCAATTTTTTTTTTGTTTAAGGTTGTTATAACGCGAGATCATAGCTTTGTCCCTCAGTCTTCTCAAAAGTAAAAGTTCGTTGTAGGATGTACCATTCTCTTCAGCCCATTGTAACCCTAGCTCAAAGGCGTTAGTTGCGTCTTGTCCTGTGACTTGTGGAGCAGTTGCAATCACGTCTTCGTTATTTTCCTGATTGTTTGTTGTATAATTAGAAACCTCTCTTAAAATCTCTTCGTCAGACATTTCATGAAAAACAATTTCCTCTTTATCCATTTCACTGCACCAGATTTCCAAATCTTCCGGACTTATCTGTGTTTCTGTAGCGACTTTCATATTAAATTCTTTTAAAGTTTTTTCAATTGGTTGGTCTTTTGATACGGCTCTCAGAAGTAGGTTTTTCTTATAGTCTTGCTTGACAAACTGAATGATATTCTGGTCCATTGGTTGAATCAGTGCAGTGCAATTTGGCGGAAGAAACATCGCAGTGATGCATTTATCCTCAGTTGTTAGTTCTTCTTCAGACGGATGACCGGGAGCGTTATCAAGAAGCTACAACGCTTTTTGAGGAAAATTATGATCCTTTAACCATTTTCTAACTTCAGGTACGAAGCATTCATCAAACCACTTTTGTCATCTATGCACCTTTTTGTCCGTAATAGTTTACAGGTAAATCAATGTTTTTGAATGCCCATGGTTTATTAGATTTCCCAATGACCATCATCTTAAGCGCGTGTGTGTCCGCAGCGTTAGCACATGGTAGTATGGTTACAAGCTCTTTACTTACTTTTCGTCCAGGTACGGATTTTTCGTTACAAGAAACGAAAGTTTTGTTAGTCATCACACGCCAAAAAAGCCCTGATTCGTCTGCATTGTACACCTGTAACAGGTCAAGATTTAAATCGTTCACCTTTTGCAAAAATCTTAATTTAAAGGGCTGTATACAGGTGGCATCGTTAGAAAGTTTCTCTCCTGTAATAGTCATTAAACGTATGCCATGACGACTTTTAAAACGTTCTAGCCATCCTTTGCTGGCCACAAAATCATCTTTTTTTATTCCCTTATAAAAAAACTTAGCTTTCATGGCCAACATGGGTCCTGAAATTGGTGCATGCCTATTTCTTTCCTGAAGAAACCACATGTACAAAGCTTCTTCCACTTCTGGATGTTCAGCATTCTTGAGTGTCTGTCTCTTGCCTGGCCCGCAGTCAGTGGTTGACGAACTTCTTGATCTTCTCGTGGTTTCTTTTAATATCATAAATTGTAGATCGGCCTACGCCGTATTCACTTGCTAAACTACTGAAAGTTTCATTGCGATTTAAGCGGTCTAAAATATCACATTTTTCTTTAATTGTCAATGCTTTGTGCTTTCGCTTCTCAGTTTGTGATGACATTACTAGGTACTATACTTAATACACAATGAATAAATAGTAAACAATGAACGCACGCTAGGCCTTACCGCTATCACAAGTAGTCAATTTCAAACTAAGTAAAACAATGCTTACGCGTCGAGCACGATAGCGGTGGCACGTACAAGTTGTAACCTGTTCAAACCTGCGTGATCTACATTAGCGAAGATTGTCAAATACGTATGTATGTAATATTCAAAGACATGTCGTATTACAGGGGGTGCCGGATTATCGGGGGTCCACTGGAGATCGGTGAAGCATTGCAGTGTACAAACAAATATCTCGAAAACTATTTGCTTTAGACGCGTCTAACAAGTAAACCTTTTTTGTAGAAGTACGAGAAAATAAGATTTTTCAGTCGGTTTTTGTGTACAGGGTAGCACAAAAAAGTTATGATAAGTTATTTACCGAAATAGTGCTGTAAGTGTCACCCTCTAGACGTTTCGCCATAAAAAAATAACGGATTGTTGATTCTCATACTAGAAAATCTCTCTATACCGATTTTTTTGCCAAAACCTGAAATACTTCTCAAGCAAAAAGAAAAAATAGAAAATAGAATTGTAACTTTGACACCCTGTATCTCGCAAACTATCAACTTTTGGACTAAGGGTCAATTCACACATTTTGGTCTGTAGTATCTCCAGTTTCGAGATTTCCCAACCTTTCGCAGACAGTATATTCCAAGATTTATGTTATCCAGGTAACCACGTGTCTACAACTCACGCCGAAAAACAAGTCTTAATCCTATTGGCTAAGCAGAAACAATTTAAACAGGCAGCTTTGAATGCAAAAAAGAAAGGTGAGATGATGGAGGCCAAAGAGTTCCTGAGACAAGCGAAAGGATTTGACAAGTTGATAGAAGCTGCTAGAGCTGGTCTGCCCGTAGATTGGTCTTCTATACCTGTGTCACCTGAAGCTAAGTCACAGCTGGACAACGAGTGAGTGTAATAATCTTGTTTAACTACACTACTCAAAAAAATTAAGGGAACAAGAAAAAATCCAAATCGGTACTGTTCGGTGAAAATGGTCGTATCTAGACTCTAAAAAAGCATTTTGAAGCTTCAAAATTCTAGTTTTCAGGCTTTTTAGCTGAACAATTTTAGGAGCAATGGTTCTCATGCAATTCTAATTAGCACAAGAAAAAATGTTTGCAAAACTGTTTCCTGCTTTTTAGTCCACGGACTTGAAATTTTTTTTTCTGTTGGGCCATCATATGGTCATTGAATATATTGAAGAAAATAAGATATTGACAAAATTTCAAGCAGGATTCAGAAAAAAGTATTCTACTGAAACAGCAATTCAAATGGCAGTAGAAGAATGGAGGCGAAATATGGATGAAAAAAGTTTACAGTAACATTATTCTTAGATTTCAAGAGAGCATTTGAGACTATTGACAGGCAGAAATTGTTAACGAAATTGCATTGCTATGGATTTCAAGGGTCAGTATTCAACTTATTACAAAATTATTTAATCAATAGAAGTCAAAGAACTGAAATTGGCAATACATTATCAAACATTAAAAACATTTCGGTAGGTGTGCCACAGGGTAGCAAATTAGGTCCATTACTGTTTATTTTATATATTAACGATATTCCTGATATTTTACAACACTGCAAAATTCAACTATTTGCTGATGATACATTAATATAGGTGTATATATCAAATAAAGACATTGAAACTGCAATAGAGCTGTTAAATAATGATATGAAAAACATAATAAATAAATATTCAGGAAGAAACACTTAACTGAAACGGCAAGACAAATGATTTTAGAGGACTGGAGATGATGTATGGACAATCGGAAACATACATTAACAGTGTTTTTGGACTTCAAAAGAGCCTTTGAGACTATTGACAGCGATAAATTAATTACAAAATTGCATCACTACGGATTTAAAGGATCTGTATTCAAAATTGTACAAAGCTATTTAATTGACAGAAGTCAAAAAATATTTCTGTTGGTATACCACAAGGTAGTAAACTAGGTCCACTACTATTTATTTTATACATTAATGACATTTGTAATATGTTAGAATATTGTAAACTTCAGATATTTGCAGATGATACATTAATATACATATCAGATGAAAATATAGACACTGTTTTAAAAATGCTAAATTCTGACTTTGCAAAAATCGTAAATTGGTTAAATGTGAATAAACTAAAATTGATTACTTCTAAAACAATATGTATGCTAATAGGGAAATACCTAAATGCAAAATACTATCACAGTTAGGATAAATGGAGAAATAATTGAAAATGTTGAATCAATTAAATATTTAGATATATATATATATATGTATACAGGGTGTCCGCAAAGTTGGGGTTTTCCTTTTCAGAAACAACTACCCTTGAAATAACAAAGGTAATGTGTAGTGAAACGAGGGCGACCAAGTAAAAAAAATAAAGGAAAAAGTACTCACTCTCCAGTTGACGAGAAGGGCTAAGTACGTCTCTGCCCGAAATCATACCGCTCCAACAGAAAATGAAATCAGCTGAAGCGCTACCGAGCAGACGCAGAAACCACATTGATTGTCTTACACTTAATGGCACATCTTCTAACAAGGAAGGCAAAATGTTGCGTGAAAAGTCTAGGTATTGCATCCTGTCCAATCGATTTGGGAGAATAAATGGTCCAATGAGCATACCGTTCACCATGCCAGCCCAAACATTCACCGAAAATGTTTGTTGAAAATGACCAAACATGAGTGTTGCGAAAGTTATTCACCCCATTACGCGTGAACGTAGATTCGTCTGTCACCAATATGCACTTCAAAAAGTCCGGATTATTGTCATGTTGATGCAACAACCACTCACAAAACCGCACTCTTGCTGGAAAATCGTCAGGTTGAAGGGCTTGTACACGTTGGACGTGAGACGGATACAGCCCCTCTTCACGCAGCGTTTGCCACACTTTAGTTTTTGATACTTGCACTTTAGCCACGTCTCTAGTGCTTGTTGTTTTTTTGAAACGCAATCGATTATACGAGTTCGTTTACCTCTACACGCATGACCGACCCCGACCCAGTTCTGCCGTCGGGTTGAAACCTTGTAACAGTCGGGGATATCGCGGCGGGTCGCGGCTACAGGACGGTATTCAGATATTTTTGATGTTGCAGAGCCCTTTATCTCGGTTCCCTTAAGACATTGGTGTATATGGTACTAAGAAAAATTGCTTATGTTTTCAAGATCTACACGTCGTGTAAAGGAAAACCCCAACTTTGCGGACACCCGTATATATATATATATATATATATATATATATATATATATATATATATATATATAAATATTTATAGTAAAGTTTGACGATCACTATGAATACATTATTTCAAAAATTACCAAAAAAAAACAAATTACTTTTATAGAGCTTCTCATAGTCTTGGTAACTATTCCAAGAAAATAGTTTATAATACAATTATTCTACCGCATTTACAGTATTGTTCAACTACCTTGTTCACTGCAAATGAAGCTCTATTCTCAAAATTACAAGTCTTGAAAAATAAAGCTATGAGAATAATATTGAATAAAAATAAGTGCACCAAAATTAAATCTATGTTACAAGAATTGCAGTGGTTGAAAAAATTTCATATCATATTTGGTTCTTATTTTTATATTTAACATAAAAAATCATCTTTTGCCAGAACATTGAGAACACTACATAGAATCGAATAATCATTACCACAATTATTATTCAAGAGGAAATATAGATTTTCATTTACAAAATTGCAATAGTAATATAACTACCAAATCAATATTTTAGAAAGGATTACTTGAATTTAATAAACTAAATAATGATATAAAGTCTACTATATTTCATGGACAATGAAGAGTGTTAGAGATGCAAATTTTGTTTTTTTTCTGAATGTCCGTATGTTATGTAATTGCTTAGTTTTTTAGAAGAATGTAATTGTAGCAATCATGCTAAATAAATCTTAAAACCAACAAACACAAACATAGTTCTTATTTGTTTTTGTGAACAGACACACCAAAAGGGAATCATATATATTAATTTATTTGCAAATAAGACAAACTACTTAGGCATCTGCTTTCCCTACGTTGTAACCAAATGTTCTCATAATAAAGGAAATCTTTGCTAGTTGAGTAAGCAATTGGTCTATATGATTAGTAAAATTCAATTTATAATGATTCTAAAATTTGATGGTGTCTGTTTTTGAGTATCAACAACTAGTTTGTAATCAGGGTCCGACAATGTTGAAAGACTTATTTTTATTATTTTTGTTAAAAAATAAACAAGACAACTAAACGATGAAATTTGATCCAGATATAACATTGCAATGGCCGAAGAAGCAACTGAAGAAAGCTTAGCTGATTTTGACGTATTGGCACGATTAGAAAACCAACTACAAAAACAGTTGAAGATGTGCTTATCGACCAGAGACCACAACAGGGCTTTGGGCGATGTTGCTGGGACAAACAGATTCGAAAGACTCGCATTGAACGTCACCAAAGATTTGGATGTCTTAAGGTCTGTGACGATTTGTTGCGCATTTTTTATGTAATTTTTATTACAAAAAATAACCGGTTAATTGAATAACAGGCTTTTTGAAATATTACTAGATAAACAGCTGTTCACCGTACCGTAATGGATTCTCAATGTTAACCGGTTATCGGATCAAAAAGTTCAATAAAAAAGGTTATTTTTGTTTTTTATCTACAAAAATCAGAATGCCCAACTACCCCTCTCCCCTCCGAAATGTATATCTGCCTGAAAATGACTTTGGCGACCACCACTTCACTCAGCGTCTTTGACAGATTCCTATCCCTACCACTGGTTTAAGTTAACTGCGTAACCGGTTAAATTTAATTCAGTTAACGGATGAAGGTTAAGGTTATTGGAAAAATAACCACTTTTTTTATTCTATCCTTTTACTCGCATTGTGTTGACTCAAATTTTGGTTTAAACCGTAGGATGGCGATAAAAACTTCAGGAGGCGCTGTTCCAAAGTTCCACTATGAAACGAAGGAGTTTTCTATTGTCAAAAGTTTCACGGACATTCCTGACAATTCTATGGAAGTCACAATTCATCGAGGCATTAATTATCAAACTGAAAATCCTAAAGAAATCGACACTTATGTTACGATTGAATTCCCCTTCCCACAGGTAAGAATCGGAAAAACGCATTCCTGCACTTTTTACTTCCCACGCCATCGGCGAGAAAGTATTGTAATCGCGAAATGTTTCGGAAAAAATTATATAGGTTTTTTGCACGTTATATGACATGTACGTCACAAAAAACAATGCTAGTCATTTGGCACGTCTCTAACCTGGGAAATACTTCTCGAATTTGGATGACATTTTTACACAAGGTCACCACTGTGCCAAGGACGAAAAGGTTTTGAAAATTGGTCCGGTGAGGGCGTAGAAAAAGGCCAAAAACAAAAAAAAAGAAAATTTGCTCAAACTTCGTTTTTTGGCGTTTCAGATGATCCTGATCATTTTCAGAAAAAATTTACTGGGGTTAAAATTGGATGTTGGGGGTTGTAGGGGGTGGGGAAGAGTATAAGTTAATTTTTTTATTATACGCACCTATCAGGCATTTTTCATGCATCATAGATTCCTCCGTACAATTTCCATTGAAACATGAATAATAAAGATATATGAGTTCTGTAAATTAAGGTAAATGAGACTTGCAACGTAGCGTTCTATCTGGCAACACTGGAGACGCCGGGCTTGGATGGGAGACAGGGAGCATGTGATGTGCCTCAGTACAAGTTTGAACTCGCTCGAGTTATTTTGTTGTCCGTAGCGATTTTTATGTGAAACAGTTTTTCCTATTGTTTTCTAAAAATGAATGAACTCAATTTGGAGTAACGGTGTGCTATCAGGTTTTGCTTCAAACTTGGGCACAGTGCAACAGAAACTCTTGCTAAGGTTTTTCGGTGGTTTAAGGCATTTTTAGAAAGAGGAGAGTCGATTGAAGATGAACCACGAAGCGGAAGGCCTCACGATAATGCTCCTTATCTCACAGAAATGTAAGAAAACGAGGTTTTGGCCAGTAAAAACGTTCCTATGGCTCATTCTCCTGACTTGAGTCGTTGTGACTTTTTTCTCCTCCCGAAGTTGAAAAATCACTTCAAGGGAACAGCCGAAAAACATTCAAACGGCTGTAACCGACCAGATGAAGGCGATTCCAGCATTGCTATGAGGAGTGGAAGAACCTTCTCCAACGCTGTGTGGCTTCAGAAGGAAGTTGTTTTGAGAGAGACAATATAAAATTGTAATTATATTAAAATTAAAAAAAATCATTCTCATCAGTTAATTTACAGACCTCGTATTTTCGATATACGCGTGCCGGAAAACTCAACGAGCGTGCGTCTGTCGAATGCCGAGGGATAACTGAAACACTGAATAATAATGCGTGTATAATATCTGTATGCAACGCCGTGCTGGGTTGCCACGTTCTTGGCTGGTCGGTACTTCGGTAGCGCGATAGGCTATAACTATAACTATCTAAAACTGTAATGACTCATCGATGTTCACGTGAACATCACTTAACTACCAGTAGTCGGCTGTTCATAGGCGGGGTATGAATGTTTAACATGGGTGAACTAGATTTGTCACATGCTTAATAAAGAGTGGTTTGAAACATATTGTTAGTCAAAAATTTGGGAATTACCTTTATTCATCGTCGCTTCCACTTACATCTGACAGTAATAAACTGTCGCTATCGCTTTCCTCGTTGAAATTGACTATAACTGGCTCTATGATGGCGTCGATGTGGTGGTCAAGCTGCCACATTTTTGTTTCTTCCTTCACAACATGACGGATAGCATTCTGCCAAGCTTCGGGCGTTACTAGCTGTATGGAAGTCTCAAGTAAAACATTAACGTCTGGTAATTTGAAGGTTGTGTTATGACGCGCAATATAACCCTTCACTTGAGCCCAGATGAGCTCTATTGGGTTCAGTTCACAGTGGTAGGGCGGTAACCGCAGCACAGTGACACCACATTGACGGGCCATCTCATCAGTCACGTAACTAATGTTCGCAGGTTTGTGCTGTTTAATTTTTTCATACAATTCCGCTTTCACACCTGAATCGTCAAACGGGATTCCTTTTTCGCGCAACCATTACTGCATGTCACTTTTTCGAGATCCCATAGTCGGTACACGTTCGGCTCGACGACTATGGCAGGAAGCATTATCCATGACGATCACAGAGTTGGGCTCAACTCGCTGAAGCACCCCTTGAAACCAGCTCTCGAAGCAGCTGGCATTCATTTCGTCATGGTAATCACCTCCTTTCTTAGAGACGAAAATCAAGTCACACTCTTCTAAAAAGCCACTATCGCTACCAATATGAGTTACGATTAATCTTTGACCTTTCCCTGACGGTCTACGAAGACCTGTTGACAAACCTTCAATGCTTGCTTGTCGGTTACTCACTGCGTTTTTGTCTATCCAGGTTTTTTTAACTGTGTGACCTGCATTTACCCATGACTCGTCCAAATAATAGATTTTTCTGCTTTGTCGCCTATATTCAATCATTTCGCGTAGGTATTTTCGACGCCAGGCGACTATTTCAGGTCTCTCTATCAATACTGACTTCCGATTACGCGTTTCGTAACGAAAATTAATTACCGTGCAGGGATTTCCTCATTACCTCGACGCTCATTTGGGGTATAATTTCATTTTCCTTAATCGCAGCATATACAGCCTTGAGGGTTGGTATCTCATTCCTAAAGAAGAATGAACGTACGGTTCGCCTTAACGCCATTTTGCTATCGTCATCCAATTTAACGGCCTTTCGTCCCTTCAAATTAAACTTTGGATCAGTAGTAGCTCCAGTTTTCTTCTTTTCATGCACCACCCTGCGAATGGTCCACTCTGGAACGCCTATCATACTTTCACAACGCGCGAGTGCATCTCCCTGCGACATAGTTCTGTTCAGATAATTGAACTCGTTGAGCACGATTTCTTTCGCGTCCCTCTTCAGTGCTTTACGAAGCCGTCTACTTGTTCCCTGGCTTTCAGTACTTCCACTCGTGCCATTTGTACTCTCCATGGTTAAGTATAACCAAAACAGTAACCACAGAAACCACAACAATAACAATTACACAACAATTCTTATAAAAACACACAATATGCGATCGCTCAACGAAACACGTTCCAATGCGTTGCCGACGCCTATGAGTCTGCCGGTCGAGGCGCGTCTTTGATTTCATTGATTCTACCGGCGGAGAGCAATCAGCCATTATTTCCATATCTGTCTGTGCTGTTGACCACCGCAAAGCCACAGAAATGACATATGTCGTACGCTATACGGCTGTACTGGAAGGAAGCCGGGATCGAGCTCTGATCACATGTAGATCACGCGTATGAGTCATTACAGTTTTAAATAGTTGTAGTATAGATGGACTAATTGTATGAACCGGTTTAACTGACCTGATCCATTTAGTTTCTGAGCGAGACTAGCTAGCTGGAAAGGTCAACCTTCATGGCGCCGATTTTCTTGGCTGTAATGGTTTTTGATGGTGTGTACTTTGTTCGCGAAAGATTGATTTTTTTCATAGAACTGTTGGATAATAAACACGCGTTTTGTTTTTGCAGGATACACCTTTCACAGGCCGAACGGCCACAATCAAAGACACTAACAATCCTAGTTATAACAAAACTTTCGTTATTCCAATACAAAGGAATTCCAGACAGTGTCAGAGAGTATTTAAGAGGCATGGTATCAAGTTTGAAGTGTATTCTAAGGGGTAAGTGTTTAGATTTTTTGTGCTTGTGTGCATGGGAAATCGTGTGGTAAATTTTATTTAAACGGGGGGATAATTCGTACAGATCACAACCACAGATTTGAATCGACAAATCTAGATCAGACGAATCATCACTAACCGTAACCATTAACATATTCTGCAAGATACCCCCATTTTCATAATACTAATTGTTGGGATGAAATATATGCAAACTAACTAAAAGGTGCAATTTGCAGATGAGATTAGTACAAATTTAATATCGTGTTATATCTACATTGTGAATGATCACAAGTTCACACTTTGCAAATCTCACTTACTACGAGGGATGTCCTTTAAGTTTTGCATATGGAAATAAAACAACGCGGTAGGTAGTTTTAAATGACTTTATTGTTTTTCGAAGTATTCTCAACGAAGATTAATACACATCTGCATACGCTCGAACCAATTTTCGAAGCACTTATTCCACTCGTTTGCTGGCAGATCCAAAACGGCATTTTTGAATGCGTCAACTGCTTCTTCTGGTGACTGGAACCTTTGACCACGCAGTCTGTTTTTAATGTTCGGGAAAGTAAAGAAATCCACGTTTTCTTCCGTTAAATACTGCCTTGTTTTTTGGGCTGTGTGCGAGCTTGCATTGTCTTAGTGGAGGATGATTCTTCTTTCGGGGTTGATTTTTCGAAGCTCGGTGATGACTTTCGGCAAACAAATGGTTGTATACCAATCCGTAGTAACAGTTCTTTGTTTATTAAAAGGATTTGTTGCAATATGACTCGCTTTTGACACAAATGTCGCGACCATCTTTTTCGAAACACTTCGAGAACGGATGACTTTTTTTTGGTTTTTCTTCACCTTGGAACATCCGACTGTCGTTTACTACTAACAATGCTGTACACATTTTTTGAGTTTCCGAAATTGAAACGGTCAAGCGTTTTTTGACACCAATTAACCCTGGCTGCTTTCTGCTCGTCAGTCAACAGGTGGGATATCCAACAAGAAACTAATTTTCTTATTCCTAATTCTTCATGGAAAAGTTTTTGAATTGAGGTCTTTGAGATCTTCAAGGACGCCTCAATCTCACAATATGTCACATGTCTATCTTCAATGATGAGTTTACGCATAGCATCGACGTTTTCCTGGGTGACTGCCGTTTTTGGTGCACCCACCCTGGGATCGTCGCTAAGACTCGCCCGTCTACGTTTGAATTCTCCGTACCAACAGGAAATTGTCGACTGATGTGGCGCTTCAATGCCGAAAACAGACACTAACTCAGCAAGGCATTCTTGTTGCGATAATTGTCTCTGAAAGTTGTAATAAATTATGGCGCGAAAATGTTCTTGGTTGAGTTCCATTTTTCTAATGACTTGGTGACACTTAAAAATTCGCTGTAGTGAGAACACTGTGTTGTGAAACTTTGAATTTAAGTTTACTAAAGAGTGAGGTTAAGATTCAGTACTGACGTTCGATCCGCGCGGCCTACTATGTTTCTATATGCAAAACTTAAAAAACATCCCTCGTACATAATATTCTGATTCGGGTTATTCGTTCATCTATGGAAAGTATGGAAAAAGGTTGACGTTCGACTGTAACTAATATAGCTTGTTTTCGTTCATCACGCATTTTGTTTTTGTGTTGTTTGTTGCTTTTTAGATTCTTAGTATTGGCATCTTTGATCATGAAATTGTCTCAAATACTTGTATCATCAATTCATCTAAAGTATATTCAGATAAGAGATAGACCGGATGTAAACAAAAGGTTCGGGTGATTTTCACGCTAACGCCGCCGTCTCGACGTAAAACAGGAGCCCTCATTGGTCAATTCGCAATTAAATGCCTATGCCGAGCGGCAGAGCAGTCGTATCAAGGCAGAGTCACATTCAGGTTCAGACGTGTTACGTATGTCGTGTGCATCATTGCAATTTGATATTTCTTTGG
This sequence comes from Acanthoscelides obtectus, assembly GCA_963669975.1. Classification (NCBI taxonomy): domain Eukaryota; kingdom Metazoa; phylum Arthropoda; class Insecta; order Coleoptera; family Chrysomelidae; genus Acanthoscelides; species Acanthoscelides obtectus. Next base: position 10,432,353 of record CAVLJG010000004.1, read on the forward strand.
ACGTTTTCGTTTGTTATCTTATTAAGTTGTTGAGTTTGTCGTTGTTATTGTTATACCTTGTTATTGATTGTTATTGTTATCAACTGCTTGCGCAAAATGCCCAGTAGTACAGATACTGCCGATGAAGTTGTAAACTCCTGTAGTCCACCTAGGAAACGCTCTAAAAAAAGACACCTGAGTGCAGAAATGAAAGAGGTCATTCTGAATATATATAAGATCGAGCGCGAGGAGAACGAGGCATCAACTATCAAAGAAATTGTTGTGAAGGTTTCTCACAAAGTTGGGGTGTGTCGCGCATCAGTGTTTAATGTGTTAAGACAATACAAAAAAAATCACACCTTTTCTGAGCCAATGATCTAGTAAACATCGCAAAAGTATTGTTAAATCATTGGATGAAGCTGATAAGCATGCGATTAGGAGGAAAGTGCTTGAATTCTTCTTTAGGAATGAAATACCTACTATAGATAAAGTACTGCAGGAGGTAAATGGAGATACAACGTTGCCAAATTTCAAACGATCAACTTTCCATGCGTTACTGAATCATTTACATTTCAAATGGAAAAAATTGTGCTATGGAGGAGGGATTATTTAACAAAAATTGGGAAATATAGAAATCAAAACAGGAAGATTTATTACCTTGATGAAACGTGGGTAAACGCAGGACACACTACAAGTAAAGTATGGGTTGATGATTCTGTAACTTCATCCAGGAGGGCCTTTCTAGATGGACTGTCCACCGGATTAAAAAATCCAGCAGGTAAATACGAGTAATAGACAACAATCGAATGTTTTTCAAACCTTGGGAACAAGATTCTAAACATTAATTCCAGGGGGCAGATAAAACATATTACAAGTAACAAAACTTTTATAACTTTCGATAAAATGCGTGGATGTTTTATTGTCATTTTCCTTTGTTAGAACTTTTTTAAGCCATGTTTTTATGTGTTTTCGATATTTCAATAATTTTTTAATATAATCTTAAAATATGTCGATTATAAACTTAAAAAAAGTTACTAAGTTTTATATTGTGTACCGTTCCTAATATTTCTAATCATTTTAATTCATACTTTAAGCTTTATAAAGTTATAATTTGTTAATATTAATATTTGCGCGTATTTCAGGTTCCTGATCATTCATTTTTTAAAGGTTTATAACTTTAAATTAAATTGTGAAGCGCTGAGTAATCATACGACGTTCAATATTCTTTCTTTCAATATGACTAAATAATCCCAATTATAGCAATCTGATACTCATGTCTCAATGTTTTTTCGCTGAATGTGATGAAAACATTTGAAAAAGGTTCGCTTATTGAAATAAATCTACACCAGTTAGTACTTCGATTTCCAGGTAAAGGGAAAAGGCTCATTATCTGCCATATTGGCAGTGAGGATGGATTTGTTGTTGACGGTCTGTGGTGCTTTGAGTCTAAGAAAACTGGAGATTACCACGAGGAAATGAATGGCGAATCGTTTGAACAGTGGTTTTCAAAAATTTTACCGAACTTAGAGGAAAACGCAGTAATTGTGTTGGATAATGCGCCTTATCATTCTCGAAGAATGGAGAAGGTCCCAACAACGGCTTCAAGGAAAGTTGATGTTCAAAATTGGCTCCGCTCGAAAAATATCAACTTTGAAGAAGCAATGCTGAAAGTACAATTATTAAGAATTGTCAAGGATCACAAGGCGGAATATCAAAAATACGCCATTGACGAAATGGCAGCAAGTCAAAATAAAACTGTGCTCCGTTTACCTCCATACCATTGCGAGCTCAATCCCATTGAGCTCATATGGGCAGAGGTTAAAAATTATATAGCTAAGCACAATACAACTTTTAAATTTTGTGACCTCAAAGGACTTTTCAAAGAAGCACTAGAATTAATAACAGCGCAAAAATGGGAAAACTGTATTAAGCACGTGAAAGACAAAGTTGAAAAGAGAATGTGGGAACTGGATAATATTTTAGAGGAACAAGTCGAGCCATTCATTATTGACGTTGGTGCTTCAGGCAGTAGCGATGATGAAAGCTCATCAAGCTCATCTTTCCAATAAAAGATGTCGTTCATCAAATTCGGTAAGTTATAAGTAATTATAAAGCTACTGTATTTTTTAATTAATTATTGACATTTTTGAACCCATTTTGGCAAAACCTATTCAAGAATCTACTTTCTGACAATGTTCAACCATGCACTTTTTTTACGTTTTGAACGTTTTAATTTGGTTACATATTTACCTAGAAATCAAAAAATATACTAATCAATATTCTTAGTAGTAATTTTAAGAGATATACGATTATTTTTAATTTAGGCTAATTTAAACGCCATTATGAGATTATATTCGACTGTATTTCACCAAACATCAGGCGGCATCCGAAGCTGGAAATCGAAGCAAAAATTTTGAAACCCTTATGTATATTGACATCATTATATATTTCTTACCCCACCCCCACATGATCCTATATCCATCACCAATCGTATACACATCGAATTGTGCTAATTTACTACAAAGTTACGCAAAGCAGCATCTACTATCTAAAATATGTACTGCGTGACTCTTAATACGTCCCTGCCGAATGTTACAGCGTTCGATGATCACGTGGTCTTGTTTATGTCCGGTCTATCTCTTATCTGAATATACTATATGTTTAGTGCTTATGTTACTTGTGTCTGGGATATGACGTTGAACAGTGGAGCTCTTATGTTAGTGCTTTGAAAAATGTACTAGGAAAAATCTAGCAATCATTAGGCTGACGCCACACTGGAAGTGGCAGCCTTAGCGGCAAAAGGTATGTTGACGTTGTGCTTGATAAATTCGAACACGTAGATCGTCAACCGTGTTCATCTCACTTTTATACACTAAACATTTCATTTCGCCCCAAACTAAAAAAGAAATCATGAATTCTTCTCCATTTTTTATATTGTTCAACCATCTTGTTTACAGCAAATGAAAACATTTTGTCAAAATTACAAATTCTACAAAATATAGTTATGAGAATCATTTTAAATAAAAACTAATATGCTAGGATTGAGTCTATGTTAGAAGAACTGCAATGGTTGTATGTGAAAAATTTCATATATTATTTAGTTCTCGTTTTCATATTGAAATTAAAAAATCATTTATTACCAGCACATTTAGAGAACTTCACAAAATTAAATAGTCGTTATCATAACTACGAAACTAGAGGCAGCATAGATTTTCATCTGCAAAATTGTAATAGTAGACTAACTAGTAAATCTGTATTTCAAAAGGGAGTATTTGAATTTAATAAATTGAATAATGATATTAGAGTTCGAAAAATGTTTAGGGTGAAATTAAAAAATCACTTTATGAATAATCAAAATACATAGTGACGTAATATAAATTCTAATAGACAAGAATGTAAAATTGCAGAAAATGGATTGAAGAAAAATATGTAACCGAATCATTATACAAAATTAACATTGTAGCATTAATGCTAAATAAATCTTCAACAACAAAAAAAAACAATCTTAAAAAACGATCTGCATGCTCTCTCGAAACCTCGGTAGCATTGCGAAGAGAATCGCCATGGATTAAAATAATATGGACAACTCCGATATTGCTGTAAGAGTGTGCCATTTTTTTTAGAACCGATGTGTAAAGGTTTTGTTTGAATACGCGACTAGCGTCTGGATTGAGCATTGATCCTTATCGTACGTGTTCGCGTAGCCTCTTGACATCCTGGATACATCTAAATAAGTTTACCACTTGCGGTGAAGGCCAGCCTTAAATTTATACAGCCTGTTTCACAACTTATCCGACAAATTTTAACCACCGTATGCACTGTTACGAAAGAAGTTGATTTCTCAAAAAAAAAATGTGATAAAAGTCCTACATAAATCGAGATAATAAAATAATACATTCGGTGTGCATACAAACGAGAAGCCGCTTGAGAATTTTGCCTGCTTCTCCGTACGCTAAAACAATGTCCACTAACTTCTCATTAGTGTACACGTATACCATTTTTATTAATAAACAACTAAAACATAAAGTCGCATAATACTTTCTTATTTAACTTCACAGAAATCGACCATTCTTCATTCAGATCACCCACGATACAGATTAAACCTTATTTACACGTTTTTATCAGTATGAAAAAACAAAAAATTCCTGGCTATATTTTGTTTTTGTCAGTTTCTACAATAAATTACTAATGCGCGTTCTAATATCACGACGATGAACGAAAAATACAGATATTTATTTTTCAATTTATCATTGAAACTCAAGTTTATAACTTAATTTCTGTAGGACTTTTAACTTTTATTACTTTTTTTTTGAGAAATCAACTTCTTTCGTAACAGTGCATATGTGGTTAAAATTTGTCGGATAAGTCGTGAAACCCCCTATAGGGGCAAGAATACAAAGAATTCCACTGGTATTGTGAGAGCAACGGTGGTGGTGTCACATGACATTTAAACATATTTTCTTAAAATTAATTCGAAAGGATGCCGATACACAATAGGTGTTTGTGCTAGCTGCTGTGGGGCCGCTAGCGATTTTTTTTATTGTTGCAGCGGATTCTTCCGCGGCGATTCGCTCCTAGGAACTGTCAAGGTCGAGTTGCAGCCGTTGGAGACTCGATGTGAGATACACGACAGTTTTGATGTAAGTAAACAGGAAATATTCGATGTTATAGAGTGTATTGTGAATTTTTAAGTGTTATCCGGAATGCCATGCAGATGTCGGCAACCAGTCGTACGGTCGCTAGTGCGCGACATAGATTTTTTATACTGGACAAACTTTTACAAATTCACACACACAATTTTCTATTTTTACAAAATACAAAACGTGTTCCTTTTTTTGTGCAGTTGCTAGAAGGTAGAAAGAAGGTTGGCGGTAAACTGGAAATCCAGATAAGATTACGCAATCCTATTGTCACGCAGCAAGTGGAGCAGATCAAAGAAAAATGGCTTGTTATTGATCAGTAGCATATTTATTTTATTTTATGGATGTATGTGTATATATTTTATTATTCTGATTAAAGTGAATCCAATCAAATCATTGCGTTGGGCTGATGTAGTGCAAAAAAAATATACCAAAAACCGAAATGTGACAGAAAGAATAAAAAATCTGGATTGAAACTCAAATCATTGTTTTTACTGCAAAACTTGACCATAGTTAACCTTGTCCAATAGGAGGAAAATATTAATAAAAATATTTTTTTATCTATGATAGATGTAGAATCGCTGGTAGACCTGACAAAAAAGTTCAGCATTTTTTTAAGATTAAATTTCCACGATTTTAGAGAAACGTGCAATTTTTTTATTCTCTCTGCATTTTATCCAAATGATGTCATGTGAATTATAGTATTAATGTAAAGCTTTATTGTGTGTATTTAAAATTGATTGATGAAGTGATATAAAATATGTATATATTGTGCAATGCTTTTATTGGTTAAAGTTCTATTCGAAAAAAAAATGCAACAGCAAAAAATACACCCAGTGTATCTAGCATCATAGAAGCGCTCTAATGAAAAGCAAATGTTTTTGTAGTGCTTCTGAGATCCTGTGCCTTTAATTGGTTTTCTGTATACTTTTTCTAAATATATGTTTTAATCAGGACTTTGGTTTTATTTATCGTATTGTCATTGAACTGGACGGAAGGGCTAGCAAAGCATTTTCTCTCCCCTGACAATTGAATTGGTACCTAAAGTTTGCGTATTTAACATGGCTTTGGAGATTTTTATGATTTAACCCATTTTCTCCTCGTCTCTGAGAAAATTTGATACCTGCCTTCAAAAATTTGTTTGGCTTATTAACAAAAAGTTGGCTCTTCACGATGCTCTCTGATAAAAATTCCTGCAGACGGCCATGTGCAGCACCCTGTAAAAACGTTTTCCGCTACCAAATCGGTTAATGGCGGACGAGCAATGTACTGAATTTTTTGTTTCGTGTTATCGATTTTACATGATAAATTTAGTATCATATAAAATGTTTTATTTACGTATTGATGTTCTGTCAATACAATTCAATGAAAAAATAAGAGAAACCAACCATCACACTCTATGCATTCCTGAAGCCTCTAATGGGTAGACAAAACTGCAGCTTCAATTTCGGCTCTCGGTATGTTACGTATTGCATTACGAATATCTTCTCTGGTTGTAGGTTGAGGCTGAAACACGATGTCCTTTAACCGTCCCAGAGACAAGTTAAGTCTGGTGGTCGCGAAAGCCATGGAAACAGACCTCCTCTTACTGCATCCTGCATTAATAGGCTTTCGTACAATGATAGCAAAATGTGCTGGGCAACCCTGCACCTGCAAAAACAAGTTTTTCCGTAATTCCAGTGGCACATCTACCAACAACAACGGTAATCGATTGTCCAAAAAGCCAAGAAAGACATTGTCATTTAGGGATTGCCCAATAATTCTCTAATATTTTCTTGTGTTCTTCCAATTCTTTGCCGTTGAGACATAGGCCGAAAGCTAACATTGGCTTGTAAGCTCGCCACTGTTCGGGGAAAAACTCTCACATCGCAAAAACGCCGATTTGGATATCAAGTCGCGCGAAAGCTTTTTGCTACTGCGGCATTCTGAAGACATTCAAATGAAAATGACATTTCATTGCTGTATGGATATAACCCTGTAATTTATATGCAATAAATCCTGCTAGATTTTCTAAACCATCCCACTCTTGATTTATTGATTTTATGATCTCCAAATTCAACCTTTGTGTGCTGAGAGAAGTACTTTGGTGATTTCATCAAATGAAGGTAAGGTACTGCATCACTTTTCAACTTCCATTTATTTCCATAACCAAGCAGCAAAACAAAAACTCGACTATACAGGGTGTTCCTTAATGATTTACGAACCGCTTCAGATATTTCATTGATATTTAGTACGTAGTGAAAGTTAATAAAGTTGCATATTTTTGAATACAAGAATAATTTTTAGCTTTAACAGTGGCGTGCGTACGAGTGTTGAGTTCGATATTTTTTAAGAAAAAGGTGGTACGCCAAGTGTCCAGCGATCTTCTACTCGTTTCAGGATGTTCTTCGACTTCGTGCAGCACTGCTTCCTCAATTTCAGGTGTTCTCACGCTTATAGGTCTACCTTCAGATGTTCCTTTTCGGACAGAACTAGTTTCAACAAAACGACGATGAATATTAGATCTGGCAAAGCACGATCGGGATATCTCTGGTGATAAATCCGTCTGGGTTGTTCATCATTACCGTCGGCAAGGCCATATACGTAATACATTTCCGCCATTTCTGCATCTGAATTATTCACCATTATTAACAAGGTTGTAGAAACTAAATAATGAAAAAGACGTCACAGGGAACAGATTTGAATAACAGAGACTTGTCAAATGTCAAAAACCAATGACATATTCCAGAGCAACTAGATATTTATTTCTAAATTGCATTCTTCAATTATTACGTTAATTTTCTCGGACAATAGAACGGTTTTTATTTTTTTACTCAAAAATGGCGCATCGAAGGAAAACAATTCAAGAGAGATCATTTGTTTTGAATTGAACGGGGAATTCAAAAATAATTTTTATTTGGCAAAAAATCATTGGCGTACCATTTTTTTCTAAAAAAATATCGAAGTCAATACCCGTAAGCACGCCACTGTTAAAGCTAAAAATTATTTTTGCATTGAAAAATATGCACCTTTATTAACTTTCAATACGTACTAAATATCAGTGAAATATCTGAAGCGGTTCTGAAAATATTAATTAATTTCCATTTTTTTCCTAAAACTTCAACACCCCGAGTTTTTGTAAGGAAAAATTTTTGGACCATAGTTTATAATGCAAATTAACATTAATTTTTCATGCAGATTCACACCCTTAAATATTCGCATATCATTAAGAATCACCCTGTATACTATTGAGACTGGACTATAATGGGATATCAGACAATGCCGAGCTTAGGGTATTATTTAATTTCAAATGACTCTAGAGACATTGTTTCAGATCCCTCATTTCATTTTTTGCTATTCCGTCACGCGGGCTCAGGGCCCCGTCGTGATGGGGGCCACCAAAGGCCCAAGAATCAAAATGTCCTGAGTGAGATAGTGAGTACGAAAAAGAGGATTTAGCCTTTACCTGGACGTCAATGCTTTTATCGATATAGTTTCTTTCTACTTAATACCCGATTTACATTGGCAATAAATCCAAGAATTTCTCCATGAATTCAGTTCATGGCCAAATTTCAAAAGTGTTAAACAAGTTGAACGTCAAATTCCATAGTGCCAACCTTGTTTTCCTTTCCACTATATTGAACAACTTCTCAATTCAAGTATAGGACTTTGTTACAACTACAGTGGTGTTGTGTTTGAGATTCGCCTCAAAATCAAAACCACCTAAAATCTCAAATGTTTCTAGAAAGATATTGTTTTGTGTGATGACAGATAATCCATCTGAATAAATTGGTGAACAAATTGTCGATGTGAAACGGGTATAACAAATATAACTATTTTCAAACCGTAAATAAACCGCGCCAAATACAGAGTCAATCTACTTGACCCAATTTTCTGAACCAGCGTACGAACTTTCATTACGGAATTCGGATTGTTTGCTTACAGTTTGTTTGGATTCACACCTTGGCGCTTCGACTGATTCTATTTTTGAATAGTAAATCCTGCCGTAAATCCCGATGGGCAAAGTCCGTGTGATCCAAAATAGAATCGGAACGGTGACTATCTAGACCACACACAATTTTACTATTACAATTCACACTACATTTTTATTACTGTGTGCTGAATTAAATCGTCCTTTGAAGCAAACAAGCGAAATAAAGATTGATATCGCGGAAAAAATCGTATTTCAGATCATTTTTGGGTCATTTGAACATACCATCCATAGTTAAACGGAATCGCTCAGCAACACTTTCTTGCATGAGTCAGTAGACTACACAGTCGAGCAAGATCGCGGCGCACTCAGTCCCAGAAGTCGACGTCAAGCCGAAACCGGGTGATAGGCAAAGTCATAACAGCTATCAGAAAAATATTTAAAAAAATTTTATGTATGTGTTTTGAAAATTATAGGTCTTTGAAAAAGATATAGAAATTTCACACCCTACGGCAGTCTGTCAACTCCTGTTACTGCAAATATTAACTTTTATTGGATTTTGTTTTTACAATGTAATGATGAATAATGCATCTTCAAACTGGTGTCTCAACCTTACTGCCAACTTTTCTCGTTCAGGAAAAATTGCCACTTATTTCCCAACCAAGTATTCCAAAGTAAAACTTTGCTCAACTTTAACTGGCTGTACTGGAAAAAAATGTACTGCGAGAGTTTGGCAAGTAACCTTAAAAGTTGGCGCATTTAATAACGATTCCAAAGTGGTATAACACTTAGAAGATTACTCGTTAACTTATGCACAATTTTTATTTGAAAAAATACTGATGAAAATTTTTCAAAATTTCCTAATTAAACAGCGATTATGAAAACGCACAAGGACCCTTAAGGATAACTGTTTGCACAACAGTGGGCGTCAAAATGCTGCTGATGATGATTTACCTTTACAGCAAATGCTCAAACTGTTTTCCTTCAGCCGCAATACACGCTCGACATCTTAAAAAAGATCGGGTTATTAAACGAGCGAATCCACGGTTATTAACAAACTCAGCTGCTTCCAATAGTCTTTGCCGTAGCTCAGCTACATTTTGAATCGGCTTGAAATACACTGTTTCTTTTACAGTTCCCCAGTAAAAAAATCTAAAGGATTCAAATCAGGTGATCGGGCTGGCCACGGTATTGTACCAGACAGCCTTATCCATCTGCCTGAAAAGTTTTGATCAAGATACTCTCTCACTGAGAGTGCATTAGTGCGCTGGGCAGCCATCATGCTGAAACCACATGTCCCTGCAAATACTCAGTGGCACGTCCACCAATAAATTTTGTACATGATTTTTCAAAAAATCCAAATAAACTTCAGCAGTCAAAGTCTCTGGGAACTCAAACGGACCGATTATTTTACCATTTAAAATTCCTGTCCAATGGTTTATCTTGAAGCGATATTGAGATTTATCTTCTCTCATCAAATGTGGGTTTGCTACGTGCCATTCGTGTAAGTTATGCAGGTTCATGTACCCATCTTTCTTAAATGTGGTCTCATCCGACCATAAAATTTTTTCGAAGAACTGTGGATCTTTCCTGTGTCTTTCTAACATTGTGCGACAAAAAGCAACTCGGGGCTCATAATCCCGGGGCAGGAGAGGTTGAACACGCTGTATGTGGTATGGATGAAGCACATCACTTACTTGCTATTGCACACTTTGATACCGATCAGTACTCCTTCGTTTACTGCGCATCTTTACATGTTCGTGCTTGTTGATTTCGTACTGTTACTAATTTTGGATTCGTGAACTGGACTGTTGATCTCTTGTGATTTGGATTTGGACTGTTTAATTGCTCTTCAAAACAACATTTGCTTTCCTTAGACTATCTTTGATAGTGTGATTGTGCAGTGCCGCTATGTCCGTGTACCCCGTACAAGAATATGCTAACATGCACCTCATTTATGGGGAATGCAGATGCAACGCTAGTGCTGCAGCGAGACTTTACTGTGAGAGGTACCCGAATGCAGCTCGTCATCCAGATCATCGAGTGTTCACAAATGTGCACCGCTTACTGTTCTCAGAGGGCCAACTACCAAACCAATCACACGGTGAGGGAAGATCTTTCCTTCCTTACGAAGACGTGGTGCTAGGAGCCGTCGAAGAAGACCCGAGTACTTCAGTGCGTGCAATAGAAGTACAAACAGGTGTGCCCAAAAGTACAGCCCATAGAATCTTGCAAAAAAACGTGCTCCATCCATACCACGTACAGCGTGTTCAAGCTCTTCTGCCCCGGGATTATGAGCCCCGAGTTGCTTTTTGTCGCACAATGTTAGAAAGACACAGGGAAGATCCACGGTTCTTTGAAAAATTTGTATGCTCAGATGAGACCACATTTAAGAAAACCACATTTGATGAGAGAAGATAAATCTCAATATCGCTTCAAGATAAACCATTGGACAGGAATTTTAAATGGTAAAATAATCGGTCCGTTTGAGTTCCCTGAGACTTTTGACTGCTGAGGTTTATTTAGGTTTTTTGCAAAATCATTTAGAAAATTTATTGGAGGACGTGCCACTGAGTATTTACAGGGACATGTGGTTTCAGCATGATGGCTGCCCAGCGCACTATGCACTCTCAGTGAGAGAGTATCTCGATCAAAACTTTCCAGGCAGATGGATAAGGCGGTCTGATACAATACCGTGGCCAGCCCGATCACCTGATTTGAATCCTTTAGATTTTTTTACTGGGGAACTGTAAAAGAAAAAGTGTATTTCAAGCCGATTCAAAATGTAGCTGAGCTACGGCAAAGACTATTGGAAGCAGCTGAGTTTGTTAATAACCGTGGATTCGCTCGTTTAATAACCCGATCTTTTTTAAGATGTCGAGCGTGTATTGCGGCTGAAGGAAAACAGTTTGAGCATTTGCTGTAAAGGTAAATCATCATCAGCAGCATTTTGACGCCCACTGTTGTGCAAACAGTTATCCTTAAGGGTCCTTGTGCGTTTTCATAATCGCTGTTTAATTAGGAAATTTTGAAAAATTTTCATCGGTATTTTTTCAAATAAAAATTGTCCATAAGTTAACGAGTAATCTTCTAAGTGTTATACCATTTTGGAATCGTTATTAAATGCGCCAACTTTTAAGGTTACTTGCCAAACTCTCGTAGTACATTTTTTCCAGTACAGCCAGTTAAAGTTGAGCAAAGTTTTACTTTGGAATACTTGGTTGGGAAATAAGTGGCAATTTTTCCTGAACGAGAAAAGTTGGCAGTAAGGTTGAGACACCAGTTTGAAGATGCATTATTCATCATTACATTGTAAAAATAAAATCCAAAAAAAGTTAATATTTGTAGTAACAGGAGTTGACAGACTGCCGTAGGGTGTGAAATTTCTATATCTTTTTCAAAGACCTATAATTTTCAAAACACATACATAAAATTTTTTTAAATATTTTTCTGATAGCTGTTATGACTTTGCCTATCACTTGGTTTCGGCTTGACGTCGACTTCTGGGACACCCTGTATACTCAGTGGCAGATCACAGAGCGTCAGGATAGTTTAGTTTAGATAGAAATATGAAATGAGTAAAAAAGTTTCCTCAAACCATTCGATATGTCAGAAGCAGACGAAAACAAGACAACTCAAATTAATAGACAATAAAATACAATGAGCACATATCAAATATTCTCAAATTAAAAAATACTATTTGAAGTGAACTTATATCATTTCCCTTGTATAACCATCATAGATTCGAGATTACACATCGCCTCCAAAGTTAAAAACACTGTGCATGCTCCCATTGCGTGCAAATCTGCGTCAACAAACCTAACAGGATATAATATCGTTACATTTCTGTATACATACATATATTTATAGGTGGAAATAACGTTTATAATAGATTATATTATTAGTTGTTCCTTATCATCCGTATATATACTATTTTACGCCATAGGTATTGCCCAATACGTTCTAAGCATTTTGAAAACACCAAATCGAGTTTAAAGTCCATTTTATCTGTGAAACTGTCCATATATCAAATGTTTGCGTTAAAGGTGATATTTATCTATAACTGAGTGACATATAAATCCGAACACCCAGTTTAAATGGTTTTATTTTTTTTATTGCACTGCTTTAAAGCCCTTTGACCTTTAATAATGTGTGGATGCACCCTGATGTGCTACGCATTCTCCAACGCGCCTGGGCATGCTTCTGATCAGGTGGTCAATGTCCTCCAGTGGTATCTCATTCCAGGCAACCACCAACTCCTCTCGAAGTGCTTCTAGAGTCTGAGGAGGACGTTGCAAATTGAGCAATCTCCTACCCATCATATCCCACACGTGCTCAATTGGGGAGATATTGGTGGCCATGGTAACAATGTGACATCATTATGTTGAAAGAAGTCTATTGTGACTCTTGCAACATGTGGTCGGGCATTATCTTGTTGGAAAGTTGGATCTGCCAGGGTGTCAAGATAGGGTAAAAGATGGGGTTCTAGAACTTCGTGGATATAACGCTGCGCGTTCATGTTACCTCTGATGAAGATTAAAGGTGACCTGGAACCATAAGCTATAGCACCCCAAACCATAACTCCAACAGTGTGATGAACACGTCTTTCAACAAAAAACTGTGGATTCCTCCTTTCACCACGTCGCCTTCTAACCCTGGCACGACCATCGTGCATGCCTAAACAAAATCGAGACTCGTCACTAAAGACAATACTGTTCCATTCCTGATCCCAGAGTGACCGTTGTCTGCACCACTCAAGGCGATTACGTCGGTGTTCTCGAGTTAAAGGGAGGACCCAGTGTGGCCGGTATGAAAACAAGCCAAAACTTCTCATTCGTCGGTAAACACTTCGCATGCCAATAGGTCTTCCGTGTTCTGTAAACCATTCATTTGCAATGGACCTGGTAGTGGAGAAACGGTCCCTTAAGGCCAATAATCTTAGGCGGCGATCTTCACGGTCTGTTGTTCTACGGCGGCGTCCAGTGCCCCTTGCTCTTTGCGTACGGCCTTCTCGAAGCCATGCCTGACAATACCTAACCACCGTGTCTACACTTTGCACTCTAACTGCAATTGCCCGAAAAGAAAGTCCAGCTTCCCGAAGTCCCACTATACGGCCCCTATCAAACTCACTAAGTTGACGAAATCGTACAGGTCTCCGTACTCCAGGCATCGTAACCGATCGTAAAGGATGTCAAGAACCAAACTCAGCCAACGTTGATTCTTTACTGCGGCTGAAATATTCATTTTTAGAGCGTTAGTGAATTAAAAAAAAAACAGTATAAAAACCGGAATGTCCAACTGATAAGGCTGAACATTTTTTCACTTGTTATTTACAGTAAGATAAATACATTCACCAACTTTTATTAAAATAAAACCATTTAAACTGGGTGTTCGGATTTATATGTCACTTAGTATATTTTCTGAAGATGCTCATTTTTGTAATTATGGCTAATTTTAATATATGCACATGTAGGGAATTTAACATGTTAACATCTTTTAGTACTGAAAGGTATAACCTTCTGTAACTAACTAAATTACATCAAGGTAATATTTAGTCATCGCCGAAAAGTTTTCTTTGATATTCTAGGTATTGTATCAATTTTCCTAATAAATTTTGTATACGTGTTTAAAATTCTGATCAAAGGAAAGTTGATACGTTAATGCAAAGATCTAAAAAAATCCACTATCTGGTATTTAAAAGATTTGACACGGAAGTTGATAACTCCGTTGTTTGAATCATTTTGATGTTCATAACAAGATTATTAAAAATATGTCTAAGATTGCTGATCATACGAAACTTCAGGTTCAAAATCGGAAAATAAGTGTTTTGTGGATTATTCATAATAACACAGATTACCGAAATGTATATACGCCTTTATTAGCAGCATCTGAAACTATACTAAGTGACATATAAATCCGAACACCCAGTTTAAATGGTTTTATTTTAATAAAATTTTGTATAAGTACTTAATGAAGCATAATAAGTAAATGATAAAAATTTCAAAATGATTGCACTGCTTTAAAGCCCTTTGACCTTTAATAATGTGTGGATGCACCCTGATGTGCTACGCATTCTCCAACGCGCCTAGGCATGCTTCTGATCAGGTGGTCAATGTCCTCCTGTGGTATCTCATTCCAGGCAACCACCAACTCCTCTCGAAGTACTTCTAGAGTCTGAGGAGGACGTGGTGGCCATGGTAACAATGTGACATCATTATGTTGAAAGAAGTCTATTGTGACTCTTGCAACATGTGTTCGGGCATTATCTTGTTGGAAAGTTGGATCTGCCAGGGTGTCAAGATAGGGTAAAAGATGGGGTTCTAGAACTTCGTGGATATAACGCTGCGCGTTCATGTTACCTCTGATGAAGATTAAAGGTGACCTGGAACCATAAGCTATAGCACCCCAAACCATAACTCCAACAGTGTGATGAACATGTCTTTCAACAAAAAACTGTGGATTCCTCCTTTCACCACGTCGCCTTCTAACCCTGGCACGACCATCGTGCATGCCTAAACAAAATCGAGACTCGTCACTAAAGACAATACTGTTCCATTCCTGATCCCAAAGTGACCGTTGTCTGCACCACTCAAGGCGATTACGTCGGTGTTCTCGAGTTAAAGGGAGGACCCAGTGTGGCCGGTATGAAAACAAGCCAAAACTTCTCATTCGTCGGTAAACACTTCGCATGCCAATAGGTCTTCCGTGTTCTGCAAGCCATTCATTTGCAATGGACCTGGTAGTGGAGAAACGGTCCCTTAAGGCCAATAATCTTAGGCGGCGATCTTCAGGGTCTGTTGTTCTACGGCGGCGTCCAGTGCCCCTTGCTCTTTGCGTACGGCCTTCTCGAAGCCATGCCTGACAACACCTAACCACAGTGTTCTACACTTCTTTGCACTCTAACTGCAATTGCCCGAAAAGAAAATCCAGCTTCCCGAAGTCCCACTATACGGCCCCTATCAAACTCACTAAGTTGACGAAATCGTACAGGTCTCCGTACTCTAGGCATCGTAACCGATCGTAAAGTATGTCAAGAACCAAAATCCGCCAACGTTGATTCTTTACTGCGGCTGAAATAATCATTTTTAGAGCGTTAGTGGATTAAAAAAAAGCAGTATAAAAACCGGAATGTCCAACTGATAAGGCTGAAAATTTTTTCACTTGTTATTTACAGTAAGATGAGTACATTCACCAACTTTTATTAAAATAAAACCATTTAAACTGGGTGTTCGGATTTATATGTCACATAGTATATATTCTGCCAAAGATTATTTTTATTGGTTGACCACTAGACCAATCATCATTGAGGTATTTATGTGTGCCCAATTCTTTTTACTGATAGGAGCGTTCGAACTAGTCTTCGTGTTTTTTTTTTGCGGGAGGTGTTAACGAAATAAAAATGTTCGATTTGTATTGGGCGAGTCAGTTGTTAAAATTTTTTAAGGTATCTCACTCAGAGATAATTTGTTACTATATCAGAAAAATGTAGATAGAAAATTGTCGACCTATTTTATGGTTTAACATGATTGACAACAAAAACTGGATGAACTGGAACTCACAACCAAATGTTGCAATATAAGTCATAGCCAGCTTTGTGATAATCATAAAGGAATTCGTCATCAGATATTACAAAAAGGGCAGGTAGGTTTAATCTAGTAGGCTATAATCCGGTCGCAGGAAATGTTAGGATTATAGTTTTGGTGCTTTTCAATAATCAAAAAATGAAAAACGACGATGGATTAATATTCCCGCATCAATAGCTCAAATTTGCTAAAAAAATAAACTATTCGCATCAAGGTATAGCAGTGGAGCTGCAAAGCATCGAGATATAGGAATATATATTCAACATCAACGTATACCCTATTTCACGAGTATCCATCACGCTGGAATGACAGCTGATTATCTAGTAATATCTCAAAATTCCCCATATTGGCACAGGACACAATTCTGACGGATCCGACAATGTCAGGTAGTCAGAGCCGTATTTTGTTTTGTTTTTTGTACGCTACAGATTCATTTTGTACTTGCTAACAGCTCTTTTATTAAGATTTGCATACAAAAACAAAATGCTACAAACAAGTTTTACTATATATTATTGCCAACGTCGCAGACGAACACAAAAATGACACTTGCTGATCAGCTGTTCATCTCAGTAGATGGATACTCGTGAAATAGAGTATACACCGGGTATGGTAAGTCATAAGCATGTAGCTATTCCGACTATTTTTCATTACTTTAAAATTCGATGTTTTGCAACATAGGAATTGCAAACTATGATACACGTAAATTAACCAAAAATAGTTTTTGGATGTACTTTGAACTAGCCAGGGGATCACTATGTTCAAAAATAATATTTGGCAATCGTGCAAATATTTATTCAGGACTTTATCCTGGGATTCCAAACTCATGTTTTGATTCATCGATCTGGTGTTGCAGTCTTTTATTTTTGTTCATTGTTGAGCAATATTTGAGCTGATCTCATTTTCGTGGCCGCAAAAATAGGTCGACTTCTTCTGACGAGACATTGTATTTTATGGTAAAATTCTTCTCTTCGTCATACGAACTTTGGCATTTGTGATAAAGTAGTGATATCTAATAATAAAGACAAAAACAACTATACTAAGTGACATATAAATCCGAACACCCAGTTTAAATGGTTTTATTTTAATAAAATTTTGTATAAGTACTTAATGAAGCATAATAAGTAAAAGATAAAAATTTCAAAATGATTGCACTGCTTTAAAGCCCTTTGACCTTTAATAATGTGTGGATACACCCTGATGTGCTACGCATTCTCCAACGCGCCTAGGCATGCTTCTGATCAGGTGGTCAATGTCCTCCTGTGGTATCTCATTCCAGGCAACCACCAACTCCTCTCGAAGTGCTTCTAGAGTCTGAGGAGGACGTTGCAAATTAAGCAATCTCCTACTCATCATATCCCACACGTGCTTAATTGGGGATAAGTCGGGAGAGCTTGGTGGCCATGGTAACAATGTGACATCATTATGTTGAAAGAAGTCTATTGTGACTCTTGCAACATGTGATGGTCGGGCATTATCTTGTTGAAAAGTTGGATCTGCCAGGGTGTCAAGATAGGGTAAAAGATGGGGTTCTAGAACTTCGTGGATATAACGCTGCGCGTTCATGTTACCTCTGATGAAGATAAAAGGTGACCTGGAACCATAAGCTATAGCACCCCAAACCATAACTCCAACAGTGTGATGAACATGTCTTTCAACAAAAAACAGTGGATTCCTCCTTTCACCACGTCGCCTTCTAACCCTGGCACGACCATCGTGCATGCCTAAACAAAATCGAGACTCGTCACTAAAGACAATAATACTGTTCCATTCCTGATCCCAGAGTGACCGTTGTTTGCACCACTCAAGGCAATAACGTCGGTGTTCTCGAGTTAAAGGGAGGACCCAGTGTGGCCGGTATGAAAACAAGCCAAAACTTCTCATTCGTCGGTAAACACTTCGCATGCCAATAGGTCTTCCGTGTTCTGCAAACCATTCATTTGCAATGGACCTAGTAGTGGAGAAACGGTCCCTCAAGGCCAATAATCTTAGGCGGCAATCTTCACGGTCTGTTGTTCTACGGCGGCGTCCAGTGCCCCTTGCTCTTTGCGTACGGCCTTCTCGAAGCCATGCCTGACAACACCTAACCACAGTGTCAACACTTCTTTGCACTCTAACTGCAATTGCCCGAAAAGAATGTCCAGCTTCCCGAAGTCCCACTATACGGCCCCTATCAAACTCACTAAGTTGACGAAATCGTACAGGTCTCCGTACTCTAGGCATCGTAACCGATCGTAAAGGATGTCAAGAACCAAAATCCGCCAACGTTGATTCTTTACTGCGGCTGAAATATTCATTTTTAGAGCGTTAGTGAATTAAAAAAAAGAAGTATAAAAACCGGAATGTCCAACTGATAAGGCTGAAAATTTTTTCACTTGTTATTTACAGTGAGATAAATACATTCACCAACTTTTATTAAAATAAAACCATTTAAACTGGGTGTTCGGATTTATATGTCACTTAGTATAGTTTATTTCCGATCCTTCTTTTGTGTGAATTGAAAAATAGAAACTTTGTAATTAAGAAATCGGTATGCATGAATGTAATTACTCAAAAAATGTCGTCAAGAAGGCTGACTCTGCACGTCTCGCCACGCGCCGTCATTGGTTCATAAAGCAAAAAAATGTCCCTGTTCAATGGAAATAAAACAACATTGCACACAAACATCTCATTGAAGCATATAAGAGTTCCAGTGACGTTCTACAATGTTACTGAACCCCCCCTCTCAAAACCCCGTTGTACGTTAGTTATTTCTCATTAGAATATGTAAACTCAATAATATTTTTGAAAGCTGTTTTCTAAAAGTTTCATCTGCCCGTACCGTTTGTGGAAAAACTTCCAAAGACGGTCGAGTACTCATCACTCATCACACACGCGCGTCCTTGGCGAAAGAAAAAGAACGTATTCACAGAGTAGGCGCTGGTTTGCACTCTGAAAGGAAAGCGTCCGGTGCGTCCGTGTGACGTCACAGTTCAAGGCACGCTGCGACGGCGTGATGTTCCGGCCCACGGAAACACCCGCCGGCCCGAGGCAAATGCTCTGACGATCGTTTTCACTTACTAACCCTGTTAGTTCAGAGAAATTAGTATCATAAGTTGGCGGTGCAGAAAATTTATACTGGATCTTCAGTGGAATAAAACTCGGATAGAATAAGGTGAATGTGCCAGTAACCCGAATGGGTATCATGTAAAAAACCTATAAAACGTCAAAAAAAACCTATAAGAAGTCATATAGCAAACTAGGTAGTTTTTAGGGCGCAAACAGTCATTAAACGTTTGCTCACTAGGATCGTTGTGAACGTCCATCTAATGAGGAATCACTCAACTAAACTACACGCATTATAGGTTGCATATGTTTTGTTAGGCCAAATGGCCTCTGTAGTTTTTATCTCTGATAAGAAAGTTGGTTGGATAGCAAGATCGCATCTGGATGATTATGTGTAATGGTCTGCATGTGTATCAAATCAGTGATATTTGCTGTGTGAGAAAATCATTACTGAATATGCTGCCAATGAAGTATATCTATTAGCTGTGCCCGATGGGTTATTTTTACGTTGTGCTTTCTGAAGAGAGGTTATGTTCAAAGTTATAAATTACGATAAACTGAGGAGAATTACGGGAAATGATCACCGCGCCCGCGTTGCGTGTAATTATTGTTAGCATGTATATGACTTGTAATTCGACAGTGTACAGTGAATATAATTATTTCTTATCACTCTCATTTATGAAATTCAGCAAATTTGTATATGATGTAATTTCCAGAATGTATAAGAAAAAGTGAATACGAAACTAGCAATGTCTTAAAGATAAAAAATATAGAATATAATCATACTGTTTTTGATCGAAATTGTACTTCATATCTTCGGCAAGTGGAAAAGACTAGGCTTAAAACAAAATATGAATAGCAATCAACGTATGTTCAAGAAATTTGTTTGTCCATAAATGTACAGGGCCTAAGACGAAAAGTTGATGAATTGAAACAGCTGGTACTGGATAAGAATCCTCTTATATTATGTGTTAATGAAACCCATATTACGGAGGATTTTGAGGATAGCGAACTGAATATTAATGGCTATAGTCACTACATTGCCCATGCTGAAAGTTGTCATACAGGGGGAACGATAATTTATGTAAAAAACAATGTTACTTCTACAGTTGTAAAGAATGTCGTACGTCACGGCCATTTTTGGTTCTTATGCTTAAATGTTCAGCTAGGATTGGAAAATATAATTGTTGGATCACTGTATAGATCTCCGAACGGTAGCATGGACTTATTTTTCCAATTTTTTGAGGAATTACTGGAAGATGATTTGATTACAACTCATCAAAGTATTTTTTTGGGAGATTTTAATATTCGCTTAGAGACCGAGAACCCAAGCCAAAAAAAATTAATAAACATCGTATCAGATGCAGGATTTACACAAATAGTTCAAGAGTTCACTAGAGTGACAAATACGTCAGCCACCCTGATTGATTTAATTGTGACTAACAATTACTTGCTTGAAGAAATCACGGGTGATTTTCCACAAATTTCAGATCATCGAATTATAGGCTGCGTATTGGATGTGCAACATGAGATTAAAACAGAGGAAATGAAATATAAACGAAAATTTAATAAGGAAAATATTAACACTATTATAGCTGAACTCTACGGAAAAGATTGGGACTATTCAACAACAGATGTGGACCTATTATATGAAAAGTTTATGAAAAATATTACAGAAACTGTAAATAAAGTTGTACCTCTTGAAAACACTCAAACCCGCAAACAACCGTGGATAAATAGGTTCGTAATCCAAGCCCGAAGAGACAGGGATGAAGCTTATAAAAAGTTTAAAATAACCAAATTAAATTCAGACTGGAATCTGTATAAGAAAAAAAGGAACATTTACGCTCGTGTTATTCGAAACGAAAAGAAAAAATATTATGAAATTACTATTGACCAATGCAAGGGGGATAGCAAAAAAATGTGGCAAACTTTAAAGCAAGTTGTAGGCAGCAAAAACAAGAATGTTCTGTCATATGATAATATTGAATTTGAGGAAGATGCTGGATCTGTTCAAGACAATTTTAACAATTTTTATGCAAAAAGCATAAAGGAAATAGCCGACAAAATACCAAAAGTTGCACCGACATTTCAAGAATTGCCACAGTTAAGTGATGGTCTGTCAAGCTTCAACACTATAAGCATTGATCAACTTAGAAAAAGGGTAATGGAACTTAAAAACAAGTCAACAGCGGATGATATTTGTACTGTTAAGTTTTTGAAAACGGCTTTTTGTGTACTCGGATACCCTTTACTTCACTTGATCAATGCATCCCTTACAACAGGAAAAGTTCCAAAAGCAATAAAAACTAGTGTTATAGTGCCTATTCCAAAAGTGTCCTCACCAAATAAACCAGCTCAATACCGACCCATTAACTTGTTACCAGTGATAGACAAAATCTTGGAAACCGAGGTTTGTGCGCAGTTACGGGAGTTTCTGGAGGCAAGAAAACTGTTGTTTAAGGGACAGTCGGGATTTCGGGAAAAACACTCGTGCGAGTCGGCGCTGCAGTATGTGTGTTCGAAATGGCGTTCATACATGCATGACGGGAATATTGTGTTAAGTGTATTCATCGACCTTCAACGTGCATTTGAGACTATTGATAGGAAAAGACTGATCCAGAAATTGCAGACCTATGGGATTACAGACAGTGCACTAAAATGGTTTATGAACTACTTGAAAGACCGTTGTCATGTGACGAAGATTAATAACGTGGCGTCAAATTCAATTGATAGTGAAATTGGGGTACCTCAGGGTAGTGTGTTGGGCCCGCTTTTGTTCCTACTTTATATAAATGACTTGAACAGGGTTTTAGTAAATACATTTCTGAGCTTATTTGCAGACGATACATTGCTTTATGTGTACGGTAAGGATTTTAGACAAGTTGTAGATAGTATGAACTCAATACTGGAAATTCTGTATAACTGGTTATGTGTGAATAGGCTTAAGTTGAATGTAGAAAAAACAAAATACATGGTTTTTGGGACAAAGCAGAACTGTAATACATTTTTAGAAAAGAAATTTTGTATTGAGATAGATAATATTCAAATTGAAAGTGCATCTAATATGAAGTATTTGGGCGTAGTTTTAGATCCTCAGCTAAATTTTTCATTGCATGTTGATTATGTTAGTAAAAAAATTGGGAAAAAAATAGGATTTTTTAGGCGAATATCTGAAAGTCTTAGTCACTGGAGTCGTCTTCTTGTATATAATACCATCATATATCCACATTTTAATTATTGTTTTTCATTGTTACTATCATGCAAAAAAACTGATATTCAAAGGCTCCAGTTACTACAAAATAAGGCTATGCGCACTATATTATTTTGTACACGTTATACGCCTATTAATTTAATGTTAAAAACCCTCGGATGGCTTTCAATACAGCAAAAGGTTGAAATGTCAAATGTGTTATTTATTTTTAAAACAAAAAATCATTTATTGCCTGAATACTTGCAGGAATATCTAATACCGAGGTCCGAGAGGCATGCATATAATATCAGGTCACGTAACACTTTTGACATAGAATTCGCTAGAACATCCCA
Source organism: Acanthoscelides obtectus (assembly GCA_963669975.1). NCBI lineage: Eukaryota > Metazoa > Arthropoda > Insecta > Coleoptera > Chrysomelidae > Acanthoscelides > Acanthoscelides obtectus. Next base: position 10,455,053 of record CAVLJG010000004.1, read on the forward strand.
TATGCAAAAATGTCTTTTTAGTGATGGTTTGAGACTTTTTAATGCATTACCTACAGAAATTAGAGAAGCGACGTCTGTAAATATATTTATTCGTAAGGTTAAGCAATTGTATTTAGATAAAATGGCATAATATATGTACTTTCTGTGCTAAGATAACTGTATGTCATTATCTCGCATTTGCTATTGTTGCATTTACTGTGGTTGCAGTTACTATGATTTTAAGGGAATCTAGAATTACTGTTTTTTTGTTTATTACTGGAGTAAGATACTATTATAAACTATAGGAAGTAGCTTTAGGGCTAAGAATAATAATAAACATTTCAACAAACATTTCATTTCAACTAATTTCTAGCTTTGAATCTCAATTAAGTGTACTTGAGATAAGAACCCAATGTAATTATCATCAACACATACAACTTACAGCTAAGACCTCCAGTAATGCCATCTCAGAAGCAGATTTTACATCACATCAGAGCCAAAGATTGATAACAAGCCTCATGACGTTAAGGCAACACGTACAACTATGTGCTAAGTTAACATCTTGTAGAAAAACCTACATAATGTCAAAAAAAAAACAGCATAATGGCAACAAAAATCGGCATAATGTTACTTTTTAAGATACGTGATACCCGTGCCGGACACTAAACACTACCAGTACTCGGTCAAATCATATACTTACAGCGAAATATCCTTTGAGGTGGACACGTGATATAACTTGGAAGCCAGAAGTCGAATAGGCAAACTACCAAGTCATTATTTTCACGATTTTTCAATAGTGGCCTTGGATCTGACCTTAACAATGATGACCTTAAAGGTCATGTGAAGGTCAAGTCGATTTTTGTAGCTAGCGAACAATCCTGGAAGAACAGTTAGGTCATTTTATCTGGGAATTACACAGTTTTATGGACTATCAAGAAATTAAAGTAAGCTTGTGTTTAGCCTTGATGGCGAAGGTCAAGTTCCAAAAATGGTCAAAGACAACATAAAATTTTCTCTTTTCTCCATATTCGCTCTCAAAATTATAGGCTACCATTAAAAACGAGTTCACCTTCAGATGACCTTGAAAGTAGTGGCCAAGGTCAGATACAAGGTCACCATATAATAATAATAATAAATGGGCTTTATTTCGTACCTAAGTAAAAGTACAAAAAAGGCAAAGTGTCGCTAAGATTAGCGTTTTTCAACTTAACCGTATCAGGGAAAAATGAAAATATCTCGGTAGTTTCCCTATACTACTACCGGCTTCCAAGTTATATCACCGTACCTGTGTTTTACCTTGGCCATAACCTTCTAGGGTCAAAATTTAAGAATGATCAAGGACATATTTGAAAATTTTCCGACTTTTCATTTACGGGGTCAAAAATGGGGGATCCATTAAAAAATCGACTTGCCCTTCAAATAACCTTGAAGGTCAAGTTCAAGGCCACCATTGGGTAACTGGGAAAAACTCGCGAAACTTTGTCTTTTCGAATCATTATTAGTTCACAGATTATTGTGTGGTTCCCGATCTTTTCAGACACCCTAAGGGTGTCCGCAAAGTTGGGGTTTTCCTTTTCAGAAACAACTACCCTTGAAATAACAAAGGTAATGTGTAGTGAAACGAGGGCGACCAAGTAAAAAAAAAATAAAGGAAAAAGTACTCACTCTCCAGTTGACGAGAAGGGCTAAATACGTCTCTGCCCGAAATCATACCGCTCCAACAGAAAATGAAATCAGCTGATGCGCTACCGAGCAGACGCAAAAACCACATTGATTGTCTTACACTTAATGGCACATCTTCTAACAAGGAAGGCAAAATGTTGCGTAAAAAGTCTAGGTATTGCATCCCGTCCAATCGATTTGGGAGAATAAATGGTCCAATGAGCATACCGTTCACCATGCCAGCCCAAACATTCACCGAAAATGTTTGTTGAAAATGTGCCCGACGGACAGCGTGTGGATTTTCTACTGACCAAACATGAGTGTTGCGAAAGTTATTCACCCCATTACGCGTGAACGTAGATTCGTCTGTCACCAATATGCACTTCAAAAAGTCCGGATTATTGTCATGTTGATGCAACAACCACTCACAAAACCGCACTCTTGCTGGAAAATCGTCAGGTTGAAGGGCTTGTACACGTTGGACGTGAAACGGATACAGCCCCTCTTCACGCAGCGTTTGTCACACTTTAGTTTTTGATACTTACACTTCTCTAGCCACGTCTCTAGTGCTTGTTGAGGGATTCTCATCTACGCGATTACCTCTACACGCGTGACCGTAACCGTCGGTTGAAGGTTGCATACTGACCTGACACACTGACCCCGACCCAGTTCTGTCGTCGGGTTGAGCTAGTGTCGGGGATGTCGCGGCTACAGGACGGTATTCAGATATTTTTGATGTTGCAGAGCCCTTTATCTCGGTTCCCTTAAGACATTGGTGTATATGGTACCAAGAAAAATTACTTATGTTTTCAAGATCTACACGTCGTGTAAAGGAAAACCCCAACTTGGCGGACACCCTGTATAATTTATACAGATGACCTGCACCATGTAATGACCATACTATACGTATACGTGTGTCGGTACCATAAAGAGCAGAAACAAATGTAAAGCAGACACTATAACTAGAAACGGCAAAACGGCGCTTAATCTTCAATCTAAACCTGGCTTTAAGCGATCTATACGTAACGTACCGACTTTCGTGGAAGCGTTGTCCTATTGATTTCCCTTTTACGCCCTTGGACGTTGAATAGAAGCTCGCGTGGGCCGATTTCATTTACGTCATTCAACCACGTTGTGTGGGAGTAGCTAGAGGTGAATTTTTGGTTGAATTGTATATTACGATTATATGACTGTATCACGCGAGCTTATGATATCAAGTAGAAGGGCTTTCTCAAACAAACGCTTTTCGTCTACGCTGCGTTAGAATTAATAGAGATAATGAGATTTGAATTTTATTGACCGCTCCGTTGTCCATAGCGTGTCGAGATTGTGGAACAGTCTAAATGACGGGATTTCCCGGCCCTACTAACGTTAGGCAGTTCAAAAATCGGATTAAGGGCCGAATCGTCAGTCGTTCTACAATTTTATGACGGCTTCTTGATTTTATAACCTTCAGAAAGGCTGGAGTATTTTCTAGATTTCCACTGTTCCCGTCGTCAGCGCTCTTCTATTGTTGGAATATGTTTTCTTCTTGAATTGCAGGACATTTCGTTCTATATAACAAATCAAAAGCTTGATCAGTTTAATGCAAATAGATGTTTGACACATAACCTCAAAACAGAGAGCGCTGACACGGAAGAGTAAGTAAACTATGAAAATCAAGGAGGCCATAAAGGCGTCCTACAATTGTAGGAACGAGTGACGATACGGCCCTAAAAAAGTTTCTTTAAGTTCCTCAAAAAGAGTGTTTTTAGCAATGATAGAAGAAGAAAATCTATTCAGATGATAATACATCTGTTTAGAGACTACTAAAATGATTAATGTGACTTCTGTTCTAATTTTCTTAATTGAATCTAAAGGTTCAAATCAAAATTTTCACATGGGAATATTCAACAACCAATAGCTGAAGTTTTATTTCTCATGACAATTGGCGAGGAAGTTTGGTATTTGAAAAAAATTGAGGTTCAACTGCTCGGATTTGGATGACATTTTCTACAAGGTTAGGTACTGCTATGCCAAGGACGAGAAAGCTTTGTAGTTTTTTGAAAATCGGTTCAATGACACCGGAGAAATAGGACTTACTTGTATAATCATTTTTAAAAAAATGTAGGGGTTAAAAATTGGCGATTAGGGGTTGCGGGCGTATATTAGACTAAAATTCGCCATTATGAACTTCTCTCACAGTCAACTTACCCGACACCAAGTTGCATAGTTTTGTTACGTGAAAACTAATCAGATTTTTTCATTATTTCCAGACTGTATTAATGCCTTCGATTTATGTATTCACATAAAATGTTTGTCAGTTGTTTGTTCTCGAAAACAACCATGAGACACGCCTCCTCATAATGAAATGCTTATTAGTTGTAAAGCGACATTGTATTTCACTAATATCATTGAAAAACGAAGGTGACTGGTCACTCGATATATTACTTTTTTAAGTTATTCGTCATTCTGAGGTTTATGTAAACAAATTCGTTGAATAATATACAGAGCAATGATAGATACGAAGTTTATTCAAAATTTCTGCGCATTTGCTTAAGAGAATGAAAATTCCTAGACCTAAAATAGACATTGTTGCTTCGTACAGATTAACTTTGAGGTGCACTAAGAATGGCATCAAGTAGGTTGACTCTGTACTTCCCAGCTCGTACAGGATTATGCTTGGTACAAGAAAGTTATCTACGAACACGTATAACAAAAAATTCCTACTAGTAGGAACTGCTGCAGAGGCACACGTAACCGTTACGATGATCAATCAAGCGTGAATGACGGTATTGACCTTCATCGTTCACAGTGCACACAGCCCACAGCAATACAGAAGCGATTGCCGACTGCGACGTACGACCACCGTGAATGACGCTTGTCCGTCGGGGGACCACGTCGCAAGTATCGACACCATATTTTAGGCAGTTTTACGGGTAAATGTACGAGACATCTATGACGAGTGAAATATGCCTAATATGTGCGTAGAATTACTAGGGTTGGAGGCGTATCAATATGCCAACAGTAAATATCGTAACGCCAAAAAATTTAATAAAGTGAGAGTCAAGGTTTTACATAAACCCCAAATATTTTTTTTGTACAGATCTAAAAATTCCCTCGCCACTACGAGGGTCAAAGCGCTTGTTTATTTTTAATCCTAAAGTGGAAGTGCGAAAATAAATAAAAAATTTCAAATACAAAAAATATATATTTTCAACTTTCAATATAAACATGTTATTAATACTTATATGCATAAGAAAATAAATAAATCACAGATCAAAGTATATACAACTTCTAAAAATCTATAAAATATATACAAACGGAATGTGTACTTAAACATAAAACTAAAATAAAAAAGCAGTCAACATACGTTTGAGTAAAGCAATTTACAAATAATACAGACTGCATCCAGATAGTTTGAAAATCATCTGTCAATCATGGCCGTTAAGCTCTTTATGTCAAATGTCATTTCAAACTACCGTTAGATGCAGTTTATGTGAAAAGTGAACATAAACTTTACTTTAGTTCTTAGAAAATTATATATATGCTCAGTATTTAAAAAACGGCACTTTCTTCAAACGCTTAGATAATCTCTTAGGTACAAAACCGTGGTTTAACCACAACTTAAACCTAACCATGATTTAAGCAGGAGCAGGCAAGACAGGCCTTAAGGTGGCTACAGACGTAGCGACAGCGAGCGTACTATTTGAGCTACTTAACCTATCTTTGGCGTGTCTTTTGACGTGTTTCGCCAAATGATCGGAACGCATGAACCTCCTTCTGCAGACTGCGCACTCGAACCTTTTCTCGCCTGTGTGGGTACGTTTGTGGCGGGACAGTTCGTCAGATCTGCAACAAGGAAAAATGGCATTGTACGGGGGGTTACAGAATGTTTTTTGGGGAATTGAATGGCAGATTCAGAACGGTAAAATAACGAAGAAGCTCATATAAACGTTGGTCCGGGAATGCATCGTCATATAACATCCCAAAAACATCATATGTCAATAGTTCCTCGCCAGTTTTACAATAATAGTACCACCTAAATGCTTTCGGATTTTATTAATCGATTTTTAAACAATATTTAAGAACTTTGAACATTAAAATTTTCGTTTTTCATATTGTTTTTCTCGGCGATCTAAAATGGCACATTTTGAGATTTTTCAAATAATAAATCGCTTATTTTTCGGAAACCATCAACTTAAGAAAAACGTACCTACGAATTATTTTGTTCAAATTAACTCAAGAAACTTAAAAAACTTTTTCCAGATCCAAAATATCAATTTCTGGAAACTATTCAAACAATCGAAAATGCGAAGATACTTCCTGGACTATTTGTCTTTACGAGTCCCATCTCTTAAGAACTGTCATAAACTGGTTCTTATCGCCAACCAAACACGGATAGGAATTTCCATGCATTCAAAGTTCCCAAACTCACCTAGAAAACCTCCTTCCGCACTCCGGCCACTGACACACGAAAGGTTTTTCCCCAGTATGCGTCCTGTTGTGAGCCTTCAAATGCGACGACTTGAAGTAATTTTTCCCGCAACCCTCGTACGTGCACTCGAAGATCCTCCTTCTAACTGGCGGTTGCACAGCGGGGGCGGGGCCTGACGCAGCCGTCTGCGGTGATTGGGCGATGAGAACGATATGGGCGGGGAGAACAGCTCCGCCTACCGCGGAGATTAGGAAGGTGCGGGTTGGTTTAGGGGCTAGAGGGGGGAGAATTATTGTAGGAGGGGGTGTGGGCGTGGATACAGCTGGGGGTGGTGCTAATTGGGTAGCGGGAGGAGGAGAAGTCCGCTGGCGGACGCCAAGTTTGAATTTCAAGCTGCGTAGGATGTTGGGTTCCTTTGTGGGCGGTGATACAGGTACTGGGGCGAGTCTGAAACAACAGGGGATGGTATGAGTATGGCGGAGTGCTAAATTGATTTTCACACTCAAAAAAAGATAAGTTCAGGTTCGAGACGTAATGAAGTTTAGGCTTAATTTCTGTACAGAATGTTGAAACATGAAGTTCATATAAACATGGGAAATGTCCATTAACATCATATGGTTTTGCAAAGTTTCGTTTTCGCTCAAAATTTGTCCCTTAGATTTCTTCATTATGTTGGTTATAAAATTCCTAACTCTGTGAAATCTTGCAAATAAATTCACTAACAGTTTCCAAACATGGACTCACCTTTCTTCAGGTATAGGCATCGTGGAGCAAGTCCCATCTTGGTTAGCCCTCATGATCACTGATAGAGTCCTTTCTTGTGGTTTAATCAGTGCCTTTTCTTCAAAGATCGCGGTCCTCTCGCACCCCAAAGTAGGCACCTGTTGAGTGTTGGGTTCGACTTCCGTCGATTCCAAACCCCTGCATCTCCTTTTCTTCAGCGGGTACTCCAACAGATCTTCACTTTCTGAGTCTGACGGGTGAGGGGTGAGAATACCGCCCGGCACACAAGCTGCAGCGCGTTTCTGACCCAGAAAGTTGCGGAGTTGGAAGAGCGTGTAGGGCTGAACGAGACTCTCGTCTTCCGAGGTCTGGAACAAAAGGAGATGATTTTGAACGGGCAGCTTAATACAGTGTTTTCGTAGTTTCATTTAGTGGTCAGATAAACATTATTAAGATTATCAACATATTTGATTTTTCAGGCATATGTATCATGCCTTATTAGGTTTTTAGTCATACACAAAGCTACCCATCTCTGACACCTGACGATTTTACTATCATAAACCGCACTGATGTGTTGCTAATGAGCGCGGAACAGCGCTGTATGCGGTTGGTCATGGCGACAGGAGGCGGTAAGCAAAGTTGTCCATTTACACTGTGTTCCAGACGAAAACGAATTTCCGAGTAAATTGAACGCGTAGATTCCGGATCCGATATCGAGGATGCACAGAGGGTCCAAAGCGAATAACCTAACATTCGATCTCACGATATTAAATGCATCAAGTATCAAGTTCCATTCGCCTGTATGAATGAATAAATGAAATTAGAGCTATACCGGCCACCATGAGCAGCCGTCCCATTCCTTAAGCCTCAAGTTCCGTCCTTCTAGCAAAGTTGAGTATAGCCCTCCGAGTCCCAGCTCCTTAACATTCTGGGGATTCATTGTGTTGGACCCCTGTATACCTAGACCGCCTGTAGTAGCTCAGAGCCTCTTCAGTAACAGAGTCTTCTGTGTACCAGACCTGCCCGGCTTCCGTCCTCGTCGGACACTCGACATTGAACATGCGAAATTTAAGGGTGATCAGATCACCCCCTTCCAGAAGGACGGGATTCCCGTACCGAGACTACGAATCAGTAGTCGATTTTATTCGTTTGTTTTAACGATAGACGAAAATGGAAGTTTTGTCTTGCAAAGTATCCTACAATGTTCGAAATGCCCAAAAACCCCTGGCGTATCTGTGATTCGAATGAAATATCGGATGCCTACATCGGCCTCAACGATTTATGTTGTTCACTTCACGTTTTTTTTTGATGGTCATACTTGAAATGAGCGTCCCAAATTACATACAAAATGCAGTTTCAGTTCCCCTCTTCCATCTTTATCCTATAAAGACCCCTTAGACGCTCATGCAAATCATACGATTTGCTTTTCATGTAATAATGCAAGACGTAGTAGCGTTTGTAGCATATCCGTTGTTTTGTCTTCAAACAAGACGGAAGACTATGTCCACAGACATTGTGTGGAGTGAAATTTCTCAGCAGTTCGCGGTACGTTTCTTCACTCTTCCGTAAGTAATTCAACCAATCTTCAGGTTGCAACCTTAAGTTATCCAAAAGGTTGTTTTACGAGACCTCCCACATCATCAAAAGTCATTTCTTTGTCCACTTTGTTCTTCGTTGTTAGCTTTTCTTTTGTATAATTAATGCGCCCGCTATTGCATGCCAATAAATTGATGCTCTAAGACCACAAACACATGAAGCTTACCTATAAGTCGTAAGATTTTATGCGGTCCAATAGGCACACACTAAGGGCCACGTGCCGAGGGCCCCAGTTTGATAGTGGGCTCTCTTGTGCTCAGGGGGTCACTAGCATGCCTTTAAGAGAGCCCCGTATTCACTTTTGTATCAGCAAACGAAAATTGCCATTTTCCTACCTACATTCTAGGTACATTGCATGAATAAACTCAAAATAATTTTAAGTTGCGAATCCTCATTCTAGGTGAAAACACCTCTACGATCAGCTTCAACAAAGCATTAGGTACTATAATAATTTACTCTTTGTTTTTTACCAACTGCCTGCTTTAAAAACTTTCATAACAAATTATGGTAAGCTTCTTCAACTTTCGAAGTATCCACTTTCCAGTCTACAAAACAGAAAACCTAAAAACCTCATAGATCCACATAAAAAACAAAAGAGATCGCTGGGCCCAGGTACCCAGTTATTCGGCACTAGAAGGACCAAAAAGAAGATTCGGTAAAGATTTCCTCTCACTTGCAAATATTCTGTAGAAGACATTGAAAAACTTACATTGGAAAGAGGAGGTGTGTTGGGAGGCGAAAGTAGCCCCCTGTGCGTTTCTTCAACCATTTTTACACACTTTCACACTAAAAAAACAATCACAAAACAGTTCACAAAGTCTATAGTGTCTTATAGGAACGGTAGAAATTTTTCAGATCGTCCTGCGTGTTCCAGGATGCGAGTATTTAAAATGCCAAGCGCGGAGTTAACGGAGGCCAGTGTTTTGAATCCGTGATACACCCGCGGTTGTTGGGAATCTAGTTGGCCGTGCACGCTCTATTGTCAGATTGTGCAAGGTGGATTTCCTACGTACTGGCAATCTTTTGTCTCAGGTTTACGGGAAAGCTTTCAGTAACGTAAGTTAGACAAGAAATGTCTATTTGATGGTCTGAGACTCACCATAGATCCAGTATAAACGTATATGCTACAAATAAATCAAGCTGAGGGTTTAAAAAACTCTGACAAAATACAATACACGTATAACAGGAATGGAATAAAACAAGTGGTGTGTGAAACATTAAGAAACTTATCCATTGGATTCGACATTATTCAAATATCTGCTTGGGCGGTACACGGTGGCTTGGAATTTAGCAACATTGTGTATTTTTCACCAGTGTCCATTGCGGCAGAATAACAGCTGATTATCTAGTAATATTCCAGGATCCCCATATCGACTCATAACACATAATTCTGACGGATCTGTCAACGCCAGGTAGGCAGAGCCATGTTTTGTAATTGCTAACCACTATTTTATTTAAGAAAGTTCATTTGCATACAAGAAAAAATACGTTACAAGCAAGTTTTACCAGATTAACACCCGATTCATTATCGCCAATGTCCCAAACCAATACAAAGATGTCACTTGCTGATCAGCTGTTCACCTCAGTAGACGTGATGGATACACGTGAAATAGGTTTTAGTAATACCTAGTATTCTGTTTCCTATAGTGTTATTAACAATCAAATTACAATAGCCATTTTTTGTATAAGATCCAAAAAAGCTTTGTCTATGTCAAAAAATATTTTTTTTTAGTTTGTTGAAAAACATGTTTAAGCAAACTTTCACCAGGTTCTCGTTCGGTAATATCTTGAGTCATGCAAGGTTTCGTGTTGTCTAATATAAATTGCCATAAGTTTTTATTGAATAAACTGAACATGCCTGTTTTCTTTGGCCAGACGGAAAAGTTTTGCACAACGGCAACGTCGCCTACGACTCCGGGTGTGTACCTCCGGTCGTCGACCAGTCAGCCAATCGAATGCGGAGGCTCGTCGGCCACCAGCCAATGAGGCGACGGTGCGATCACTCGCTCTGTGCGTGATCACATGCATGATGTTCACGTGCACACCGGCTGATAGCGGCCGTAGCACGCCGTGACAATGACGTCACGCTGGCGTGGCCGCCCTCGATCCGTCCATCGGATCGGGTGAAACGTCACAGACGGACAAGCCCGCCGCGGGTCGATACGCGGCGACGTTGCCGATGTGATGCTGAAAAAAGAGAAGCTAAGACTATGGTATGGTCCTTCGACCGAATAGTTGGGGATGTACCTAATAATCTCAACTTCCTTGTGACATAGATTAAGGCTAGGACAAATCCGTTCATTTTAGTGATTCGTTCAAGGTTCCTTTCAATTCCGATTTCTGCAATTCTAAAAAACAATTGAACTACAGCGCAGAAAGAATTGATTCCTATGGTTTCGAATCCTGTACCCGATCTAGATTGTTTCGATACCCACCCGAAGTCCACAGTGATGATTTGTAACGATCTGTTTAAAAAGCGCGCTTCTATCAGGATTTTGATATTGTTTTTAATTTTGATGGCTTCAAAGGAAGAACGATTTACTACTCATGAGGACTGATACTCATTAGCAATGAGTGACACTTGTATACAACTTACGGTGTCCTATTGGAAATTGGGTATGAGTTGAACTTGCACATTTTTGTGGCAATCACCAACATCAGTTGGTTCAGACTTTTGAACTTGAAACATTTGATTTGATTACAAGTGAATGAAGCTCTTGGTACGCTTAGGTAATTTGGGGCGCCAAGTTCGAATATGACTATCAGCAGATTGTAAATAAAACGAAGAAAGTTGATCTTTTAGAATTCTTTGTGAGTTCCGATAATACCACATTAACATCGGATATTCGGAATCTACGCACCTTATTTGCTTAAAAAATGAGTAATGAGGAATACAGTTTCGCAAGGGCTTTTTGGAACTGCCTAAAAGGAAACTAAGAATATTAGTTTATGGGTATCATGTTTTTTAAAATAAAACTTATCGGAAATGTACTATAGAAATCTGGCAACAATGCAGTATAGCAAGAGTAACAGCTTGTTTCCAAATTACGGAATTAACAACAGCGTGTAAAGCTAAATAAAGACTGCACTTTATGATGGTATAAACACGAACCACGCGCATGATAGGTACGATTCAACAACACTTTAACAATCAGAGATTAACTCTTATTTATGTTTCGTGCTTTGTTTGAACATAGATTACGATTATAGGTGAACGAGGACGACATCATTTCTCTTAGCACGCATCTACATAAGGTATTTATACCTATCTAGGTATCTATACCTAGTAGCAAAGAATACAAATTTACCTGTAACTGTACTCTTTTGTAGATATCTACGTGTACAGAAACAACACGAACTGAAAGCCTGCAAATGCAATGTCTGTGTGTGCGTATTAGTCTGTTTTGTATATCTTATTTGTGTCTTATCATTTGTTTGGGAGGAAAAAACTTCCCGAATCCTTTATATCCATATCATATACGAAATTCGGTGGTTCGCCACGCCAGGGGTCTGATTCTAACTGAATTTCAACCCCTGAAATTATTTTGATGTCGCCTTCCCATCATAATGTACAGGGAAAACAAAATTAGTCTGAGGCTTTAGTTCAATGCGTACGACACCAGACAACGTTCGCACATGTTGCTACAATAGGAAATAGGTTAGGTTACTGTCAAACCCAAGAAGGGGTCTGTTCGAATATTTGATTTAATATCTTGTTTTCATTTTGGTTAACATTATTTATTTCAATTTTGATGCGACTTACTGTTATAATTGGTTTTAGAATTATCTTTGATTTATACCGAGGGCGATACAAATTATCACAACCATTTCGAAGCAGTTGGACACTCGCGAGATGGGTACTGACCAAAATTGCTCATCTATGATAATGGAGGTGGAAACCTTGCCTTCTAATGTACGAGATGCGGTGTTGCCAAGCGAACCAATAATGCAATGTTGCAGAATTTGTGGCGATCCTGACCTTTCATTTCGGCCTAAAATGAAGCGCAGTTAGGACCGATCCGGAATCGATCCTAAACAGATTCGACACAATTCGGATATGTGTGCGCTCAAAGTAAAACCATTATTTGGGGCATATTGCCGCGTCAGCGTTGCTAGGCAACGCCGGTTGTGAGCTTCGCTATTCAGCCGGCTTCTATCTCTTTCTAGCGTATGTTTCTATACACAGTTCTCTCTCGTACACATTGAACTCAAGTCGTCAGACAAATTTGGTTCTCAGTGTATGCGATGCAATTATAATATAGACACAGACATGATAGGTACCTACCTACCCTAGTTGGAAGAATTTTTTCCGCATTCTTTTGTTTCCAGTGATGTTTTTTTGGGGACGACTATACCCGCCCTCCGTGTATCCGCTACGGGCTTAGGGCTCGCGCAGACGGAAAGCGTTGTAGCGTCCGAATTCCGCGTTCTACGTTCCACGTTCTTTGTAACTAATAGATCTATCTCTATAGAGTCGCGCAGACACAGCGGCTTTCAGACCCCGCCAGTCAGTGTGAACGCTCGCGTTCTTGCGTTCTATTATCAGAAATACAAATAACTTGTGGATCGCCTCGTTCGCAAAATGGCTTCTATAGAAAAATTAATTGATTTAGTAACTGAAAGGCGTTTTTGTATGATCTGCGCGAGCCCTTAATCTTCTATTTAGATATTCTCACGGACCCCTGCCAACTAACATATCTCCAATCTGTTCTTGATTTAAAGCGAAGGAAGATTTACAGGTGGCCAGAAAAGAGGTTCTCTCTGGGTATAAATCATCTCTGAGAACGATCAACAGGCCCTCAAAAAAGTATAAAGTCGACTCTGCTGGTAGAACGACAGCTGATTATCTAATAATATCTCAAAATTCCCCATATAGGCACAGGACACATAATTCTGACAGATCCGTCAATGTCAGGTACTGAGAGCCGTATTTTGCTTTGGTTTTTTGTACGCTACAGATTCATTTTGTACTTGCTAACAGATCTTTTATTTAAAAACAAGTTTTACTAGATTTATACCCGATCCATTATTGCCAACGTCAAAGACTAACACCAAAATGTCACTTGCTGATCAGTTTTTTAACCTCAGTAGACGTCAAAGCGTCATGGGTACTCGTGAAATAGGGTATATTTACTTACCTATATGGACGTTGCTACTGTGTAGTACTATGAGCATGTATATATAGTTACTTGTTATACGGAAATTATACTTATGCAAAAATACACATGAAACAATGCCACTAATAAAGTTTCTCGCATATTGTATTCGCCTTAACCAAAGTGCATCTAATTTAAAAGTCAATGTAGATTCCCCAGCATGTGTTTTCAAATATGTACAAATATGAATTGTACTCTATACGTAAATGAAATCAACCTAGACAGAGGAAAGTATAGTAAAAGCATACGTAAATGAAGCAACCGTGACAATAATTTTTAATAATAGGAAAATTGTGCCTACTGTTATAAACCGTTAAAATGTGTGAATTAATAAAATTACCAGGATTTTATTAATAACGAAACTCCGACGTGTCATACGATGCGCACCGCCTTTTCGACGCCTACAAACTGTCATCGCCCCGTCGACGCCCCGAAAGGGTATCTATGGATCTACCAGCCATATGCCACATACCGACTAGCCTGGTCTCCTAACTTCCCGCCCACAGGAGTACACACGTCAATCATATACCGCTCTTACAACGACTAGCTGCTTCACCATCCCACAGCTGTGAGTACGGATTTTGATCTGCATTCCTGCCACGTGACTTAACCCTTTACTCTGACTCGAAATCCCGCTGGCTACAAATTTCATACCAGACAGCCTCCAAAACACGATGTTGATGATCCCACTTCTGATGTTATAAATGCGTGATTCAAATTATAAGGATATTATTAATTACGAAGCTCTGACGGGTCAAACCCTGCGTACCACCTGTTCGCTCGACGCAGAGTCTAACTGTTCTCGCCCTGCGTTTCCTTTGAAAATGACACACATATCAGATGTAAAGAACTATGAACCAATGGTCATAAATACATTGTCGCTTTTGAATGAATCCATAACACTACCTTTTCTGCCGTCTTGAAAAACGCTTTGGATCGAGCAAGAGTCATGGAAAGGAAAGTATAAGAAAATTGATCTACGTATTTTTGGTATCGCTTATCAATAAATTACTAAAATATGGAAATCAAGGTGCTCTGTCTTATTAAGTATCCAGTCAGAGATCAAATGCAAAATCCCATTCAAATCACGGAGTATGTATATGCAATTCAAATGTGTGAGTGTTCAAAGTTCTATGTAAATATGGATTTATGGATTCAACGAATGCAAATCCATCAACGGAGGCCTCTAGGTTCAAAAGTACCATATGCAAACATGACTAATGAGTATGTAGTTGCAATTTTTGATGAGGTTATCGTATTCACTGCGTTTATCTACAGGTAAATAATCTAGATAGAATTTCAAGAATCCTGGAGGCTCATATGCATGCATTTTGACTTTTTACTTCCTGTGTCAAAACTGGCGAGGAAGTATGTAATCGCGAAAAATTTGGAGCAAAATATATACTAAGTGACATATAAATCCGAACACCCAGTTTAAATGGTTTTATTTTAATAAAAGTTGGTGAATGTATTTATCTTACTGTAAATAACAAGTGAAAAAATTTTCAGCCTTATCAGTTGGACATTCCGGTTTTTATACTGCTTTTTTTTTAATTCACTAATGCTCTAAAAATGAATATTTCAGCCGCAGTAAAGAATCAACGTTGGCGGATTTTGGTTCTTGACATCCTTTACGATCGGTTACGATGCCTAGAGTACGGAGACCTGTACGATTTCGTCAACTTACTGAGTTTGATAGGGGCCGTATAGTGGGACTTCGGGAAGCTGGACTTTCTTTTCGGGCAATTGCAGTTAGAGTGCAAAGAAGTGTAGACACTGTGGTTAGGTGTTGTCAGGCATGGTTTCGAGGAGGCCGTACGCAAAGAGCAAGCGGCACTGGACGGCGCCGTAGAACAACAGACCGTGAAGATCGCCGCCTAAGATTATTGGCCTTAAGGGACCGTTTCTCCACTACCAGGTCCACTGAAAATGAATGGTTTGCAGAACACGGAAGACCTATTGGTATGCCAAGTGTTTACCCACGAATGAGAAGTTTTGGCTTGTTTTCACACCGGCCACACTGGGTCCTCCCTTTAACTCGAGAACACCGACGTAATCGCCTTGAGTGGTGCAGACAACGGTCACTCTGGGATCAGGAATGGAACAGTATTGTCTTTAGTGACGAGTCTCGATTTTGTTTAGGCATGCACGATGGTCGTGCCAGGGTTAGAAGGCGACGCGGTGAAAGGAGGAATCCACAGTTTTTTGTTGGAAGTCATGTTCATCACACTGTTGGAGTTATGGTTTGGGGTGCTATAGCTTATGGTTCCAGGTCACCTTTAATCTTCATCAGAGGCAACATGAACGGGCAGCGTTATATCCACGAAGTTCTAGAACCCCATCTTTTACCCTATCTTGACACCCTGGCAGATCCAACTTTCCAACAAGATAATGCCCGACCATATGTTGCAAGAGTCACAATAGACTTCTTTCAACATAATGATGTCACATTGTTACCATGGCCACCAAGATCTCCCGACTTATCCCCAATTGAGCACGTTTGGGATATGATGGGTAGGAGATTGCTCAATTTGCAACGTCCTCCTCAGACTCTAGAAGCACTTCGAGAGGAGTTGGTGGTTGCCTGGAATGAGATACCACAGGAGGACATTGACCACCTGATCAGAAGCATGCCTAGGCGCGTTGGAGAATGCGTAGCACATCAGGGTGCATCCACACATTATTAAAGGTCAAAGGGCTTTAAAGCAGTGCAATCATTTTGAAATTTTTATCATTTACTTATTATGCTTCATTAAGTATCTGCTTATACAAAATTTTATTAAAATAAAACCATTTAAACTGGGTGTTCGGATTTATATGTCACTTAGTATATTACTCATCTGTTCAATCCCAGCAACAAAAATAGATGATTGTTCAGATTCGGATTCTTTGTAACCGATTTATCGCGGACGCTCAAGGATTTTTGAAAAACATATGATGCTTTTTGTAATAATTAGAATTAGTTTCTTGTAACGTAATGCGGTCATTAAAAATGAAAATATGCGGTCCAAATGCTCACTATTGTACGTATTTTGGGTTACTGACACCGATTCTGTGGTCATGTCTGAGTCAATTTTGATCCCTTCTATGATCTATAGGTATAATAGTCGTCTGTGCTGGCTGTCACATTATATTTTTCCGGAACACGAATTTGAAGTAAAAATTGAGAAAAACCGACAAATATGATAATTTATACATCGGGATTAAACGGTTTGGTATTTTTGGAGGATGTGCATCTCTCAGAGACGCCTGAAGTGATACACATCCAACAAAAAAGGCAAAAAGTGTGATTGAATGTCCGAATTACTTTCTGATTTGTCCGCCAACCCCCATAAGTTTCAACTTCAGATTCGTGTTCAGCGTGAAACAGTAAACCACTTTTTTAATTTGGTGGGACTGTGCTATGGATAATGCAAATCAAAATCGACTGTACTATAACAGTATAAGTGTAAGATAAGCATATTGTAATCATATGCAACTAGTCTTGCAGAATCATTTTGATTGATGACCACAATGGCAACCAATGACAGCTGTATTATGCAACAAGTGTTACACAATTTTTTTACTGTTGGCAACACTGATCCTTGACACTGTCACCAACCCATTAAATACATGGAATATAAAATTTAATCAATAGCCCTATGACATAGAGCAACTCATTCTGTCTGTCTTCTGTCAACTTGACACTTGACATATGTTCTATGCTGAAAAACAACAATGAAGCGATTGTTGATTTTTTCTAGCGGTGACCAAACATTTATTTTCCAGAAAGTTTAAAAGCACGCAGCCACAATTAAATCGAAAATGGGACGAAAATGCAGCGTAGAAAGTTGTCTATCAGACTCGAACCGACCTGAAGACATTGGAGTAACATTTCACAAGGTACCGATGCACCCCGATGTAAGACCTAAATGGATGTCTCTGTGCCATATACCCGACGATAAAAAGGCCATCAAGATAATCTATGTATGCTCAAGGCATTTTTTACGCGCCGACTTTTGCAACTTCAAAGGAAAAAAGTATATGCTGAGACAAGGTGTGCTACCCAGCGTGTTTCCATGGGACAAGTCGAAGCTTGAAGCCATCAAGGCTGAAGCTACAATCAAAAAGGAGAAAAATGTGGATGAAGTGAACATGGATGTGGTTAAGGAAGAGTTAGAGGACTCTGCTTTGGATATAAAGTCTGGTAAGGTTATACCATGTTCAAGATTAACATTTATGTTTGTCACAAATTTGGCTGACATTGTAATGTGTACGCGAGAGAAGCGTGCAATATGTATTCTAGAAAGAGTAGGCTGATGGCGTCTGTGGTCTGGTCACTGGCGTTGCTAGGCAACTAGGTGCTTCTATCTCTTTCTTCTTTTCACATATTGAGCTGTTCTCATGCTTCTCTCTTATACACAATGGTATCAGTGGTGTTTGGTTTTCACTGTATTTGTTCAGCTTAGGCCTGTATCGTCAGTCGCGCGTTTATAGCCTTCTTGATTGTCATGCTCCTTTCTCTCCTTCAAAAATTTCTAGATTACACTTGTCCCGTGTCAGCGGCAGCGCTCTCCTATTGTGAAGATATGTTTTCTTTTTAAATTGTAGGAAATTTCAGGCTGATAAAACATGATATAACTCATAAGCAAGCACAATTTGATGCAAATAGATGTTTGTTACATAACCTCAAAATAGAGCGCTGACATGGAGAAGTAGAAAACTATGACAATCAAGGAGGCCATAAAGGCGCCCTACACTTGTAGAGCGACTGACGATACGGGCCTAAGTTTACTGAACTGTGTAGATTACAAGGACATTTTGCTTTTGGTAATACACATGACTTGCCACTCTTAAAATAAAATGTTCTCTTATGCCAAATAGTAAAGAATTTTAGAATTCTATGTAATGCAGAATGCACTATATTTATGATGTTATTTTTAAAAATCAAGAAACAATACGATGAGCAAATTGATGCATTAAAATGCCTATAAATATTATAAATTGATACTAAATATTTTGACTGTGATTAGCCTGATATTTATTTTCTGTAGAAGAATCTACTGAGGCATCGAATCAGACAATAGAAGATGTGAAAGAAGAACCAGAAGAAAAAAAGCCTGATGAAAAACAAGCATCTGGAGATCAGCCTCCTGCAGTGAATAATTCAGATTTGATTGATTTTACTATCAACAATCGAATCGAGGCACTTGATTTCAACCAAGAATGGTATGAAACTTGAGGTTTTTACTTTGTGATCTCTTTATGTCAACTTTTTAAGGTATGAATAGCGTGGCTATCGTAATATCAGAAGTAAATGTGATGGCTCAGCTGCAAGTTGATTACCGTTGGGGAATTTGGAGTATTGAATTCGGATATGATCATCAGAAAATATCTGTGAAACTTTGTGGGGCTGGATTTGACAGACGAAATGGTTTGCATGTGCCTTCTTGTGGTTTTAATATCAAAATTATGTTTGATAGGAATCCACAGAGTTCTGAAACACCTGTATTTAGTTTTTTCGTTAGTCTAAAGTTAATAATGTAACTTCAGAACTGTCTCTATTAATTCCACATAACATGAAGCTCCAAATTTACTGTTGCTGCAGCTTGATACAATATGTTCGTCGAGAAATTGGGCATCTCTGATCTCTCTGCATAAAAAAGATGTATAACTTCTGAAACTCATTCTGTGGTTTTTATGCTCCATGATTGATTAGCCACTAAGTGAATGCACACATGCAACTTTTTACTACTGATGTTTCAGCTACCATGGCCTATCTCAAATACATATGAAAAACCGCATTAGTCCATCATTCGGCTAAATTGAACTCTCAGTTTATTTTGGTGGCATTTTCCTGATGCTATCTTGTAATCGGCTTCTTATGGAAAAACGGCATCAATCGATATGGAAAGGCGGCGTTGCATCGGCCGTACCGCTTGGGCGCTTCGTTATTGCATCAAGTAGTTTACTAGGTGTATTAGAGTCCACGTGTGTTGTATACGCTGATTTTTTGAATATTGACTTTATTCGCTAATTTAGTTTATAGTACGGGTTTTGTGTATATGGATAGTGACTATTCAGTTCCAAGTGAAAATGAACCAGGCCCATCAAACAGAGAAACGAAAAAACGCAAAAAAACAGGAAGACAAAGAGACGTAATAAAAACGTTGCGCGCCACTACCCACGAACTTGGATCCGATTGTTTTTGTGAACGTTTTCGCTGTTTTACTACTGTTCCTGAACCTGAACGCTGTAGACTTCTTCGTGAATTTAACGAACTAGGAAACACTAATGCACAAAACGCTTATCTTAGTGGTCTTATCACTGTTCTTCCTGTCATGCGTAGACGCCCTCGAAAAAATGAAGCAGAGCAAGGCTTAATAATGCTTCATTTTTTGTCTTTACACAGTTCGTCGAGAGTTTGGTACATAAGAGACTCATTAGTTGCAACTGAGAAATCGCCCATCGACATGCGTGGAAAACACAACACACGACTTCACAAACTTTCAGAAAACAGAAAGTGACCCGAGTTAATTAAGAGCCTCAAATGCCGCAAATCTCATTATTCTTTGGCAGATTCGAAAAAAGTTCACCTACATGAAAATCTAAATATCGCAAAATTCCAGAAAATGTATTCTATTGGCAATGTTGAAAACAAGATTTCCTATGAATACTTCGGAGAAATCTTTGCAAACAACTTCAATATATCGTTCGGTTATTCACAAAGTTGCTTGTAGTACGTGTGATTCCTTAAAAGCTGATATATCTTCACTTACCGCTACCTTAAATTCCCACACGGAACAAACTAGGCAGTCAGCAAGTAATAATTTGGAAAAAAAGATACTTGGGAAGACACTACATCAAAAAAAGGAGTGAATGATTTTACAGTCTAAAGAGAACTTACCGCAAACGTACCTCGAAGTTCCCCGCTATCGAAAGTATCACGATGGATTACGAAAAAAACTTGCCCTGTCCAAATATCACGACAAATGATGTTTACTATAAGCGGCAACTAAATTTCATCAGTTTTAACATCCACATTCTGTCAAACTCAAATTATATCTTTTATACCTTCGATGAATCTGTTGCTAAGAAAGGAGCTGACGATGTCTGTTCTATGGGTTAGAAGGCGACGTGGTGAAAGGAGGAATCCACAGTTTTTTGTTGAAAGACATGTTCATCACACTGTTGGAGTTATGGTTTGGGGTGCTATAGCTTATGGTTCCAGGTCACCTTTAATCTTCATCAGAGGTAACACGAACGCGCAGCGTTATATCCACGAAGTTCTAGAACCCCATTTTTTACCCTATCTTGACACCCTGGCAGATCCAACTTTCCAACAAGATAATGCCCGACCACATGTTGCAAGAGTCACAATAGACTTCTTTCAACATAATGATGTCACATTGTTACCATGGCCACCAAGATCTCCCGACTTATCCCCAATTGAGCACGTGTGGGATATGATGGGAAGGAGATTGCTCAATTTGCAACGTCCTCCTCAGACTCTAGAAGCACTTCGAGAGGAGTTGGTGGTTGCCTGGAATGAGATACCACAGGAGGACATTGACCACCTGATCAGAAGCATGCCTAGGCGCGTTGGAGAATGCGTAGCACATCAGGGTGCAACCACACATTATTAAAGGTCAAAGGGCTTTAAAGCAGTACAATCATTTTGAAATTTCTATCATTTACTTATTATGCTTCATTAAGTACTTACACAAAATTTTATTAAAATAAAACCATTTAAACTGGGTGTTCGGATTTATATGTCACTTAGTTTAACTTGCCATTTTCTGTGACTCCTGTGCAGGGCAAAATAAAAACTTTACAGTTCTTCGGTTTTTGCATTACTTGGTTACCAAGAAAAATCGTTTTACTACTGTGAAAGTAATATTCCCGATCAGGGGGCATTCATACCTCGAGGGTTATAGAGATATGAGTCTCGTGAATCAAAGAGCATACACTGAGGTACCGGATGACTGGAAATATGAATTGAAAAATTGTCGTGTGAAACCTACACTATTTGAAGTCATTGATTGTGGCAAAAATTTTGATTTTCAAGATTGGAGTACGTTTTTATCCAACGAAGTGCCCCTTTAAAACCCGACCAGTCAGGATGCTCAAGTCTTGTAAACAGAATCCCATACATGGGCCTATATGCTAGTTCTAAATTTGATAAGGTAATTCGGAAGAATCTAAAAAAGATGCAAAAAGATCAACAAAAACGAGAAGAGCAAACATTGAGAAAACTTTACCGGGGCCCAATCCCAATTAAAAGTAAGAAATGGAAGGATCTGCACTATCTGACCAAATTTCTAGAGAGAGCAGATTCCAGGGCATTTTATCAACCGAGTTAATATCTCTTGATCATCCAGAAGACAACAGTGATGAATATGTCGATGACCCACCAATAGACGCTTAACGCAGGAGAAAAGTGGCACGAGTCCAGAGTTGAACATCATCTTTTGTTTGTTACGTTACTAATTTTGAGTAAAAGTTCATTTTGTAAAATCTATTTTACCAATAAACACACTGTTTAGCAAAGATTTCCTTTACGACTTATTTTTTGATCAATTTTACTTCCCAACAAGTAAGTAAACCTTAATTACCGATTTTCTCAAAATCAGCCCGGATAGACTAATGTCGTTATTCCCCGGTACCCTTCATATGTCAATACAAAACAAAGAGTTAGCTAATTTTTTCTTCCTTAAGGTACCCAGCAAAAATATTGGAGGTCGACCACCAAGAGAATGAAGTGCTTATCCATTTTGAGAAATTCTCCAGTAAATACGACGAATGGGTGAGCATGTCAAGCTCCAGGCTGCGGCCATTGCAGCAACAGACCTTGGAAACTGTAACCGCAGTTCCGCCGGCAAGCAAGAAAGTATCTGGTACTACAGAACAGTTTGAAGTTGGTGAAAGATGTTTAGCAGCATGGAGCAACTCGCAGAAGTTTCCAGCAACGGTTTCCAAAGTGTTGGAGAATAGTAAGTGATTCGAACGGGCAGCCGTATTACGTGACTTAAAAAATGGCGTCGAGTAGATTGACTCTATACTTCCTACGCCTTTGTTGGAGGTTTCAAAGAAAAGGGATGGGTAAACTCGTTTCAAAATGCGAAATCGAATCGTGATTCAAACCGGCAGCCATATTACATGACTTAAAAAATGGCGTAAAGTAGATTGACTCTATTCTTCCTACGCCTTTGTTGGAGGTTTCAAAGAAAAGGGATGGATGAAATCGTTTCAAAATGCGAAATCGAATCGTGATTAGATAGATTCACTTAGATATGATGAATCCTCGACATCTGTATATCTCTATCATATTTCCTGTTTCCATGGCATATGCAGGGAAACATGTGTGACTTAATATGTCTAACAGGTACATAGTATCACTGAGATCAGGAGCTTCTTATTAATAGAAAGTATTTTAGCGACATCAAATATGCAATAATTTACAACCATTAACCGCATACAGCCTCCCCTCCAAACAATGTTTAAGAATGATTAAGAATGTCTGAAACGTTGTAACACTATGTTCCAATGATTTTATTTCTGCCGACTCTGAATCAATTTTCAACATACAACTTTTTGTGGAAGTGTATCTGCATCCAAAACTTTTTGAAAAGCCGGGGATAGCAAATTTTCTCAGGGAGAGCAAAAGTCCTCGAAATTGTAGCCAAAATTAGGGCCGTTACTATTTATTATTTATATAAATGATATCTCTGACATTTTAGAACACTGCAAAATTGAAATATTTGCGGACGATACACTTATACAGGGTGGCGCATCGAAAACGAAACAAACGCATTTACTGGCAGCTCCGTTTTTTTTTTTTTTGGAAAAACGCTCCGACCCGTCGATTTTGTTTTCGAGAGGGACACAAGTTTGGCAAAAATCACATTAACACGTGCAGCTCCGTGGGCGGGGTGACACCAACCCTAAAATCTGAAATGGAAAGGGGGGTCGAGTGATTCCTTATTTTGAAGGTCTTTCAATTCCCTTTATAATGATGTAAAATACATGAGCTTCAGTTCAGTAGTTTTGAAGATTCATTGATTTAAAGCTTAAAGTAGACTTTAATAGGTACATCAGATTAGTTTGTACTACTTTCAGAAGAAATTTGACTAAAAGATTTTACTTAATAAGTAAATGCTTTTCTTGACTACGCCCATGGTTTGTTTATGATTTTGTTGTATATATAGCACATAAGCATTTGGACACTGCTTTAGAACTGTTAAATAGTGATATTGAAAAAATTATGAATTGGTTAAATGTCAATAAACTTAAACACTAATAAAACAAAATGTATGTCAATAGGGAAACATTTAAAAACATAAAAAATGAGGTAATGGAGTCATTTAAATATCTTGGTATATATGTGGATAGTAAGCTACTGTTTCACGAACATTATGAATACATTGTTTCAAAAATATCGAAAAAGATAAATTAGTTCTATAAAGTTTCCCATAATCTTAGTATGTATTCCATAAAAATTGGGTATAACACTATAATTCTTCCCCATTTTTTATATTGTTCAACCATCTTGTTTACAGCAAATGAAAACATATTTTCAAAATTACAAATTCTACAAAATAAAGCTATGAGAATCATTTTAAATAAAAACAAATATACTATGATTAAGTCTATGTTAGAAGAACTGCAGTGGTTGGATGTGAAAAATTTCATATATTATTTAGTTCTCGTTTTCATATTCAAATTAAAAAACCATTTCATCTGCAAAATTGTAATAGTAGTATAACTAGTAAATCTATATTTCAAAAGGGAGTATTTGAATTTAATAAATTGAATAATGATATTAAATAAAGTTCGAATTTAAAATGTTTAAGGTGAAATTAAAAAATCACTTTATGAATAATCAAAATTCATAGTTACGTAATTACAGAAAATGGGTTGAAGAAAAATATGTAACTGAATCATTATACATAATTGACATTGTAGCATTAATTCTAAATAAATCTTCAACAACAAATCATGATAAATATGCAACTTTCAATTATTCTTTATGAGACTGTTAGACTCGATGGATTTGATCCTTTCTTATACATGCTCATAGCTAACTTTTTCCTTGAAGAAAGTAACTGATGACAGCATTGCGTGGAATGTGCAGAGTAACCTACAGGACGCCATTTTTTGTGTATTTTTTATTTAGGGTGTCCTGAAAGTTGGGACTCTCATGTTTGCTATACCAAAGCGGCAAAACAACACTGAAAACGTAAAAAAACAAATTGAAGAAATATGCTTACCTTTTCCAAAATTTGCAACATTTGGCTGTCTAGGTCGTCAGATGTATTCAACCAGACGGCTTTTGCACGATACAAACAAACATATGCAGGTATGATGGAAAGGAACATCGGGGACGATGGCGACGATCTGAGTACCTAAGATCTTGAAGATGCTCATATCAAATCGATAACTACATAACACTGGACAACAAATTTTAGTTTTTTAATTATATCTTGTGGGAAAAGTGCACTTCTTTGTTAATTTTGAGGCGCTGAATCCAAAAATGACAATGAAATAAAAAAATTAGTTGCGGTTTAGAAAAAAAACTTTTTATTTTTAAGGATATATTAAAAAAAGTAACAAGATTCATATACTTATACGAATTACTATATGCGCTGTCTTTTTGCTGTTCTTTTATGGGTCGTTTCTGGGGCATCTCTACCAAGAGTCCAACAGTAGTCTGCAAGCATGGAAGGATTCCACTTTCCCTGGTACCTTTTTTCCATTGTTGTAATATCCTGATGAAAACGTTCGCCGTGCTCATCACTTACGGCTCCGCAATTGTCAGGAAAAAAGTCCAGGTGTGAGTGTAGGAAATGTATCTTAAGAGACATATTACTGCCCATCTTTTGATACGATGACAGCATATTTTTGACAAGGGTTTTATAGTTGTCAGCTTTTCTATTTCCCAAGAAATTAGTGACCACCAGACGGAAATCATTCCAAGAAGTTTTTTCAATACCTGTAAAGTGTTTTCAAACTGTGTATCTTTCAAAATATTTCGAATCTGTGGCCCAACAAAAATACCTTCTTTAACCTTTGCCTCACTTAGTCTTGGAAATTTCTGACGCAGGTATTGAAAAGCTGACCCATCTCTATCTAATGCCTTGACAAAGTTTTTCATTAGGCCCAACTTGATATGCAGTAGTGGTAATAAATTTTTTTTCGAATCTACTAATGGCATATGCTGTATATTTTTTTGACCTGGCTCTAGGAATTGACGAACAGGCCAGTTTTGTCTGGTGTAATGAAGTGCCTTTGCCCGACTGTCCCATTCACACAAAAAACAGCAAAACTTTGTGTAGCCTAGCTGCAGCCCCAAGTAAAAGTGCAACAACTTTCAAATCGCCACAATATGCCATACAGGAAGAGATGGTAAAATATTTCCAATATGCAATAACACTGCCTTTAAACTCAATGTTGTACTGTCTATAAACAATCTCCATTCTTCTGGGTTATAGTTTATATTTAAAGCCGCCAGTAAGCCGTTAATGTTACTGCAGAAAACCAAGTTATTCTCCATATTGAAAAACGGTTCTAAGTCTTTGTGGCGTTTACGAAAAACATACCGAAACATCGTCTTCTAACAAGTTCCACTGCTGCAGTCTTGATCCAAGTAACTCTGCCTTACATTTTGGAAGTTCTAAATCTCTTACAAGATCATTTAATTCTGACTGTGTTATTTTGTGCGGTTGGTGGCATGACGTGCTCGGTATAAAATCAGGATCTCTTGACGTTGATGGCATATCTTCTTCCTGACGAATCACTCGATCGCCATGATCTGATCCGTTTCTGATTCGCAAGTGAGGATTCTGGGGGTTTTGGAATAGGATTTTTGTCACTGTGAGGCACAGGTCTCATCGCAGATGGTATGTTTGGGTAGTTAATAACCGATTTTTTTTTCTTGGACATACCTGTGGCTTGTCCAACACAAGGTACCATGCAAAAGTAACAATCATCAATATGATTTGTAGGCTCTCTCCAAACCATTGGGACAGCAAAGCGCATAGACCGTTTTTTGCCATTTAACCAGCTCCTCAGACTTGAAGCACATGTATTACAGCAGATGTGGGGTGCCCACTGTTTGTCTTGATCACCTAGTTTACAACCGAAATAAAGCTGATATGCCTTTGTTATTAGTGGAGTAATAGACCGTCTCTGAGACGCAAAAGTCACTTCACCACACACGTAACAAAACTGATCTGGATTGTTTACACACTTTCGAGACATCTTGCATGAACGCTGTCAGCCAACTGAGGAAAAAATGGCGAATATAAATAAATATAATGTACACGTATGTATAATGTAACACAATCATGCCGATTACATCATCTTTCCTTGCCGAATATAAAAATGTAGCACGTGCATTCTTGTGAATTACAGTACAGTATTAACACTGTCACAGCAGGAACACATATAATTACCGTATCTCTAAAACTTGAACTAATATTGAAAAAATAAGTTTCATTCCGGTTTTAGCACATTAAAAATAGTAATATTTTGTTGATTTTATTTAGGATATTTTTTGGCTGTTGATCAGTGTAATTGCTCTAGAAATTTCGGTTATGCAAATCCGGTTTGTTTATAAACTAGGTTAATCAAGACATTACGTGAGTTCTGATTTGAATACTGAACCACATAGTATTAGTTAGATCAGCATCACACGTTTTGACGGAGGAGGGTTTGTGGGAGGGGAAGCAGGCATGGCCGCGCTGGCTCATATATTGCTTTTTGGAACCTAATATTTTGATTATCTCAAAGCTGGGGTATCTATGTTACTAAAAAAAGCGTATTGAGGATATAGTGTACATTCGACAAACGACGTCCTAATTCTCTTCCAGATGCCTACGAAGTCCTGTTCGATGACGGCTTCGTGAAGACGCTGAAAGGCCACCGAATGTCGAAATCGGGCGCCAAGCCCCTGCAAGCCTCCCCGTTATTCGAACCGATCCAAAGTAGCAAACAGGACCGCAGGGAGAAGAAAAAGAAGCTGAACGTGGCGACGCTGTTCAAGAAGCGGCAACGCGCTCCCACCGGCGGTGCAGGTGGCGGAAGCGGCAGCGGAGGGGAAGCGGCAGAGGGGGAGAAGCCCGCCAAGAAAGTCCGGCATAAGGCGGAGACTCCGCTTAACGTCTCAGCGGCTGCCGACACAGAGGATATACAGAATTGGAGGCCGTTGTATGTATTTTTTGGATGTTGTTTTACAATTTGAGACAGACACAGAGTGTTGCAAAATATAAGGGTCAATATAACACGTAAAAAGATAAAAAAAGCTCGTATCGGGTTTTCTAACAGGGACTTGACAACTTTGAACTTTCACTGTTATCGCGCCTTTAAATCAATTACTAAACTGTCAGTGTCAAAACATTCGGTAAAGAAAACATTTTCATCATGGTGAAGTACACGAACGAACAACGCTTACAAATTAATAACACTGGACAACAAATTTTAGTTTTTTAATTGTATCTTGTGGGAAAAGTGCACTTCTTTGTTAATTTTGGAGCGCTGAATCCAAAAATGACAATGAAATAAAAAAATTAGTTGCGGTTTAGAAAAAAAACTTTTTATTTTTAAGGATATATTAAAAAAAAGTAACCAGATTCATATACTTATAAGAATCACTATATGCGCTGTCTTTTTGCTGTTCTTTTATGGATCGTTTCTGGAGCATCTCTACCAAGAGTTCAACAGTAGTCTGCAAGCATGGAAGGATTCCACTTTCCCTGGTACCTTTTTTCCATTGTTGAAATATCCTGATGAAAACGTTCGCCGTGCTCATCACTTACGGCTCCGCAATTGTCAGGAAAAAAGTCCAGGTGTGAGTGTAGGAAATGTGTCTTAAGAGACATATTACAGCCCATCTTTTGATACGATGACAGCATATTTTTGACAAGGGTTTTATAGTTGTCAGCTTTTCAATTTCCCAAGAAATTAGTGACCACCAGACGGAAATCATTCCAAGCAGTTTTTTTCAATACCTGTTAAAGTGTTTTCAAACTGTGTATCTTTCAAAATATTTCGAATCTGTGGCACAACAAAAATACCTTCTTTAACCTTTGCCTCACTTAGTCTTGCAAATTTCTGACGCAGGTATTGAAAAGCTGATCCATCTTTATCTATTGCCTTGACAAAGTTTTTCATTAGGCCCAACTTGATATGCAGTGGTGGTAATAAATTTTTTTTCGAATCTACTAATGGCATATGCTGTACATTTTTTGACCTGGCTCTAGGAATTGACGACCAGGCCAGTTTTGTCTGGTTTAATGAAGTGCCTTTGCCTGACTGTCCCATTCACACAAAAAACAGCAAAACTTTGTGTAGCCTAGCTGCAGCCCAAGTAAAAGTGCAACAACTTTCAAATCGCGACAAATATGCCATTGGTGCTCATCATATTTTATGCATGTCAATAGGTACTTCATATTGTCATATGATTCTTTCATGTGAACTGCATACCCTACAGGAAGAGATGGTAAAATATTTCCAATATGCAATAACACTGCCTTTAAACTCAATGTTGAACTGTCTATAAACAATCTCCATTCTTCTGGGTTATAGTTTACAGGGTGACTTCGAAGTTGAGTCATTTATTTTAACAGTGAGTAGATCTGATCAAAAGAAATGTTTTTTTCCTTTACCATTTTTCTGGTAAAATTAAAGTAACAAAGTTATAGCCCTTTGGAAGTTTGAGTACCGCCCTGTCTCAATGTGCTCGTGTTTGGCGACAACGGATATAATCCGCCGTATCGGTTCACCGCATCGGAAACAAAAAAGCGAAAGAATTTGGAACGAATTATTTCATTCATTTATATACAGTCAGTGTCAGTGAATAGTTGTATCTGTTGCGTGGCTCAAACGAAATAAAAAATGGCACATGTTTATGCGGATCGGTTTCCCAATCGAGTGCAACCAACCCCTCGTGCCTTTGTTAATGTAGTACAACGGGCTCGTGAATCAGGTGACTTAAGACGATCAAATACAGGTCCGCACTGAAATACTTGTCGGGAGGATACTTTATAAAACAAAGTAAACATTTTTTTTTTAATTTTTTTTTTATTTTTACACACATATTTAGGTTTATCTTCCTTTTACAATCATTATCTGAAAATTAATGACTCAACTTCAAAGTCACCCTGTATATTTAAAGCCGCCAGTAAGCCGTTAATGTTACTGCAGAAAACCAAGTTATTCTCCATATTGAAAAATGGTTCTTTGTGGCGTTTACGAAAAACACATACCGAAACATCGTCTTCTAACAAGTTCCACTGCTGCAGTCTTGATTCAAGTAACTCTGCCTTACATTTTGGAAGTTCTAAATCTCTTACAAGATCATTTAATTCTGACTGTGTTATTTTGTGCGGTTGGTGGCATGACGTGCTCGGTATAAAATCAGGATCTCTTGACGTTGATGGCATATCTTCTTCCTGACGAATCACTCGATCGCCATGATCTGATTCGTTTTCTGATTCGCAAGTGTAGGATTTTGGGGGTTTTGGAATAGGATTTTCGTCACTGTGAGGCACAGGTCTCATCGCAGATGGTATGTTTGGGTAGTTAATAACCGATTTTTTCTTCTTGGACATACCTGTGGCTTGTCCAACACAAGGTACTATGCAAAAGTAACAATCATTAATATGATTTGTAGGCTCTCTCCAAACCATTGGGACAGCAAAGCGCATAGACCGTTTTTTGCCATTTAACCAGCTCCTCAGACTTGAAGCAGATGTATTACAGCAGATGTGGGGTGCCCACTGTTTGTCTTGATCACCTAGTTTACAAACGAAATAAAGCTGATATGCCTTTGTTATTAGTGGAGTAATAGACCGATTACATCATCTTTCCTTGCCGAATATAAAAATGTAGCACGTGCATTCTTGTGAATTACAGTATATTAACACTGTCACAGCAGGAACACATATAATTACCGTATCTCTAAAACTTGAACTAATATTGAAAAAATAAGTTTCATTTCGGTTTTAGCACATTAAAAATAGTAATATTTTTTTGATTTTATTTAGGATATTTTTTGGCTGTTGATCAGTGTAATTAAAATTTACTACCGAAATTCCGAGTCGGTAACTGCAACTTCAAGAGTGTTAACGCCTAATTCTCGTCCGAGTAGACAAGCAATTAATAGTCTAGTGAAAAATTTGAGTCCACATATTAGCTGCTTGATGTTCCTGTGCCAGTGAGACAAGTTGGTCAAAGTGCCGAGAATATTGCTTCCGTTCAAACTTCCGTCGCAAACGAACAGAACACGTCAATTCCACGGCGTTCTCAAGATTTGGGCATCGCTCCGACCACATTATGGCGAATTTTGTGAAGAGATATTGGCCTGCACCCTTATAAGATCAAGTTAACCCAAGAACTAAAGTCGTTTGATCATACGAACCGACTTGCGTTCTCTAATTGGGCTCTAGAAATGTTGCAAGAAAATGACCAATTTCATCGCAAAATCATCTTCAGTGATGAGGCGCATTTTTGGCTAAACGGCTTCGTCAACAAACAGGTGAAAACCCTCATGTGCTTCAAGAAACACTACTTCATCCACAAAAAATAACTGTATGGTGTGGTTTTCATTCGGTGGTGTCAGTGGGCCGTTTTTTTTTTTCGTTGATGAAAATGACCGACACGTTACAGTCAACAGAAACATGTTGCAACGTTATTTTTTTGGTTAGTTGGATGGGCTAGTCATTAAAACAAGACGGTGCCACAAGCCACACAGTGGATGTAACAATCGACATATTGAAATCAAAATTCGGTGAACGTTTTATATCAAGAAATGGACATGTTGAATAGCCGCCTAGATCGTGTGATTTAACACCTCTAGACTTTTTTTTGTTAGGCTACATTAAATCATTGGTCTACGCCAACAAGCCGGCGTCGTTAGGGGAGCTCAGAGCCAATATTGAACGAGACATAGCGGCCGTTTCTGTCCAAATATGTGGCAGAGTTATTGAAAATTGTGTTCAACGAATCGATCGCTGCGAGGGTGCCCGTAGTGGGCATATGAACGAGGTCGAATTCAGTACATAAATGTTTTGAGTATACTTCAAACCAATAATAAAATTTTTTAGGTATCTCAAAAGGTTCGCGATTTATTTGAAAAGAAAGTTAAGTCCTTAATGGAAAACCCTTTATAAGCATACATCTGGAAATGCTACTTTTCCGTTTGAACTTGCCCGTTTTTGATAGTTCACATTACATTTTCAGCAAACTGTGATACTAAGGCCAGGCCGTCTAGATAAGTGGCAGCTTTTACAAATGCATCGACGAAATCAGCAATTTGAAGTCAGAAAAAATTTGAATTTGAACCAGACATTTATTTTTACTTCTCACGCATACTGGCGTGGAAGTATTGTAATCGCGAAAAATGAGATATATTTTTTGAACTTTATATGACATCACGAAAAACCATATCTCTCGGTCTGTCTGTTTGTTTGCCCGCTAATCTTATAACCGCCTATAACTTGAGAAGTGTCGCTCGGATTTCTACACAATGTCACTACTATGCCAAAGACGCAAAATCTTTGTAGTTTTTGAAATCGGTCAAGTGGCGGTAGAGAAAAAAGCTTATAACGAAATATGGAAAAATATCGCTCAAACTTCGTTTTTTGACGTTTCAGATGATCATGATCATTTTTGAAAAACATTTTTAAGGTAAAATAACTTGGGGATGGGGATTGCAAGGGAGTGTAGAGAGCTTATCTTAATTTTTTGATGCTAGTTCATTAAATGTATTACCAACAGCCATATTAACTATTACAAAATTATTTGCTATTCATACTGGCAAGTCTCTATGTTTAGCGGAAGAACAGTCCATTTTGGAAAAAAATATCTTTGAAACTACTTAAAAACTACCTAAAAGTTTTTTTACAGAATGTTCTCCTTTATTAACGTCAGTCAGCAATTGAAACAGCAATCGAGCTGGCACCTTTTGTAGTGGATGCAGCTTTGAGGACGTGATCCTTATTCTTGCAAAAGCAGCTTAGATAGCCACATGTTATAAATGTTTCCCTTTTCTATTTCCAGGTGGCACAAAGGGCGGCCAATCGGCACGGACGCAATGTTAGAGACAAGTGACGGCATCAAGCACACCGTCATCGTGCCCGATCCGCGGCTTCCTGAAGGCTGGGCGAAACATTTGCTGCGCAGGAATATCAAAGGAGGCGGCGTTAGGTGGGACACGATCATTGTCAGGTAACTTCTGACACATTTCTCTGCTCCTTTATCACCATTCCGATCGTCAATGGCAACCGAGATCACAGTTTATAATACGGTTTACTGGTCGGTCAAAGGTAGTTGATATAATCCATACAGATATTTAGAAGGCATTTGATCACGTTGATCATTATTTTCTTCTGGATAAGCTTAGGACCGTAGGTCTACCTGAGGGACTCTTGTCGCTCCTGAGTTCATACTTGATGGACAGAAGGTTGTTTGTTGAATATAGTGGTTATAGTTATTATCAGGCCACATCTGGGGTGCCTCAAGGATCGAATCTAGGCCCATTATTGTTCCTGATCGTTATTAACGATTTGTCTCTTGAGCTCAAGTGTTTGCATCTATTTTTTGCTGACGACGTTAAGATTTACGCATCGGTCGAGTCAATTGATGATTGTCTCATGCTGCAGGATAATTTAGACTTAATTTCTTCATGGTGCTCGCGAAACTGTCTTGATTTAAATGTTTCTATATGTAAAGTTGTGTCTTATACAAGAAAGACTAATTTATTTAATATATGATGATTATAACGTCAACGGTCAGGTTCTAAACAGATGCTACTCTTTTAAGGACCTTGGAGTAACCTTTGATAGCAGGCTAATGTTTAGCGAACATATACTTAATATCTCATCGGCTGCCACCAGACTACTTGGCTTCTGTATCAGAAACTGGAAGGGGTTCTCCAATGTCAGTACTTTAATGACTTTGTTCGGTACTTTTGTCAGAAGCAAGTTGGAATATACAACCCTGATCTGGTCTCCAATATACCTAAATTCAGTTTCAATGATTGAAGGCATTCAACGTAAGGCTATTGAGTATTTTTACGTGAAACGTACTGGTTCTTATCCAGAAAGAGGTTTTTGTCATCATACCCTTTTGAATTAGACGTAATATGTTTGCCTTATCGTTTTTATATGACCTTATGCACAATCAAATTGACTGTCCGTTACTTGAAAAAATATATTTCCGCATTCCAAGGCTTGAAAGTCGTCAACAATCGGCCTTTTATTGACAAGCAGGTCGGACGAACGTAATGTTGAAATCTCCAATTTATGTAACGTGCAGTCTGATGAACTCTAGTTGTGATCTGTGTGATATTTATAATGACAGCTATAAATCAATCTTAAATTGCTATAAGTCATCGACTG
Source organism: Acanthoscelides obtectus (assembly GCA_963669975.1). NCBI lineage: Eukaryota > Metazoa > Arthropoda > Insecta > Coleoptera > Chrysomelidae > Acanthoscelides > Acanthoscelides obtectus. Next base: position 10,488,964 of record CAVLJG010000004.1, read on the forward strand.
TTCTCTGAACTTACTTAGGCCAATTGATGCTAAGTTTCCAATGTATCTCTTTATTTTTTTTTTGTTAACGTATTTGAGCTTTTCCTGTAATATAAACAGCTGACGGTAAAAAGCTAGGTTATTTGTTTATGGCTAAGTACGTTTCTCGGCATAACTCTTTACAGGGCCCAGATAAAACTAGCCTTGAGTTCTGCCGCCAGATAAAATATGTTTCTGTGTCTGACAAATTTTCTGCTGCAAAATGCTTAAAAATGCTATAAAACAATACATTGCAGTATTTGAGATACGGAAATTATTTCTTTGTCAGTTTGTTTATTTTAATTCAAATTCTATTATTATGTATTGTTTGTATAAAATCCCCCAATAGATAAGTTTTATAAAACAATATTTCCCTTAAAATGTTATCTTTCGAAGTCGAAAATATATTTTTTTAAAAGCAAGCCCAAAAAACGAGGAAATAACTAAAAATTTAAGCTTTTTTTAATTTTGTTTGATCAATCATTATAAATAAAGACAAATATGCTAAGATTAAGTCTATGTTAGAAGAACTGCAGTGGTTGAATGTAAAAAAATTGTGTTAGGTCTCATTCATCAAATCAAAAAATCGTTTATTACCACCACATTTAGAAAAATTTACAAAATTAAATAGTAATTAAAATAACTACCAAACTAGAGGCAGTATAGATTTTCATCTGCAAAATTCATGACTAAAATTGTAGTAGTAAATTGACGTTTCAGAAACACGTATAACCAAATCACTCGGTTGGTAAACACCAAAGTCATCCGATGTTTCAATACCGACATAAAAGATGGCTCACCCGATATTTAAATTGAATAATGACATTAAACAGTGTTCAAATTTAAAAATGTTGCAGGTGAAATTAAAAAATCACTTTATGAATACCCAAAATGCATAGCGATGTAATTTCAAAAGACAAGAATTACAGAAAATTTATTCAAAAAATGTGTATACAAAATTGCCATGCGCCTCACTCAATTCAACAAAGGCACTGGCCACATTTTGTATGTTTTTTTATTCCCACGTGATTTCACACCCATTAGATAATCGTATCGTTGATTCCAGTCCTGAAAACAGGAGATTCAGATCGAAGTACGAAATCCGCGTCTACCTAGAAGCCAACCCAATCGGTACCGAAGGCATCCACGTGGATATGTTTGATTTCTGTCTGGTCAAATCGAAGCCGAAGAAAGTCAAACGCCAACCCACAGAAGTACCTGAATTGGCACCTGTACCGCCACCACCAGTTTTGGAGCCGCAAGAAGATTCGCAAATGACAGAGGAGCAAGACTCTCAAGACGAAGGTAAAACCCTACTTAAACACTAATGTATTCCGCACTTACAGTATTTATTTATTTACGGTTTTCCATTACATAAAACAACATTGTTTTTTTTATTACAATATCTTCATATGAACTTTTAAACTAAACAAGAACTAAAGATTCAAGTGATACCCAACCTGCTTGTATACTAAGTGACATATAAATCCGAACACCCATTTTAAATGGTTTTATTTTAATAAAAGTTGGTGAATGTATTTATCTTACTGTAAATAACAAGTGAAAAAATGTTCAGCCTTATCAGTTGGACATTACGGTTTTTATACTGCTTTTTTTAATTCACTAACGCTCTAAAAATGAATATTTCAGCCGCAGTAAAGAATCAACGTTGGCGGATTTTGGTTCTTGACATCCTTTACGATCGGTTACGATGCCTAGAGTACGGAGACCTGTACGATTTCGTCAACTTAGTGAGTTTGATACTGGCCGTATAGTGGGACTTCGGGAAGCTGGACTTTCTTTTCGGGCAATTGCAGTTAGAGTGCAAAGAAGTGTAGACACTGTGGTTAGGTGTTGTCAGGCATGGCTTCGAGAAGGCCGTACGCAAAGAGCAAGGGGCACTGGACGCCGCCGTAGAACAACAGACCGTGAAGATCGCCGCCTAAGATTATTGGCCTTAAGGGACCGTTTCTCCACTACCAGGTCCATTGCAAATGAATGGTTTGCAGAACACGGAAGACCTATTGGCATGCGAAGTGCTTACCGACGAATGAGAAGTTTTGGCTTGTTTTCATACCGGCCACACTGGGTCCTCCCTTTAACTCGAGAACACCGACGTAATCGCCTTAAGTGGTGCAGACAACGGTCACTCTGGGATCAGGAATGGAACAGTATTGTCTTTAGTGACGAGTCTCGATTTTGTTTAGGCATGCACGATGGTCGTGCCAGGGTTAGAAGGCGACGTGGTGAAAGGAGGAATCCACAGTTTTTTGTTGAAAGACATGTTCATCACACTGTTGGAGTTATGGTTTGGGGTGCTATAGCTTATGGTTCCAGGTCACCTTTAATCTTTATCAGAGGTAACATGAACGCGCAGCGTTATATCCACGAAGTTCTAGAACCCCATCTTTTACCCTATCTTGACACCCTGGCAGATCCAACTTTCCAACAAGATAATGCCCGACCACATGTTGCAAGAGTCACAATAGACTTTTTTCAACATAATGATGTCACATTGTTACCATGGCCACCAAGATCTCCCGACTTGTCCCCAATTGAGGACGTGTGGGATATGATGGGTAGGAGATTGCTCAATTTGCAACGTCCTCCTCAGACTCTAGAAGCACTTCGAGAGGAGTTGGTGGTTGCCTGGAATGAGATACCACAGGAGGACATTGAACACCTGATCAGAAGCAGGCCTAGGCGCGTTGGAGAATGCGTAGCACATCAGGGTGCATCCACACATTATTAAAGGTCAAAGGGCTTTAAAGCAGTGCAATCATTTTGAAATTTTTATCATTTACTTATTATGCTTCATTAAGTACTTATACAAAATTTTATTAAAATAAAACCATTTAAACTGGGTGTTCGGATTTATATGTCACTTAGTATATTTAAAACCTGACGAAGCTAAATAGAAAAATTTTGCTATATTGCTACACATTTTCGATATTTCCGAAATATTTATTTTAATGTGAGCTGCTTCGACGCATACAACTTTGTTAGCTATTGTTGCCTGAGTTTGTAGCCTTCCAGATGGGAAATTCTGACAAGTGTGTCTACATATTGCAGACTTAGATATAGCCGAGATATTATATCCGGACCATATGCTTCGATATGGTCATGATGGCTCATAGGTACAGCCAAATATTGCTTCAAAAATATTGCTTTAGTTAGATGCTTCATAATAGTAATTGTAGAGGATCTCAAAGAAATCCAAGTACGAGTTTTTCGGACCGTATAGCTTGGAGTGTCGTTAATTGTCTACTATCTAAAAGAATTTTTTCATATTTTTTCAGACAACTCCAATAGCTTAAAGATCCTGTTTGAAGACAACGCGTTCAAGTGTCCGATCGAGGGTTGCGGAAAGAACTTCCGCAGGGAGAATCTGGCTCAGATGCACGTGAAGCATTATCATCCAGAATATACCAAGTTCCTAGATTCCACTCCAAATGTAGCTGATCTTGCTTATGCTAGAACGGTGGGAGAAAATCTGGACAAATCGCCAGGTAATCACAATGAGCCTCTCAGATCTTAAATACCTCTTGCTTCTCCACTTTTTTGTTTATTAATTCATAATAGTCAAAAAGAATTGAACTACGGTGCAAAAAGATTTCGATCTCACTTTCGTGAGTGGTAAGTTAAAAATTGAACCAGCGACGGTCGTGGACAGTTCACGGGATCACGATTCAGTTTATTCGATGAAGGATTAGTAGAATTTGAGTTCAGATTTCAGCGGTATGTTAGCGAAAAGGTTGAGAGTCACGTTGACAGATAATAAATAAAAGAAACTTTGTTGGGTTAGGAAATATAAACTTTGCATGAAAAAATTTTGACAGACGCTGAACTAGGAAATGACTATCCTGAAAATTTAAAAAAATGCTAAAAAGTTTATTTTGATTTCCACCTGGATCGCGTTTCACCACACATTTCAAAGGTAGATTACGATCTGCCTTGATCCCGACTGACTTGTCCACGCCTGAAAATCAAGAAAAAAAAATAAATTTACGAAACCTAATTTAGCTGCTTTTTGGGTTCTCAAGATTTAGAAATTTGGAATGAACTAAACTAAATGGCGAAAACACTAACTGTTATTTAATAGTGATCAGTACTTTTGTGTTGGGATTTCCACCAATTTAATGCTTTTAAGTTTTGAGATTTTCTTCATCAAACATTATGTCAGAAATATGATCTGAATTGAGTTATTAGTGGCAAAAATCCGGAAAAATGGGAAGTAGTTCTTTTGCGGCTTTCAAAGCACAACTCTTCTCGCCGTCTGCTAATAGATGTTGTGGTTTTGTCGGATCAAGAAGACATGCTAGCAGATGATATGGAGTGATGCATTGTTCATATCGGTGTCCAACCTTTTGTATTTGACTTGAAGTCAAGTCTGTCTCCTCAAACTTTGATTCTAGATTTTTGAATACTTGTACGACATCTGAAAGGGTTGCATCACTTATTTGAAGTCTTTTGATGGCAACATAAATAGACTTCAAAGACTCTTCAGTAGATCTTTTCAAATAAATATATAAATGTTTTTCTCTTATTACGGCATAGGTTTCATTTTTATGCTCGTCGCTAATTTTCAGGAGTTTTGGCCACGATTCACCGAATGCCAGTGTATTCTACCTCGTCATTAGGTAGACCAATTTTTTTAATTTATTCGATATTCCAATGAAATATTGCCAAACGGGGTATTTTTTACCACCACTTCGAGATATTTCAGCTTTCTTTTGAAAACACACTACGATTTAAACAAGAAAGGAAAGTTTCTTTTTATGTCGCTGAGGAGATTTACTCATTATAAATGGACCACAAATATTTTTGGGTGAATAGAGAAAAATAATGAAAATAAGTTGTTTCAAAGTTCGCTTTTGCCATATTTAAGGAAAAAAATTAATAAAATTGATACACATCAAAATAATCACGATTTAATTTATTTTATACATAAATGATTTACCTGCCATAGTCAAAACATTCAAAATTCAGATTTTCGCCGATGAGACTATGATTTATATAAGTACTAAAAATATTCAGAGTGGTATCTCTTATATAAGTAAAGACTTCAAACTTGCCTCAAAATGGTTAGCATGTAACAGACTAAAATTAAATACAAGTAAAACGAAAGCTATGTTAATCAGAAAAAAGCAATGTACAAATGTTCAACTGAATATTGATGGTGAAGATATTGAATTCATAGAAAATTTTAAATACCTGTGGGTTTTTGTTGACTCTCGATTAATTTTTGATATTCATTATGAAAAAGTTATAAATAAAATTAGTAGTAAAGTGGGATATTTATCCAGTTTCTGGATGTCTCAGTTCATATAGCAGAAAAATTATCTATAATACCATCATTCTTCCAAATTTCTTGTACTGTTCGACTATTCTATATTTAGCAAATAATTCAATTTTTGAAAGACTGCAAATATTACAAAATAAGTGCATGAGAATAATACTGAATAAAGATGAATATACTTCAATTAGACAAATGCTTAGCAAATTAAAATGGCTCAATGTAAAATTTTTTATCAAATGTCTTGTAATGATATTCATTTATAAAGTAAAAAATAATATATTTCCATCAAGTCTAACTAATTTAACATCATCAAATGTTGACCATCATTTACATAATACCAGAAATAAAGATGACTTCCATTTAATGACCAAAAAGTATAACTTATGCTACAAATCTGTATTCCATCAAGGGTTGATTGAATATAATAAATTATACACAGAGATAAAAGACCAGAAAACTTTGACAAAATTTAAAGGAAAATTGAGGAATCACTTGTTAAATCTACAATTATAGGTTGCCCAGCATTTACATCATACATCATATGGCTTGAATTTACTAATTCCAAGTTGTTTACGATTATTCTGCTTACGTAGCCAAATGTGCTAAATAAATCTTTCTACTACTACTACTACTACTACTACTAATTTGAAAAGTCGGATTTTTTGATTTTTTCAAAAAAAATCCTGATTTTTTGCAACAGTGAAAAATATTTTGATTTCAATCCAGGTCCTTCGAACAGACCGCCGGTATTAAAACCAGCTACGAAAGCTTCGACACCAAAAACGTCAAAATTGGCTCAGTCTCCTCATCCAGAGATGCCAGATTTAAGACCTATGGGTTCCCAATCTCCTAACACTATAATGAAATGCAAGGACGCTGAAATTATCAAGCTACTGAATGCGAAACCTTCCGACAAGAATGAACTAGACACAGCACAGGTATGTTGAAAATATATAGAAAATGTTTTCTGTTGATACATTTCGCTAGAGTACATTGCACAAACGGTTCTCGAAAAATCCTCTACATTTCCATGTTTTAGGGATATTCATCTGGCGTAACGCCTGTTGGCTATCCAGACATGAAACTGAAGGACTTGTTGAACAAGTCTGAAGGTGTTCCGAAAAGAGATGAACTTAGTAAGCCGTTTACAGTTAGTCGATCTGCTGGTATCAAGACTTTGCTGCCTATTGTGAGACAACAAGTTGACGACCTACCTCAGAGTGAGTGCATATTTTTTTTGAATATTTCGTGATTTTCCAGTGGGTTAGTTCATTTTTTCAAGACCTCTCCCCACTTCATCGCGTATTCGCTTGGCGCGTAATTCAAATTTGAAATATGAAATTTCCACTATACACCCAGTATTTGTGGACAATAAATTGATATATATATATATATATATATATATATCACAGTTAGTACACTGCTTTAGAACCTCAAATTGTAGTAACACCGTAATTCATCCTCAATTTTATTAATACCTCAAAATTCAGCTCGTTTTACGTCGTCTGCGATTCGCCCTTATGGAAAGACTTTTTGAATCGAGGGAGGATTGTTGTCACGAAAAAACGCTAAATTTAGTTTTTGCTACAATACTCTTCGCTCAAAACAATGCCACTTTTATTTATTTTATACATAAATGATTTACCTGCCATAGTCAAAAAATGCAAAATTCAGATTTTCGCCGATGACACTATGATTTATATAAGTACTAAAAATATTCAGTCTGGTATCTGGTATCTCTTATATAAATTGAAGAGCTTTTCTCAAAGTGGTTAGCATCTAACAGACTAAAATTAAATGCAAGTAAAACGAAAGCCTTGTTAATCGGAAAAAAACAATGTACACATGTTCAACTGAATATTGATGGTGAAGATATTGAATTCATAGAAAATTTTAAATACCTGGGGGTTTTTGTTGACTCTCGATTAATTTTTGATATTCATTATGAAAAAGTTATAAATAAGATTAGTAGTAAAGTGGGATATTTATCGAGAGTTTCTGGATGTCTGAGTTCATATAGCAGAAAAATTATCTATAATACCATCATTCTTCCAAATTTCTTGGACTGTTCGGCAAATAATTCCATTTTTGAAAGACTGCAAATTTTACAAAATAAGTGCAAGAGAATAATACTAAATAAAGATAAATATACTCCAATTAGGCAAATGCTTAGCAAATTAAAATGGCTCAATGTAAAAAATTTTATCAAATATCTTGTAATGATATTCATTTATAAAGTAAAAAATAATATATTTCCATCAAGTCTAACTAATTTAACATCATCAAATGTCGACCATCATTTACATAATACCAGAAATAAAGATGACTTCCATTTAATGACCAAAAAGTATAACATATGCTACAAATCTGTATTCCATCAAGGGTTGATTGAATATAATAAATTATACTCGGAGATAAAAGACCAGAAAACTTTGACAAAATTTAAAGTAAATTGAGAAATCACTTGTTAAATCTACAATTATAGGTTGCCCAGCATTTACATCATACACCATATGGCTTGAATTTACTAGTTCTAAGTTGTTTACAATTGTGTTTATGTAGCCAAATGTGCTAAATAAATCTTTCTACTACTACTACTACTACTACTTTTTTGCTAAAGGGATCGGATTTATTCTTACTTCTACCAATTTTTTTTTTTTTGGCAGCAGGCCAGCAACAGCAACCAGCTTCTGACCCCCATCCTCCCGCGACAACGGCTAAACGCAAACGCTTGGCATCCGAAAACCCGGATCACTCCTCCAGGAGCAAACAACAACGTGGTACTCCTCCTCCCTTACCTCCTCAAACCGCCGCCTCCGACCAAAACCCTTCAACACCGCCGGTCTCTCAACCTCCAGTACCAGTCTCAGACGATTCCCAAACCCCCACAGCTCAAAAAGCATCCCCCGTCACAAAAGTCGAACCTCCCGCCTCCCAACCTGACCTACCCCCTAACAATATCATCATTGAAGGTGGAGAAGTAATCAAAATCGTTAGGATGAAACAGGAGGAGATTATAAATTGTACCTGTGGATATACTGAAGAGGATGGACTCATGATACAGTGCGAGTTGTGCCTATGCTGGCAGCACGCTTATTGCAATAATATTGAAAGGGAGAGCCAGGTGAGTATAGGTTTTATGGCCAAAATGACGTATCTCGTTTCTCTTTACTGACATTTTTAACGAACGCGCCACCCTTAGTGACCGTTCTCACCAAAGCGACGGCAACCCCTGCAGTTGATGGAAGGTGTCATCTGGAATACAAAACCTTCAGTTGACCCACTTCAAGATTTGTACCAAAATATGCCTTTATAAAGTAAACATGACTAAACTATTTACTTCTAAAACAATTTATTTTCTCAAAAACATTTTAGATACACTCTAGTCGTAAAAAATACATATTTGAAATCACTTAGACCTATAACTAATAGAACATCTGAACAAATAAACAATGTGCGAATAAATGCGCGAAGTTAACAAAGCAACAATTGAAAGATTACCATTGGGTAACATCACCTTTATTTTTTATTACTGCTGAAATTCTTTGGGGCATAGTGTTAACCAAGTTTTGACAAAAATTTGGTGTAAAACAATCCCATATTTCTTGAAACTTTTGTCTCAGTTCGGTGATTGTACGAGCTGGATGTTGTCGTAGAACCTTTTTCATCTCGTGCCACAAAGTTTCAATAGGTGTCAGATATGAACTGCTAGAAACCCATTTCAAAAATGGTACATTATTTTCTTCCATCCATTTTATAGCCTTTTTTGAGGTATGGCACGCTGCACCATCTTGCTGAAACACAAAATCTTGGCCGGATGTCAAACATTCTTCCATCACTGGTAAAAGCGATTCTTCTAAAATTGCCAAATATTTGTTTGTATCCACATTTCCACCAATAAAATGAAGTTTTCCTACTCCTTTTGATTACATACTGCCCCAGTCCATAATGGATTCTGAAAATTTCACTTTTCTCTTCAGACAGTCAACATGGAATGCTTCATTTTTTTTGCGAATAACTCTTCTGCGACTGTCACCAACACAAACTTCGAATCGGGCCTCATCACTCCATTGTATTGCACAACATTGTTGAGGTGTCCATTGTCTATGTTCTTTAGACCATCTAAGCCGATTTTTCTTTTACAGTGGAGTTAATAGTGGCTTTTCTTTGGGCTATAAACAAGTTGTGCAACTTTAGGGTTTTTACTTCACTTTTTTTATAAGAAAACTTACCTTGCAAGTGCTAAATCCTTGTTTGTGGGCCTCTCTATGAGTTGTGGACCTCGAAATTCTCCTTCCAACAGCGTCACTCCACAGAGCACTTAATTGTAAATAATTGGCACGCCTGTTTTTCACGATTATTCTTCTTAATGCTCTTCGGTCGGCATTTGTGATATTACTTTTTTTTCACTTATCGTGGCTTAATATTAACTGAACCAGTTACGTTATATCTTCGAACAATATTTTTCACACTGTATTGCGATAAGTCTAACAAAGTTGCAATTTCTGAGTTTGATTTCCCAGAATTAAAAAATTTAATTATCAGTAACCGAATTTTCTCACTAATAACCTTTCCTCTACACATTTTGAAAACCTTAACTACCCAAAACTATTTGAAACGTATTCTGACAGCTGTGATTAATAAATGAAAATAGGTTCATATGCTGTAATTGCAACATGTGTTATTTTTATGCTGCAAATTTGATTAGGGAGTGATAAAGTTGGTGTTCTCTACTATATATTATCAAAATATTCATAGTTAATATTTTAAACCTATAACACCCTGCTACATTATTATTATTTGTGTTTCATAAGAAAAAAAACTAAGATTTCAATAGTTGGGCCAACTGAAGTGGGAAGGGGCTCGTATATCACAGCTCCCCATTTTTGATCGGTCCATCATCATCACACCAAAGACACAACTTTTGTTGCTCTTGATATCACGAAAGCCTTATGCAAAGAGAGAAGCAGAGCAGCTTTGCAGATGGGTGGATGACTTCCTCTCAGGCCCCAAGACATCAGTCGTAATTGACGAGTTCGCCTGTTCATCCCACAATATCAATGCGGGTGTTCCCTAGGGATACGTGTTAGCACCAAAATTGTTTATATTACATATAAATTACCTCGCATCCTGTACGGTCAACACGATTCACAGCTTTGGCGATGACAGCACTCTACACGCAGGCATTCAGTATAGCAAGGCGATCTCTGCTCATGAGCTGGAAAGAAGACTAGAAACGACTTCCTCTCTGCTAGAGATGTTATCATTCGCTTGGCGGAATGTAGATCGTTTGACAGAATATGATGTAATTTACCTGATAGACGGACCCTAACGCGACGTTACCAACGTTTTTGTAATATCTGATTTGGACGATTGTTTCTATTCCATTTTAAACTATCTTTTAGGTACCTGAGAAGTATGTGTGTTACATATGCCAGAATCCATTCAGAGAGCGAATGTCCCGCAAGTATTACCACGATCAGGATTGGTTAAAACAGGGCATTCTTCCGACTGGCAGCTACCATTCTAGGGACGAGGAACAACTCCAAAAGCGATTTGAGAAGTTAAAGAAGTGCCATGATTTATCCGGCGGTTTGCAAGAGCTCAGAGATTACATGCACAGCCTGGCGATCAAGCTTAAGATTGCTGAGTAAGTATAAATTTGGAATTTTGGATTCAAACTCGACTTGCACAAAGACGCCTCAAAAAATGACAATGCATTATTAAAGTAATATAATAATAATGATAATGCCTTTATTAACTGCAGTGAGGCGAAGTTTAGCCAGACGGCTACTCTTACACTCAACCCCACAACAGGAAAAAATAATACTTAAACACATAAGCAAAATAATAACATACAAAAAAAAATATACAATTCATAAGAATGACAACATTGATTGCACAAGACAAATGCAGATAGTATTGCGAGAGTTTTAAATTTGAAACAAAAATAGTAGAAAATAGTCAAACAAAAAAAAATAAAAAAAATCACATGAGCATAAGAAAAACTGAACTAAATGGACTCCAGCAGCTGACTTTTCATTAATTTCTTAAAAGAAACAACCTGTTTGGATCGATAGCTACTGTTGACTGCATTGTAATGTTTGACAGCATTATAAATAGGTGTAACTTCTTTCAAAGACCGAGGTATTGTGAGGAGGCATGTTAAAATTAGCATTAAATCTAAGAGCTCTAGTAACAAAACTACCTCGGTGAACTAATTTGCTAGCGAGGTAAGCTGGTCTGTTAGATAGTAGAACTTTATGCGTGAAGACGGTCAAAAGATATAAAAATCACTTATCAATTCGCAACCAGTTGAGTTCTTTGATTTTATCTGAGACGCGACTAAACTTGCGCAATCCAAAAATAAACCTACAACAGCTGTTCTGAATTTTCTGGAGTTTCCTTTTGTGGAGAGAGTAAGAAATGACAGACAACACAAGACTTTCAGCGAGCTTTTTTCGGGTTTTAAAATTCAAGATGTATCGATTAGAATAGAGGAGTTTTAAACGCAAATACGTTACTCTAGATAAGAAAGAGACATGCCGATCGAATCTCATATTTAAATCAAGGGTAACACCGAGATTCTTGGCGTAATCCACAAAAGGGATGAGTGTCTCATCCAAAAAAACACAAATCCTCTGCTTCATTTCACGGTAGGAGTTCTTCGAACAGTACAACATTGCAGTAGTTTTATTGGGATTGATCTTCAAGCAGTGTTTGTTACAGTAATCACCGATGTTAGCCAAATCTAAATTAACTTTAAAAGAAACTTCATCAACCTTTGATGGATCGAAACCAAACACTAACTGAGTATCATCTGCATAAGTTTGCATACTACAGTGGACTAAACAGTCTTGCAGATCGATCGTATGAATCAGATATAGTAAGGGACCTAATACTGAGCCCTGAGGAACTCCTGAAGGAACTGGCTCAGAGGAGGAAACTCCCTGATCAGTTTTCACTGTTTGTTGACGATTTAGCAAGTATGACTCAAAGAACCTTAGAACTATATCTGACACTCCATAATGAGATAACTTACTCAGTAGTATCTGGTGATTGACCATATCAAAGGCTTTCGAGAAATCTAACAGTACCAAGACGGTGTTGATGTGATTGTCTAAATTGTGAATGATGGAATCAGTAAGATGTAATAAAGACGAAGTAGTACTGTAACCAGCTCTGAAACCTGACTGATGTAGAGGAAATAAGTGATTTTGTTCGAAAAACTCCACTAGTTGTGAGTAGACAGCTCTTTCGAGTATTTTTGATAGAAAGCATAATAAGGTAATTGGCCTGAGATCCGAATATTGTTCTGGATGATTAGTTTTAGCTATTAAAATAATAATACCATTTTTCCAACTGGCAGGAAAGTAACCTGTTTCGAGACAGACATTAATAATGTGAGTTATACGGTCTATGGTATCAGGCAAACATAAGCAAACCATATTTAAAGTTAGACCATCAGAGCCACATGCCGTAGTCTTAATGTAAGAGATTATATTGACGATGTCGTGCTGAGTAAAGAGTTTAAATGCAAACAGAGGTGCATCGGTGTATGGCGTCTATCGCTATAAGAGTTAGAGACACTATCAATCAAATTTGGATCAGCTGCAGCTGTCTGGAAAATATCAGAATTAATGTCTCCCATTGTAGAAAACTATTTATTATCACTTGTTTTGATTTAATTGTAGGATGAAAAATCACCCTAAACTGTACCTGTGGGCCAAAATGTGGGAGAAGCATCCGCTTCCCGAGAAAATAAAAGAAGAATGCGAGGAAACTAAGCACAAGATTGAGAATGAGGATCATCAATACATAAAATCGAATGAAGATCCTGAGAAGCAGGAAAAACCAGATGATTCCATGCTGATGATGATATTGAAAGCTGGAAAGGAAGTAAGCACATTCTGTGACTAGTATAAAATTTAAAGCGTGAAACCGAGAAAGAGGCGACCAAAGTTTGAACCTCCGATAAATTTTACAGATACGTCAGACAAAATGCAGGATTCTATGTTCTAGCCAAAAAAATGACACTGATACAACGTAGGTTTCGAGATTTTTTTAATACGTTAACCAATACAAGAAAATTTATGTTGTTAAAGATTTATTTAGCATTAATGCTACAATGACAATTTTGTATAATGATTCGGTTACATATTTTTCTTCAATCCATTTTCTGTAATTTTACATTCTTGTCTATTAAAATTACGTCTCTATGTATTTTGATTATTCATAAAGTGATTTTTAAATTCGAATTCTTTAATATTATTCAATTTATTAAATTTAAATACTCCCTTTTGAAATATACTCGTAGATTTACTAGTTATGCTACTATTACAATTTTGCAGATGAAAATCTATACTGCCTCTAGTTTAGTAGTTATGATAATGACTATTTAATTTTGTTAAGTTCCCTAAATGTGGTGGTAACAAAGGGTTTTTTAATTTGAATATGAAAATGAGAACTAAATAATATATGAAATTTTTCACATCCAACCACTGCAGTTCTTCTAACATAGACTTAATCCTAGCATATTTGTTTTTATTTAAAATGATTCTCATAGCTTTATTTTGTAGAATTTGTAATATTGAAAATATGTTTTCATTTGCTGTAAACAAGATGGTTGAATAATATAAAAAATGGGGAAGAATTATAGTGTTATACACAATTTTTTTGGAATACATACTAAGATTATGGGAAACTCTATAGAAGTAATTTATTTTTTTCGATATTTTTGAAATAATGTATTCATAATGTTCGTGAAATAGTAGCTTACTATCCACATATATACCAAGATATTTAAATGACTCGACTACTTCAATTTTTTCATCATTAATAATTAGCCTAATTGTATGGTCACCTAAATGTTTCCCTATTGACATACATTTTGCTTTATTAGTGTTTAATTTAAGTTTATTGACATTTATCCAATTCATAATTTTTTCATTATCACTATTTAACAGTTCTAAAGCAGTGTCCAAATGCTTATGTGCTATGTATATGAGTGTATCGTCCGCAAATATTTGAATTTTGCAGTGTTCTAAAATGTCAGAGATATCATTTATATAAATAATAAATAGTAACAGCCCTAATTTACTCCCCTGTGCCACCCCTACTGATATAATTTGAATACTTGACATAATATTTAAAACTTTAGTTTTTTGACTTCTATTTACTAAATAATTTTGTAAAAGTTAAAGCCATAGTGACGCAATTTCATTAACAATCTATAGTCTCAAATACCTTTTTAAAGTCTAAAAATAATGTTACAATATATTCTTTCTCATCTATACTTCTGCTCCAGTCTTCCACCAATGTTTGAAACTGTTGGTATAAATTATCTGATCGAGGTTATATATTTATATAAATTCTGTTCCAGGTGATGCCGAAGATAGACCTCAACCTTTTGATGGATAACAACATGAGTCAGTTACCCATAATCCCTCAGCCAGAGGCTGCGATTGACTCTACGGTCTGTAGAGATAACCTGCTTCAACATATTAGACACCAGGAGTCGCTAGTCGAGGAAAGGTTAGTCAATATTATGATCGTTAAAGTATAGATATATATGTATATCCGATACAATTTAATGCGCCATGTGAAAACATTGTACTCTATACGGAGTTTTGATTATGGAGTAAGCTGAGTTTCGTTATTTAAATACAATGAATTGATACTAGGCTACTCTTACAATTTTAATCTTAATAGATTTTATAACCAAGGATCAAAATAACGGGAACTTTATATAATTTTTGTTTCAAATTGTTGAAATACTATTCTATGCGAATGAGAGCTGAAGGTTATCATTTCTTGGGGACACAGCATCGTGGGGTACAGTCTAATGCTTCCAAAAAACAGTACTGTGCCTAGACTAACATGAAGCGCCTTAATGCCCATCCGCAGTGTTATTACATAATAAATATAGACACTGCTTTAAAAATGCTAAATTCTGACTTGGAAAAAATCCTAAATTGGTTAAATGTAAATAAACTAAAATTGAATACTTCTAAAACAAAAGGTGTGCTAATAAGGAAATACCTAAATGAAAATACTATCACAGTTAGGATAAATGGTGAAATAATGGAAAATGTTGAATCTATTAAATATTTCAGTATATATATATTGATGGTAAACTAAAGTTTGAGGATCACTATGAAGACATAATTTCAAAAATTGACAAAAAACGAATTACTTTTATAGGGCTCCTCATAGACTTGGTACATATTCCAAGAAAATAGTTTAAATGAATATTTCATGGACAGTGAAAATTCTTAGAGATGCAAATTTTGTTTTTTTCTGAATGTCTGTATGGTATGTAAATGCTTAGTTTTTTAGAAGAATGTAATTTTAGCAACCATGCTTGTTTGTTTGTTTAAGATTTATTTAGCATGATTGCTACAATTACATTCTTCTAAAAAACTAAGCATTTACATACCATACAGACATTCAGAAAAAAAAACAAAATTTGCATCTCTAAGAATTTTCATTGTCCATGAAATATTCCTTTAATTTTCTTTTAAATATCTTTAAATTACAAGTAGACTTTATAACATTATTTAGTTTATTAAATTCAAGTAATCCTTTCTGCAATATTGATTTGCTAGTTATATTACTATTGCAATTTTGTAAATGAAAATATATATTTCGTCTTGTATAATAATTGTGGTAAAGATTATTCAATTCTATTAGTGTTCTAAACGTTCTGGCAAAAAATGATTTTTTATTTTAAATATAAATAGAAGAACCAAATATGATATGAAATTTTTTATCTTCAACCACTGCAATTTTTGTTACATAGATAGTACTTATTTTTATTCAATATTATTCTCATAGCGTTATTTTGCAATACTTGTAATTTTGAGAATACAGCTTCATTGGCAGTGAACAAGATATTTGAACAATACAGTAAATGCGGTAGAATAACTGTATTATAAACTATTTTCTTGGAATAGGTACCAAGACTATGAGAAGGCCTATAAAAGTAATTTGTTTTTTTGGCAATTTTTGAAATAATGTATTCATAGTGATCCTCAAACTTTACTATCAATATATATATTCATATATACCTAAATATTTAATTGCAAAATAAATCTTGAACAAACAAATGTAAAGAAAACGATAAAATGTCAACTTTTTGACTAAGTATGAACAGAACGACAGCTAGTTCCAAGTTGACATCTTATAGAAAAACCTACATACTGTCAAAAAAACATTCCAGTCCAGACCAGTCTGACTTCGGCCTCCCCTCCTAACCGTGTCGAACTTCGTACATCCACAACTGGCCGATACCCTTTGTTGCTAGGGTATCGAGATTGTAGAGCAATCTACCAGTTTAAAGATCGGATTAACAAAGTTTCTTTAAGCTCCTCAGGCAGCTGCGCGGTTGCTTCGGTACAAAAAAGTGAGATTATTTTTTTGTTACAGGCTGGATGACTTCGAGAGACAGATCGACGCATTAGAAGAATGCGTGGACATGGAGGTGGATATGAAGTATCCCAAAATGAGGCACTCCTTGCAGATGCTCGCCAGGGACCTGGAGAAGCTGAAAGAATTCAGTCATACCACGACTATATGATTATTAGTTTCGTAAACATATATAATTGTTGATTAATTGGATTCTGTTTTCCTAAACCCTATTCGAACCTCATTTACCCCTCGTCAATACAAACACGAGCACTCTATTCCAGATACCTGTCGCTACCCGTCGTGGCTTTTATGAACCTTCTGGCTTAAAGGAGCGCGATTTGTTTTGACGCGGCATAATTGAGATTTGATTTTCCGTGTCGTGATTTTTGAGACTCCCTGTAAAAACTAATTAGTGCATCCTTTTGTACAGCCTGTTCTATTCGCTTGCATGTTTTAAATCATAATTTATTATAGTTGTTGAAATTGAAGCCAAACTGTATATTTTCAAAAGATTTTAATAAACAATTTGTTCTAAATTGTGCTTGATTCTTTTTCACTTTTATCCCCGTTACTATACATTCAATACTGGTCGGTATGACTGCTCCTCTTTGGGGTGTCGATAATGTGGAACTCTGCCAGAAAAGGCTTGTTCCAGAAACGTTCGTTATAGTCTAATAATTTTAGCAATGTTCCCCGAAATAATTGTCAAGTGTGGGTTTATTGGTGCAAGTTGTTCAAGGGGGTATTTAAAACATGGACGCATTAAATGGATACACCAATTTTAGTGGGAAAACTTTTTGTTTGACAACAAAGAATGAGAAAACATGTTTTTGGGATTCAATCGAAAGTTTGGCCATGAACGAAAAAACTTTTTATATAAGGTTTTTAGGTAATTACGAGACCTAGAAAATGAGACCGGTTTTGGCACTTGTTGGTAATGCGACGATAATTACACGCAACTACTTGAAATTCTTCAAATCCATAGGATTTATACTTCAAAATAACAACAAAATTGGATTATATTGGTCGAGTACTTTTTTGAGAATTTCTAATTGCTTTTAATAGCAAAATACACGTGTTTACCTTGTCGATATGCATCACAAACCATTCTGAAAGATAAATGTTATTTTTATACGAAAAACAAAGGTTACGTTTTTTCTTCTAAACAAATTCAAACATTTCGTATTTGCGAGTAATTCAACAAATGCTCTATGATATTCGAAAAACATACCTTACTATACTCATTTTAAAACAAAGCAGATGGGTCTATCATCTTTTGTTGCGAATACTCACAAATACGACTTGTTTGAATTTGTTTAGAAGAAAAAACGTAACCCATCCTTTTTTGCATAAAAATGTGTATTTTGATTTAAAATGCCCTTTGAACTAACCCTGTATATTGTTCAAAAAGCTGGTAGTGAAGGCCGGAAAACGGAGGTTTTTGGATAAACAATTAGAAATTCTCAAAAACCAACTACTCCAATTTTGTAGTGGTTCTTTAAAAGTACGAATAATACGAATATGAAGAACTTCAAATCACTGGACAACAAATTATAGTTTTTTAATTGTATCTTGTGGGAAAAGTGCACTCCTTTGTTAATTTTGGGGCGCTGAATCCAAAAATGACAATGAAATGAAAAAATTAGTTGCGGTTTAGAAAAAAAAACTTTTTATTTTTAAGGATATATTAAAAAAAGTAAGATTCATATACTTATACGAATCACTATATGCGCTGTCTTTTTGCTGTTCTTTTATGGATCGTTTCTGGAGCATATCTACCAAGAGTCCAACAGTAGTCTGCAAGCATGGAAGGATTCCACTTTCCCTGGTACCTTTTTTCCATTGTTGAAATATCCTGATGAAAACGTTCGCCGTGCTCATCACTTACGGCTCCGCAATTGTCAGGAAAAAAGTCCAGGTGTGAGTGTAGGAAATGTATCTTAAGAGACATATTACAGCCTATCTTTTGATACGATGACAGCATATTTTTGACAAGGGTTTTATAGTTGTCAGCTTTTCTATTTCCCAAGAAATTAGTGACCACCAGACGGAAATCATTCCAAGCAGTTTTTTCAATACCTGTTAAAGTGTTTTCAAACTGTGTATCTTTCAAAACATTTCGAATCTGTGGCCCAACAAAAATACCTTCTTTAACCTTTGCCTCACTTAGTCTTGGAAATTTCTGACGCAGGTATTGAAAAGCTGACCCATCTCTATCTAATGCCTTGACAAAGTTTTTCATTAGGCCCAACTTGATATGCGGTGGCGGTAATAAATTTTTTTTCGAATCTACTAATGGCATATGCTGTACATTTTTTTGACCTGGCTCTAGGAATTGACGAACAGGCCAGTTTTGTCTGGTGTAATGAAGTGCCTTTGCCCGACTTTCCCATTCACACAAAAAACAGCAAAACTTTGTGTAGCCTAGCTGCAGCCGAAGTAAAAGTGCAACAACTTTCAAATCATCACAAATATGCCATTGGTGCTCATAGTATTTTATGCATGTCAATAGGTACTTCATATTGTCATATGATTCTTTCATGTGAACTGCATACCCTACAGGAAGAGATGGTAAAATATTTCCAATATGCAATAACACTGCCTTTAAACTCAATGTTGAACTGTCTATAAACAATCTCCATTCTTCTGGCTTATAGTTTATATTTAAAGCCGCCAGTAAGCCGTTAATGTTACTGCAGAAAACCAAGTTATTCTCCATTTTGAAAAATGGTTCTAAGTCTTTGTGGCGTTTACGAAAAACACATACCGAAACATCGTCTTCTAACAAGTTCCACTGCTGCAGTCTTGATCCAAGTAACTCTGCCTTACATTTTGGAAGTTCTAAATCTCTTACAAGATCATTTAATTCCGACTGTGTTATTTTGTGCGGTTGGTGACATGACGTGCTCGGTATAAAATCATGATCTCTTGACGTTGATGGCATATCTTCTTCCTGACGAATCACTCGATCGCCATGATCTGATTCGTTTTCTGATTCGCAAGTGTATGATTCTGGGGGTTTTGGAATAGGATTTTCGTCACTGTGAGGCACAGGTCTCATCGCAGATGGTATGTTTGGGTAGTTAATAACCGATTTTTTTTTCTTGGACATACCTGTGGCTTGTCCAACACAAGGTACCATGCAAAAGTAACAATCATTAATATGATTTGTAGGCTCTCTCCAAACCATTGGGACAGCAAAGCGCATAGACCGTTTTTTGCCATTTAACCAGCTCCTCAGACTTGAAGCACATGTATTACAGCAGATGTGGGGTGCCCACTGTTTGTCTTGATCACCTAGTTTACAACCGAAATAAAGCTGATATGCCTTTGTTATTAGTGGAGTAATAGACCGTCTCTGAGACGCAAAAGTCACATCACCACACACGTAACAAAACTGATCTGGATTGTTTACACACTTTCGAGACATCTTGCATGAACGCTGTCGGCCAACTGAGGAAAAAATGGCTAATATAAAACAATATAATGTACACGTATGTATAACGTAACACAATCATGCCGATTACATCATCTTTCCTTGCCGAATATAAAAATGTAGCACGTGCATTCTTGTGAATTACAGTATATTAACACTGTCACAGCAGGAACACATATAATTACCGTATCTCTAAAACTTGAACTAATATTGAAAAAATAAGTTTCATTCCGGTTTTAGCACATTAAAAATAGTAATATTTTGTTGATTTTATTTAGGATATTTTTTGGCTGTTGATCAGTGATATCTGCGAGAAACCATCGTCGCATTACCAACAAGTGCCAAAACCTGCATTTTGCCTCGGATCTTTTTACGTGTGACCTCATTTTGTAGATCTCACAAATACCTAAAAATCTTAGATGAAAAGTTTTTTTGTTCATGTCAAAACTTTCGATTGAATCCCAAAAAACATTTTTGTCTCATTCTTTGTTGTCAAATAAAACGTTTTCCCACAAAAATTGGTGTACCCATTTTATACCCCTTTGAGCAACTTGCAGCAATAAAACCAGACTTTACAATTATTTCGCAAACCAGTGGTATTCTCGTCTAATATGATTAGACTATTAGCTCAAAAATTTGATTAAACACCTTTAACCCAAACAAATCGTTACCTATAACAGTACAATATCTTACATCAGTTCCTTGAATTATTAAGATGCATATTAAAATATGCGTTTTAAGCCCAAATAATGGTTTTATTTTGAACGTACACATTTGTGGGAATATGTTTAGGATTGATTCCCGGTCGGTCCTAGCGGCGCTCGATTTTGGGTCGAAATGAAAGGTCAGGATCAGGTCACAAATTCTGCAACATTGGTTCGTTCGACAACGCGCCAGATTGCACGACCTTGTGCGTCACCGTTGCTAGGTAACGTGTGATGAGCTTCGTATCCAACCAGCTTCTCTTTCCAACATATGTGCCTTACTCACTTCTCGGGCTTCTCTCTCGTGCACACTGAATTTGGTCCTCAGTAAAGGAAATCAAGACCACTCTGAAGACTGAACGTTAATAACTCTAAACACTTCTATAAATCTCCAGTTGTATAGGATAAAATATTTTTTTGCTTATTTCTTTTATGCATACGGGACTTATCAATTGAAAAAAAAAACGTTTTATTATATAAAATATATTTAATAACTTTTTGATTACATTATTATGAAATTACATGATCATTAATAGTATAACTATGATTTTCATTTCCTCTGCCATTTATTAGGGGAATATGGTTTTTTGGTGACTGCATTCGCACTTGGGCGAGGGAAACCCCTAGAAAACCTCAACCGTCACTGCTCAGATTAATTGTACCAGGGGAAGAAAAATCAAGTCGTTCCACAATTCTGGGTTCATTTGTGCAATCGAAAATCTATAACCCGCCAGCATGCCACAGTTATTAACCTAAAAAAAACAAAAACGGCATTGAAGTAACGGTTTATACGAAGGTCATCTTTTAAGTAAGAACCGTTTTGTAATTGACGAAAAATTTTATTCATGAATGTAAATTGTATCACACTAAAATATGATCATTTTTCAACATAAACATTCAAACACAAGTCAAGTCGAGGCACCAGTTTTTGGATAAGTAGCTTCTGAAACTTATGTATGCTGTGCTTTTCATGTCGATAATATTATATATTTTTCTGGCCAATCGAAACCAAATGTGTTGAAAATAATCTGTATTGTAAACGTTTCCGTGACAACTGTGACATTCTTCAGTACAATGCGTTTGAAAATATGTTTTATCTTCCTCCCAGGTGACACTGTTTGTTTTTTTTTATTTTTATATTCCTATACAGTGTGTTACTAGAATAGTATGGAATGTATTGTAACATGCTGAGATTGGGTGAAGCGATCATTTCAAATTTTGAGATAGCCCAGTGCGAGTAGGCATTCCCTCTCCCAAAAGGACGTCCAAAACGACAAGCGAGCATGAGTTTTTTTGTTTTTTTTCAATTCCAGATATGTTATTCTCGTCTATAGCCCCGAATGTACCAAAAGCCCTCCAAAAGAATGTGAAGATCCACCCAGAACTGTTGTCGTAACACTACTCTGGTTAATTGCTATGCAATCTTCGGCTAAAAGGTTGCAACCTCAAAATCAGCACTAAGCGAACATGTATGGGAAACAAGACGTAGGATAAAATGGGAGGAAGTCTCAATACTACACAAATATTATAACAATAATTGGTTCCTACTTCAAAGACGTAGTTCACTGACATTTTTCTGATAAGTTGTTGGAAAAACAAAATTTGGTGAAAGCGTTCTTCCATGGAGCCCTTTTTGCAATAGGTTTCAGAAGTTATATTTGATTGTGAAACATGATAAAAAAAGTTCAAGATTATGTAAAAAATACCTTTTCTTTGATTCATTTATCAATTCAATTGATGTTCATTCTGGACTAAGTAGCCTGTAATCATCTTCAGGAGCATGGGAAGTATAACTTTTGGCCTCAGAATGGTAGGTTCCCAAATATGTGCCTGAATTCCTTAAAAAGTTGTATGAAACTCGTGAACATCTTTAGAAGCTTTTGTTTGTAACTTGGCTGTAAATATTTCATAAAACTTCATCAATATATTGACAGTAGACCAGTCTACTATCATCCACGGATTTATCTGCAAAGAGAGTTCACATAAGTACCCCAATTTTAATTAATAATACCTTTGCTTAATTCGAAACGTCAAGAAGGTCGACTCTGCATTTCATGGATAATAGCATAAATTTAAGTATAGTTCGAGTGGAAAGCCTTTGAACGTTTCCAAGACCCTCAACAGTTCTATCTATCAGTGGTTCGTGGAGTTCAAAACCAACCTTCTTGATGTCATACTCTCCAATGCTTACCCTGTAAAATTGTTGATGATTGTCTGCTGTTTTCATGTACTGCAGAATATTGTAAATCAGGGCTTTAATCATTCTTAACATGTTTCTATTGTTCCTATTCAAGCTCTTTCTTTACCCAAGTCATCTATGCCCAATGAAACATTAATCCGGCTATTCAGGCAGAACATTTTTTGAGCTGCCTATACAAATCTTTATCCACAATATTCATTATATCACGCTAGGCAGTGCCATTCCTGAAATTGGGAGTATCCTCCCTCTAAAGAAAACCTGAAAGTTTTCGGATAGCATTCTGTAAAAGTAAAAACAAGAAATGTGCAATCACATATTAGCTAAAAATAGATAGATCCTTAGAATATATACCTATAGAAAAGTGAAATGCCAAATGTAATTTACAATTATAATTTAATATATCATTATCGACAATATTTATCATAGTTCATCACCATTCCGAAAATAGGGAACGTCCTCACTCTCACCTAAAAGCTGAAACAAATTAAGAAAGACACTTGCGCTACGATTTTAAACCATAAATAATCATAGATAACAGACATATAAAACACGTAAAAATGAGAATTGTGGTAACCTATTTTGCTTGCAAATATATCTTATCTAGCTGTCGATAGCAAAATAGAAATATAATTTGAAAAAACATAATCATAAATATAGTCTTGGAGACCATCGCGAGGCCATAGCCTGGAGCGAGTACCTTAAGTTTTACAAGCCACCTTGCATGCTGAGGCATCTTGCCTCGCACCTGTAATGATCTACTACTAGCCCTACCATCACTAAGAATTACCAGAACTACTACTACTGCTACTACCCCACTACTACCTTCTTATCAGGTGACTTTGCATTTACGGACACACTTGTGAAACCTGAACATTTCACATATCTCGTCTCTCAGAAACACTGAACGATTTTACGTTAGCCACGTGTTTTGAACGACACCTCTCTGAAAATCATTAACCAAATGTCTCGCAGAACATTTTCTCACACATTGCTTATAAAAAGTAATCATCGTGTTTAATACAGTAGTTGGAGAGAATCATATCATGTTACTTCTGTGTACTTACACCAAAACCATATTAATACCTAGCAGTGTTCTTTTAAATTCTGGATCCCTGTTCAACAGCTCGGCCATCATGGATACAGGGGAATTCCTTTCTTCTCTTTCCCCTCTCCTTGACGAACGTTTGCAGTGCTTCATTGAAATCTATCACAGTTTTGCTAGCTGAAGACAATAACCATGTCCAATAATACTGCACACAAATTTATGAGAAAAACTATTACATAAAATATAAAAACACATCTACCTCTGATGTACCTCCCCAAGGGCAAGATGAGCCGTCTGCACCCCTCGATGTGCCACGCATGATCTGCGCAAAGAAGAGTGTCCCTCCATGATGTCCGCAAGGGCATGATGGTCGTCCACATTCCCCGATGAACAGTCGTCCGCCATATCCGCCAACCATGTAGTAAAAACATAATCTACCAAACAGTGTAAAGAAATTATGTAAAAGCACTCAAAAGTCACTCGAATTGTTAAATGTATTGCAGTTAAAATTCGCACCTCAATTATTGTTGTTTTCGAGGCTAGTGTTCTAATGACAGATTAGAGAACTTTGTTGACTATAAAATTTGTAAAAATTTACTGCTGAATGAATATTTGTTTCAAAAAATATATTCAAAATATACGAAAAAAAAATATGTCGATAAATTACCAAAATTATTACATAGTGTAGAGAATGCACATTTATTGAGACATTATGTCAAAACACCCAAAAGTCACTTGAATTTATCGTAGTTAAAATTCAAACTTCAAATATTGTTGTTTTCGATGCCAGAGTACTGAACACAGATTAAAGAACTTTGTTGACTATAAAGTTCGCAAAACTTTATCAATGAATAAAGAAAAAAGGCACTCAGAATATACGAAAAAAATATGTTGATAAATTATCAAAATATATTATATAGAAGCCACATTCATAAAAATACTTTAACCTCCACGTCCATATCCCTCGATGTGCCCCTGAATGTTTCTTAGCAAGGGCATAATTGGTCTTCTGCATCCCTGTATGCTCTGCGCAAGAGCATAAGTGTGCTCCCGCATGCAGAACATGATGATAACTTGTCCATATCCCTCGCTGTGCCCCCACATCGCAGGGTGCCAAAAAAAATTCCCTAGCTACTTTCAAAGTTTGCAACCGTTTATTTTTGCGATTTTTTCTACCGAAGCGACGCTTTTTCATAGTGATCCCTAACTATATAAATGGGGCACCCTGTCCAGGGTGAGGGCAGTTATGAAGAGTCTCGCTGCTGTTCGGCTGTCAACCCTACACGAATAAGAAAACCCTAAATGCACTTACCTTTCAGCAAACTGCCCCAGTCCCTGGAACAAGAAGAAACAGCATGAGTATACAGGTATAGTAGACAACAACGATATTGTATTGGATTACATTTTTTCTGCTTCCTTGTTTCACCGACCCCCCATATAGTACGGTCATTTTATGATACGATATAAATAATAATGGAATCTGGTTCATATGTATAAAATATACATTTGAGAAATGTGCAATAACCTAAAACGTTCTAATAGTTCGGTACAACTGGTCTGAATATAGGGAATCTAAAAAATCGCACTGTTTCGATACTTGAACCCCTCCACCCGCCTCCCGAGCCCCGCGCGCAGGTGAACCCAGCAACAGAGCGGTACTCACTGTCGTGTCCACGCTAATTATGTTTCTCAGCCACAACAAGGAGTTTTTAAAAAATATTTATTTTGTAGACATGAACGTGTTACAGGTTGGAATGATAATGAATGAATATAAAAAGAAAAATAGTTTTAATAAAGGTTTCTGCTGTCGTTGCGACTGGCGGTGTCGTCTTGCTGACGCCTCGGGTTCTTGACCTATAACGCCTCCCTCGCTAAGCTGAAAGTCCGTCCTCGGACTTTTGAAGTTTTAGGTTTTCCAAGTCGGCAATGGAAATTTTCGGCTTGAAGAAAAGCGTCTGGAGTCTTCTTCTTTTTCTTAAGACGAAGTAAATGCTCGCTGTGACGATGATGAGCATTAGGGTTGCCATGGACCAAGTTGTTGTAGACGTCACTGTAGGGCTTAGATGTAAGGGCTGTATGGCCGATAGTTGTGGTACATCTTTGAGTGGCTGCAACTCGTTGATCTGTAAGTTAAACTTTGGGCGGATCTTTATAGGGATGATATCAGGAACTTCGATTTGCTCTGAAGTAATGCTGTAAATCTGTCCATTAATTTCGATTGGGCATGAAGAATAAACAATTGCTGCTTGACTAATATTTCGGTGAGTCTGGGAACATCTTTCAACGATTTGGATTGGCTCATTTGTACTGACGATCAGGTTTTTCTTTGTTTGGTGGATGACAGGCTGGGAAAGCTTGGCAGTGGTACAATGTTTTCTTCATTATGTATGGGATAAATATGGTAAAGTCGGAAAGAGTGATCATTAAGGATCGGGATTTTGAAAAGGATGAGTAACTGAGTATTTGTGGTGATTAATGAACAACGTGAATTTTCGATAAGTTCAAAGGGATGTGAATTATCTGATAAAAGAGAATTTGATTTATATAAAGATTTTAGCTTTTCTTCTAAGTCAGTGATTTCGGAAAGTGAAAATAATTCTATGTTCGGTTGTTCTAGTGCAGATAGGTTTATACTTCTAATAAGCTTTAAAATGAATTGATTCAAACGATCAATATTACGAATTTCGCTTTGAAGAGTAATAAACTGCTGGAATTCATCTCTAAGAAAATTAATATCTTGTGTGATTCTCACTGTATTATTATTTATGGTTTCAATCAGAATATTATATCTTTTTATTGTTTCTGATGCATAACTTGTCGAATTATTAAGCACATTGATTATACGATTTTGTTTATTTTCGATACTGAAGATGTGCCTTTCCAAAAATATACGATCGTTTTCGTCAAGGTTGCCAGTCACTGATTTAATAAAAGTTCCCAAAAAGTTAGCAATTCCTCGCCTTTGACGGGGTCGGATTATTTTATGAAAATTGTCAAGTGTCTCGGAATAGAGATGGTTATATTGTTCAAATATTCGGTAGTTGGAAGTAGTGAGAGTCTTGTTAAGGAATAGGAAGTTAGTTAGTCATTTTAAGCGTTGCGTCGATAGCAGTTAGGTTAACAGTAATAATATGTCGGTGATAGTGATTTAACTCTTGAGCATGGCCTATCAGTTCACGATAGTATCCATTATTCGGGATCAGGTGCACTTGAAGGGCCAGGTTGTGGTTCGTCAGGATGACGATCCTGTAACAAGGGTATTTTCCTTAGACGTTTGATTTTTCTAGGATGGGTATTGGTGGGTCTATTTTTGGAAGTAACGGCCTGAATTTTGGTATTGCTACTAGAAGTAGTTTCGGCTGATACGTAAGGTGCAGATAATTTATTTCGGGGATTTTTCTGAATATATATGGTTTGGCCAGGTGCTGGAGCAGGAGTGATCTCGGGTAGTCTTTCATTGCGTTTATTTAAAATTGCTGTTTCTTTATCGTGGAGTTTTCGATAAAGAGAGTCAATGAAAGGTCGAAGTTCGTCTTTATGTCGTTGGTTATATTTTTCGTAGATAGGTAAGTCATTGTCAAAAAGTATTTCTTCTGCATATGGGCCATATAAGATAGAAAAAGGTGAATAACCTGTGGCGGAATGGATGGACTGATTGTAAATTAAAACACAATGTGTAACGAGATCGGTAAAATATTCTTTGGGGCGTTCGTCGTGCATAACACGGAGCTTTTCTGTAAAAGTAGAGTGAAATCTTTCGATAGGACTATTGGAATTCGGGTTGTTCACTGTCGTAAAGTGTAGCTCGATTTTGTGAAGATTTAAAAATTCTTTGAAGAGGTTATTTGAAAATTCGGTACCTTCGTCGCAGACTATTTTTCGAGGATAATTATGGTGGGAGAAATAGTGACGTAATTTGCTAAGGATTGTGGTATTCATTTTGTCAGGTATACTGTACACTTGGGCATACTTGGAAAAAGAGTCGATGATTGTGAGGAAAGTTTCTCGATTACAGGAAAATGTGTCAATATGAAGGATGTCGAAAGGCTTTTGTCCTAGAAGTGGACCTTTTAGGGGTAATTTATATGGGTGTCTCTCGTATTTATTACGAAGACAAATATCGCAGTGGTTAATATGCTCTGAAATTGTAGAACGCATATTAGGCCAGTAATAGTGTAATTTTAAATGACTAAGTGTTTCGAGAATACCATTGTGATTTTCCTTATGGTAATTTTGGAGATGTCGTAATTGGTCTTCGGGTCTCTCTACATCTTGAACTCGTTTGGTGCAGAAGAATATTTGGATGTTTTGGTTATAAGTATTACGGACGAAGTCGGAAATATATTTTTGGATATCGGGATTGTCAGTCAGAATGTAGTATCGTTGATTGGGGGCCATAGTTTGATGGAGAGCAGTCTTGATGTCGGTTTTCCAGTCTTTTTCGGAAAGAGTGATGAGATATTCGTGTTTGGACTTGAACTTCAGACGGTATTTGGTGTTAAAATCGGTGCCTAGATTTATTATGATCTGATTTGAAAAATGATTAATAGGTTCTTCTGAGAATGGGACGAGAGCAACGGGATTTTCATGAGAAGAATGTTGGGTTGATTGACCAGTTTCTTTTTCGAAAGATTGGTTAACGAAGTCATCTACATCAAAGTCGTCATCATCATCTGGAGGGTTGGTACACAGAGACTCGGATTCGTGCATATTTATTTCGATGCGACTTAAAGCATCGGCGACGACGTTTTCCTTTCCTTTCTTGTATTTAATTTCGAAATTGTACTCCTCAAGTTTGAGTTTCCATCGGACAAGACGAGAATTGGGTTCCTTAATTTTGTATAACCAGACTAAGGGGTTGTGATCTGTTTCCACAGTAAATTTTACACCATATACATAGGGGCGGAATACTTTGCAGGAATCGAGTATGGCAAGAAGTTCTTTTTCGATTGTAGAATAATTTTTCTCTGCTGAATTTAGGGTGCGAGAATAATAGGCTATCGGATTTCCTTTCTGTGTAAGGACAGAACCGATCGCTATGTTTGAAGCGTCTGTAGTGAGGGTAAATGGTAGGGAAAAATCAGGGTATTGGAGAATAGGGGAGTTACTGAGAGCGGATTTACATTTCTCGAAAGATTCAATATATCTGGGATCTTCGATATCGATTTTAGTACCTTTTCTAGTGCAGCGTGTCATGGGGTATGTGATTTTGGAAAAGTTCGGAATGAAACGTCGGTAGTATCCTACCAGACCAAGAAAGCTTTTGATTTCTTTCACCGTCTTGGGTATAGGAAAGTTTTCAATGGCTGAAATTTTTGAAGGATTTGGTTTTATGCCTTCAGGTGTTATGACGTGGCCTAGAAACGCTACTGACTTACTCAAGAATTCGGATTTATCGGGCTGAATCTTGAGGTTAACTTCTCGGAATTTTTGGAAAATCTGTTTAATATGAATTAAATGTTCCTGGAGGGATTTGGAAAATATGATGACGTCGTCCATATAGACAAAACAAGATTTGTATAAGAATTCTCTTAGGATTTCATCCATCATCCTCTCGAAAGTGGCTGGTGCATTTCGTAATCCGAAAGGCATTCTAAGGTACTCGAAATGACCGTTAGGAACTGTGAAAGCTGTCTTTTCTATAGAATCTGGGTGGACTTCGATTTGGTGGAAACCCTGTGCCAAATCAAGGGTGGTAAAGTATGAACAGCGTCCTAGGTTGTCAAGAATTTCGTCAATGCGGGGAAGAGGGTATTTATCTTCGATTGTGTTTTCGTTAAGACGTCTATAGTCGATGACCATACGGAATTTTCTTTTACCACTTGCGTCAAGTTTTTTCGCAACTATCCATACAGGGGCTGAGTAGGGACTTATAGAAGGGCGGATGACATTGTTCTGTAGTAATTTATTGATTTGGTCGGAAATTTCAGGTAGCATTGATTTTGGGTGTCGATAAGAGCGGGTGAAGATTGGTGTTTCATCTTTAGTTCGAATAACATGTTTTACAGAAGTAGTAACGGTTAAAGGAGAATTTTCTGTATGAAAAATATCTTTAAATCGATGACAAAGATGGAGGATCTTTTCTTTCTCTTCTGCATTCAAATGGTCTGTCCGTAACAAATTAAGATCAAAATAATTGTCGCCAGACGATGGGGGAGTGATTTCTTCGAAATCTGAAATGGATGTGGCGGAGATTGGTTGTGAGAAGTTGATTTCAACATTGTTGGGACGTGGAATTTCTATGAATCCGTCTTCAGCTACATGAATTGATGCTGGAACTATTACTTGATTTTCATGTATAATATCAGAAATGACAACTTCGCCATTATTAATGGAGACCGGAATACGTAGTCGTTTATTACTACGGTAAATTATCTTAAATGGAATAGAGATCTGTAATTTTGGAATAGAAAATACATGTGTTTCGTAATCAATATTGGCTCCTAGTTGATCGAGTTCACCTGTACCTAAAAGTACATCGAAATCGTCATGCCAGTCGGCAATTCTAATTGTAAGGGCTTGCTGTATACCAATTTCTTCGAACAAAGGGTAGTAAAGATTGCGTGTATATGTTTTTGGGGTTTTCATCGATATGAGGGTAAAAGGTTCATAGAATTCATATTTCGAGTCGAAATTTTGAGCAGCTCTGGGAGTAATTACTGTATCAGAGCCACCGGAGTCGATGAGAACTTTTAATTTGGAATGTGGAAGGTAGAAGTAAGGAAGTTTCGTTGCTTTGGAAAAATTATTCAACTGAATGATTCTATGTTGGGTGCGGGTTCCATTGAGGCTGGTTCTAGAAAATTTTCCTCAGGAGAATCAAAGTTTTCGTAGCAATCTGTCTCAGGTATACAGTCTGCTTCGTTATAAGGTAAACTAGGCGGGGACTCGGGTTCACATTCAACATTATGATGGAACGTGCGGTAAGAGGACATAGACATTGGGGTAGGTTTGGAATTTGAAGATCTCTGGGAATGAATACCAGACATGGGAGTTGGTTTATATTGGTTTCGTTGGTCTTGTGAATTATTAGGCCTAGACGATGGACCAAAGACTTGACGATTTGTCGGAAAAGATTGTCTCTGTTGGATGGGCTTATTTATATCGCCAAAAGGTCTAGGGTGCATAGAATTTTGGTTGAAAGATTGATTAGACGAATTGGGCTGATTAAAATTACGATGGTATTGGTTATTGGGATTATTGGGTTTGTTCGAAGTATTGAAGTTGTTTGGATTGGGACGAGGTTGAGGTTTTTGGTAATCGCGGGGGTGATTCGTGGATTTCAAGTAAGACATGTATTGTTGTTGCTGTCTGTGATTGTCAAGAGAGATACACTTTTGGAGAGCATCATCTAAAGTATTCAATTCGAAATGAGAAAGATGGTCACAATAAGGGTTGTTGATGCCTGTGCAGAAAGTTCTTAGAGCTTGTTTCCGGAAAAATGAAGCCTTGAACTCTACTGCCTGGGCATTACTTTCACTTAATAAAACATGTTGTAAAAGGTCATTCAGTGCCAAGGTTATACGATGATGATAATCTTGGTAAGTCTCTGAGCGTTTCTGAACAGTTGTAGTTAATTGAGTTAACAAAATTTCTTCATTACGGTGGTCACCGTATTTTTGTAATAAAAGTGGTTTAATATCTGGCCACGAATTTTTATTATGAATGTTCAGAAAATCTCGAGCTTCACCTTTTACTTTGGATAAAATATGTGCATTAATAATATACAATTGTACTGCATCAGCTCCTTGTTGGTTGAAAAATGTGATTAAATTATCTACAGAGCTTATAAATGTAGAAAGATTATCTCCAACTTTAAATTCAGGAAGAGTATTACACAAGTTATTAACATCAGAGTTAGATATAACCATTTTTGTAGATTGTTCGAAAGTATTAGATGGGTTATCAACAATATCGTCTTCTGACCTCTTTGAATGTTTACTGTAGGGTTGAAATCTAGATTTGTTTTGCGACTTGTGTGAAAAATTAACTATAGCTTGAAATGAATCTTGAGGGTACTCAGAACTCATATGAAAAGGAAATGGACTTACAGGATGAGAAGAATCGCACTGATTTTCATCGCCAGTATGGTCCTCCAATTTCTCGGTGTTTCTTCGTGACCCCAGGTAGAAATCTGCCAAATCGTTAAGACGAACCGATGATCCTTCTTGGGTGGATGCCGTGCAGATATCCTGTTCGCAGCGCCAATTATGTTTCTCAGCCACAACAAGGAGTTTTTAAAAAATATTTATTTTGTAGACATGAACGTGTTACAGGTTGGAATGATAATGAATGAATATAAAAAGAAAAATAGTTTTAATAAAGGTTTCTGCTGTCGTTGCGACTGGCGGTGTCGTCTTGCTGACGCCTCGGGTTCTTGACCTATAACGCGCTAAACCTGCAGTAACCCCTAAATACGTGGTTATGTTGAATGTACCATTACCCTTCCCATTTATTCATATAAATCTATTTTAAAATTGTCTATATGTACAAACTGAAATGTTTCAACCCATGCTTTTCATTATCGATATAATTATGGATTAACTAGGTATTTAAAAGTGCTAACAAAGTGTTTGAACTGCATGTGATATACAGTCAACCTACTTGACGCCGTTTTTGAGAAAGTTCAGCAACCTAGCCCCAATTTGGGTAATTTACCAATAAATCGGCAAAATATTTAGAAATTGAACATTTGATGGAAAGCACAGAGTCAACATACTTGACGCCATTTTTGTTTGTCACATTACAAACTGTGAGTACGGTTGTAATGACTTTTCTGACTGTATCAGGTAGGTTGCCTCTGTATCTCACTTGCAATTGAAAAAGTTTGTTATCTATGTGATGGTAGATTAGAAAATAACGCACCACATCATCACAACATTCAAATAAAAAATTAACCGATAATTTTTGCATGGGAAAAGTACATTGTCAATTTACTTGGTCCCGTTTTTTTTCAAGTTCAGCTCGTTTTATTTCCCTCTTGTGTCTACTGGCGGCGAAGTATTGTAATCGCGAAAGATTTCTAAAAGGATGTTATATCGCATCACGAAAAGCTATGTCGATCCGTCTGCTAATTTCATAACAGCCTATCACTCTCGAAGTACCGCTCAGATTTAGATGACACTTTTACACAATGTTACTAAAATGCTAAGGACGTGGAAGCTTTGTATGGACGGAAGGAATGTCTATTACTTTACATACTGAATGTGTGTGAAGTGCAGAGTCAACCTACTTGTCGCCATTTTTTTGTGAAGTTCAAATCAATTTATATATATATTTAAACAAAAAAATAAGATAGTTAGCAATAATCTAAATATTAACATAAATAATATAGCGCTAGAAAAAGTGTCAAGTATTAAATATTTGGGATTACTGATAGATGAAAGTTTAAATTGGTCACTTCACGTAAATGGAATTTGTGATAAAATAGTTTCAATGCTATCTGCCTTATATAAGAGTCGAGATTATTTGTCCAACAAAAGCAAATTTCAAATTTATAATGCCTTCTTTCTTACACATTTTAGGTACCTCTTGCCAGTATGGGGTATGTGCGGTGAAGTTAATTTTAATAAAGCTCAAGTTTTACAAAATAAAGTTCTGAAAATACTGTTTAATTTTGATTGGCTTACAAGTTCTAATACACTTTATTCAAATTTAAATTTAAACAAATTAAGAGTGTTATTGGAGGTGGAACAATGTAAACTTGTTTATAAAATTATAAATAATCTACTAAAAAGTAACATAAATATTAGGTTCTACCATAACGTGCATGATCACCAAACAAGATCACTAAATAATGTTTATCAAATTTCCACAAGAACTAACATAGGTTTAAAAAATCCGATCACAGACGCAATTAAGAAATTTAATAATTTACCTCATTGTATAAAAGAATCAAATAACTATAGAAGTTTTGTTAGAGAATTGAAAGATTGTAAAAATGTTAATGAATTTATTTGTTGAAATTATGAGCAACATTGCAGTGTACCTGTAGTTCATAGATATTAATTATTGTCTTGTTATTCTCGGGGCCAGTGTTTGCAAACACTGATTAGGGAATTATTGTTAAAACTGGTTATACTTTTTGTATTATTGTGTTTAAATAAATTATTTCAAAAAAAAAAAAATTCTCGAACCTGACACTATCTAGTTCAATATAGATCTACGGCGTCTATTAAATACCCGATCACCCCGTAAACTTCAACAACAATCACACATTTTTTACACTTGGGTAATACCGAGACAATCTACTTGATGCAATTTTCCAATGTTTTAGTTGCTGACAGATTTTCCGTATACTGCACCAATGGACAAAATAGTAAAATTATTGGTAGAACAAGATGTGTCTGTCGTCATGAACACGACTATAAATTTGGAAGAATGGAGGAAAGTCCCCAAAAATATAGAATCTTTTATGTGGCGCGCCATTTTTAGATGTTGAAATGCTACCTTCAAGAGAACCATTCAAGACGGACCAGTGGATTAGAAATGATAGAAATATGAGCCATTTCTTCATGAAAGCCTATTCTGATTTTGCGAGAGATAAGACATTATAGTTTCCGAAACACGGGGCTGAGATTCCAGGTTTGAAAACGGCAAAGCATCAACGCTTGATTTTTTTAACCATATTTAGTAGACACAGCGCCAATGGCTTTTAGTGTCAAAGCACGATGTGAAATACTATCACATGTAAGCACATAAGAATACTTACAAGAACGTTAGATTTGTGCACACTTCTTTTTATAACGTATTACAGGGTGGTCAAGATAAGGATCAGACTAGATTAAATTCAGTAATCACACAATCTTACATCAAGCCCTTTGTTTGCAACGCCTACTATTTTAAAAATAACATGAAAACATGGAAAAAAACAAAGTTGTCTATAACTAAAAAAAGAGAACAAAAGTAACGTGATACATCGTTGAAGTCGTGGAAAAAGATTCTATCAGATACAGGATAGTACTTTTTTGGATCATATAAAAAAGTTGATGATGGTTTCTCAAAAACGAAACGTCGTACACAAAATTTAATGCATTGTGCGCAATTTATTTAAAAAAATATAGGATGTCAACCCTAACACACAAATAAATGAGAATAATACAAGACTCACCAAGTTTGCCGCTCAAGTATCCTGTTTCTCTCCGAAGATTTGGAAGTAATCCTAATTTCCACTTTCGAGACACTTAACAGCCACTTCACAACACTAATACACCAAAGCACCACTGAGAGACACT
This sequence comes from Acanthoscelides obtectus, assembly GCA_963669975.1. NCBI lineage: Eukaryota > Metazoa > Arthropoda > Insecta > Coleoptera > Chrysomelidae > Acanthoscelides > Acanthoscelides obtectus. The sequence goes on from CAVLJG010000004.1 coordinate 10,524,309, forward strand.
CGAGAACCCTATAGTGAACATCACTACTGAAAAAAAGTAGCTGAACCGAATACAGCCCTGCACGGAACTGTAAACGCGTGGACATCCCGCTCCGCCGACGGTTGCCAAGAAACTGAAGCGTGTGCTGTACCTCGCTGCGCCGATACGGTACGGCCGGGGGTAGTGAAGCCACGCCCCTTTCCAGCTTCCACTCCGCGCGAGTGCTCCCGGTTAACGTAAATATCGAGTCGCTTGGTGATATTGTCAGAGAAGAAAAATAAAAAAAAAACAAAACAACTTTTTTACTACGATCTTGGTAGTTAAGCCCGGTCTAGACGGAACATTTTACCTAACATCTTGACTGTTCAGTTAGCACGCATCAAGTAAAACATTGTGTGCAGACTGAAGAACTGATTTAAGACGGAATTAAAAACATGTCGGGCTTAAGACAATGGTCCCGTGATTTTTTCACAGAATTTATTGAACTGTATCGAAATTTTCCATGTCTATGGAAAGTTAAAACAAGCGATTATAGTAACAGAGAAGAAAAATCAAGCATATGCTGTTTTGGTTAAGAAATGCCAGGAGATCGATCGTGCTGCGACTAAGGATACTGTAACTAAAAAAAATAATTCTTTTCGATCGGTTTATCGGAAGGAGTTACACAAAGTAAAAAAAAACAGAACGATATGGTGCGGGATACGAATGACATTTATAAGCCATCACTTTGGTATTTTGACCTGCTTTCATTTCTAAATCCTCAACAAACTCACCGTTGCTCATAATTATATAAGATTTTAGTTTGTAAATTTTCGTTACAATAGTTTTTTATTTTTTTGTACATTCATGTAATGTTACCTTAAAAAAACGATTTTAAGGGCTTTATGAATAGCTTTACACGTTTCTGGTATTATATTACTTAGTGCTTATTTTGATATTATGGTGCTGAATTCAAGATCTTTGTAACTCCTTCCTGTTGCTAAGAACCTTAATGTAGCTGTTAATCTTTCATGGGGCGAAATTGCCTTTTTCATGTGAGTGTTTTGTTTCTGTATGTGTGGAGTCACGCAGTAGATACATATATGCTTCCATATCTATTCTTAAGAAATTACGTAAATCTTCAGGTTCATCACGTGATTCTCGCAGTAAATTTACGTGGGAGAACCTTCCTCTTTTCAGCAAACACGCTCTTGACGACCGCGCGTGAACGTCGAGAAGCCTTTCTTTCTCCTTTCAATTTCACTAAACACAGCGCTATTATTGACAAAAGCAGTGCTTCCTCCATGATCTACCAAAAACTGGTCTAAAACCGTACGTTAAAACTGTCAAGTGTGTACTCTAATCTTTCAACTATCATACTTGACCCTTTTGTTTGACAGGCAAGTCGTAAGGTAAAATGTTATGTCTAGACAGGGCTTAACTCATTGAAAATTAGTCTAATCATATTAGCAAATTTCCCCGAAATAATTGTAAAGTCGGGTCTTATTGATGCAAGTTGTTCAAGGGGGTATTTAAAACATGGACGCATAAAATGTGTACACCAATTTTTGTGGGAAAACTTTTTATTCGACAACAAAGAATGAGAAAACGTGTTTTTTGGACCTCAATTGAAAGTTTCGGCAGGAACCAAAAAACTCTTCAAATAAGATTTTTAGGTATTTATGAGACCTACAAAATGAGACCATACGTAAAAACATCCGACTAATCGTAAAAAAGTTATGGCCCAAAACCGAGGCAAAATGCACGTTTTGGCACTTGTTGCTAATGCGACAATAATTTCACGCAGCTACTTGAAATTCTTCAAATCCATTGGCCTCATACTTATAAATAACCACAACAAAATTGGAGTCGATTGGTCAAGTGAGAATTTCTAATTGTTTGCCCAAAACTTTCCGAAAGATAATTGTTATTTTTATGCGAAAAACGGAGGGTTACATTGTTTTCGTCAAAACAAATTCAAACATTTCGTATACGTAAGTAACTGAAAAGATTCGCTATGATACAAGATACGATGCTGAATCTTTTAAATAATGTATTAGAGCATTTTGCCTTATTTTCAAGACGGCCAGTTCTCTAGAATTGGTTGATATTTATTTACTGTTTTTTCGTTCTCGAGTTTTTTTCCAACATCCTGAACCCGCAGTTGTTTTAATCGTACGACTCTTCGAAAACAGACGTATACTACCTACATATATTTATAATTTTAGAAAAAAGGAATAGGGAATTACATTTCTTTTTAAAGAAATTGGATTATGTGACCTACTTATTTGACAAAGTCATGCAGTCATCAAAAATGCATCCATTTAGCACAAGCTACATACTAACTAGTCTAAGACAGTTTGAAACAATTTATTGTCTTCACTTCAGCGCATCTCAGTATGGCAATATTTTTTTCATGAAAACTTTAAGGCCTATCTGTGACCGTGTAAAAATTCCATATCTAAATATGCATACACAAGAGTATGAAAAAATCTTGAAAAAAAAAGTTTTCGTAACAAGAGGTGATAGGACACATCCGCTTTGTTTTGAAATGTGTATGATAAGTTATGGTTTTCGAATATCGTAGTGAATCTGTTTAGTTATTCACGTATACGAAATGCTTAAATTTGTTTACAATAAAAAAACGTAACCCTTCGTTTTTCGCATAAAAATAACAATTATCTTTCGAAATGGTTTGTGATTCACGTCGGCAAGGTACAATCGTGTATTTTGCTATGAAATGCCCTTTGAACGAACTCTGTATATTGCTCAGTAAACTAGTAGTGGTGGCCAGAAGAGAGGTGTTTTGGGATAAACAATTAGAAATTCTCAAAAACTACTTGACCAATCGACTCCAATTTTGTTGTGGTTATTTGGAAGTTTGAAGAATTTCAAGTAGCTGCGTGAAATTATCGTAGCATTAGCAACAAATGCCAAAACCTGCATTTTGCCTCGATTTTCGGCCATAACTTTTTTAATATTAGTGGTATATTTTTACGTGTAGTCTCATTCTGTAGGTATCAGAAATAAAATGGGTTTTCTCATTCTTTGTTGTCGAATAAAAAGTTTTGCCACAAAAATTGGTGTTCCCATTTTATGCGTACATGTTTAAAATACCCCATTGAACAACTTGCATCAAAGTTTTCCCACAAAAATTGGTGTACCCATTTTATGCGTCCATGTTTTGAATACCCCTTGAGCAACTTGCAGCAATAAAACCAGACTTTACAATTATTTCGCGAACCAGGCGTATTTTTGTCTAATATGATTAGACTAAATCGGCTTGTAGCTTTTTAAGCTGAAATATCGAAAGATTCTACATTCAATTTGTATGTTTCATAAGATTATCACCAAACAAACTCCTGCTTATCTATATAACAAAAGTGGTTACAGCACTTCTACTCCTAGATTCTATACATCGTTTTTCAAAGGTTCGTTTTCTTCCAATGTCACTCGGCTTTATAATGAGGTACCGATTTCATATTGTGTCTATGAATTTATTTAAAAAAGCAATGAAGCGTTTTCTATTGGCCGATGACTATAATTTGAAACATACAGAATTAAATCCTTTTTTGTGTATACAACGGTTCATTTCTGTTTCACTTTTTTGGATCAAGTTTGTTGCTTGTAAGGTATCACGGTAAAGGTCTACTGTATTTTTTCGGTTGAATGGAAAATAGGATCTTTCTTTGTCAGGAAAGCAGCTAGAATTTGTTCAAATTCCATGTAATTTTTTTATGTGTGCTTATCTTGGCAATGAAAATCATTTCATATTATTATTATATACTATGTTCATCGGTCTGCTTGTCTGGTCTATCTGTCAGGTAATATTTGACTATTGTATAGCTCCTAACACTCTGATTTCAATGAAACGTTTACCCAAGATTACTGCTGTGGAGAGTATAAAATAATGTTGCAGGTTTTAACAAACCATGAAATTATGGTCAAAATGACAAAATTATGCACAAAACATATGCTTCAAATGTCGTCGATCATTTTTAAGAGAAGTTATAGATTTAGGCTGGTGTCTCTTAGAAACGGTGACCTTGTATCTCAAATGCAACGGGAACGCTTTGTTAACATTTTTAAGACAATGTTGCAAATAACGTAAATAAAAGACGCTTAGATTTTGAAAACATTTCAAATAAAAAAACTGATTAAATTGCATGTGAGATACAGAGTCAACCTACTTGACACCTTGTTTTGATATTGACCACGGATTCTTTATCTTCTAAGTTGTGGTGGGAACCTAGGAGACCTTTACAGTTTTTTGGAGCCCATCAGGATTTTGTCTACTACTGATTGTCCTTTTAGTCGTATGTTGTGGAGTAATGCACAGAGGTAAGCAAGGTAAATCATTCATTTTCATTATCATACCATATCTTAGGATTCGTAAGGTTATCAAGTTCATTTTTTTCGTGGAAAAAAAATTAAGTAGATAGCTCCTCCGGTGCATAGTAAACAAATCGAACAGGCAGGCACGCCATTTCGTGTGACGCGACATCAAGGCCGGCTGCGTCCATCAAAACAATTGAACGGGGTTGAATACTCCCAGTTCATGTGAATTTTGACGTCATATAAGATTTGCTAATTATTGGGAACTACTGAGTCAATCTGCTTTACTCCACTTTTTACTGACCTTCATGAGATTCTAAAGAAGTTTATTTTACCTCGTATTCATATTCTGCATTAGACTAACACTGACACTAACAATTGCAATAAAAGGTAAGTAAAACAGTTTTTTGCACAAATTGAAAAAATCATGAATATTGATAATAAAAAGATTTCGACGGTAGAAGATACATAAATAAATAAATCAATGAGGAACTATAAGTGTTAAACATAGATGAAAAACAATGTGAAAACGTCACAAAAGTATAGCTTATACCAGCATTTCTACGACTCAATATATACATCTAAACTTCTCGTTTAAATTTATTCATGGACAAAGACTTATATCTATATGACAGAGAGTTATACAACTTGACGGCATTGTATGTAAAGCTATTTTATATTTACATTAAATCTTATATTTCTGGAATATATATACAGTGTGACTTCGAAGTTGAGTCATTTATTTTAACAGTGAGTTGATCTGATCAAAAGAAATGTTTTTTTCCTTTACCATTTTTCTGGTAAAATTAAAGTAACAAAGTTATAGCCCTTTGGAAGTTTGAGTACCGCCCTGTCTCAATAATATCATGTGCTCGTGTTTGGCAACAACGGATATAATCCGCCTTATCGGTTCATCGCATCGGAAACAAAAAAGCGGAGGAATTTGGAACGATGTTTTTACAATTATGTTATTCAGTTCAGTTATACATACAGTCAGTGTCAGTCGCGTGTGAATAGTGTCTGTTGCGTGGCTCAAACGAAATAAAAAATGGCACATGTTTATGCGGATCGGTTTCCCAATCGAGTGCAACCAACCCCTCGTGCCTTTGTTAATGTAGTACAACGGGCTCGTGAATCAGGTGACTTAAGACCTCACAGGGGACCTCACGATCAAATACAGGTCCGCATTGGAATACTTGTCGGGAGGATACTTTATAAAACAAGGTAATTTTTTTTTTATTTTTACACACATATTTTGGTTTATCTTCCTTCTACAATCATTATCTGAAAATTAATGACTCAACTTCAAAGTCACCCTGTATATGCCCGCAATCAGCTCCTCTCTCAAAAATACGGGCACAGATACATCTAAAAGTCTGCTTGTGTACAGGGTGGTAGGAAAATGATATTCGTAACTTAAAGAGGTGATTCCTTGCATTATTCTAAGCAAAAAAGTTCATTATAAGCTATATCCGAAAATCAACCGTTTCGGAGCAAAAAAATGCTGAACTTATTTCTTTTCAATCATGAAATAAATTCATTTTGCACCTTAATTTAAATCCATATGCCTAATAGCGTAAAATGTATCAATACATCTATTTATTAATTAACTGCCTCTAACAAAATAATTTTCTTGCTTATTAAATACAATTTTCCGAAGAAAAAACAGACAAACAAAATCCCTCACACAACTGGCAACGTCGATTCAATAATTCAAGGCATATTTTCAACAAAAATATACAAACGTAAACATATCGTTGAATCAGTTGCGGTCGTCGTGCGCTCGTATCGCGGTTGCGTTGCCGCGTTGCCAAATGTTTTAGAAAATTTAATTATTTACGACTCACTTTCCTCTAAAACGACTGATTTTCGGACAAAAGTCATAATGAACTTTTTTGCTTAGAATAATGCAATGAATCATTTCTTCAAGTTATGAATATTATTTCCGTAACACCCTGTATATGAGCATATTGAAATCATATAATTGTCTCATATTCAGCCATCCTAGTTCTGAGAAAGCAGCAGTGATATGGTCGAATTTTCTGAGATTTTGAGTCAATCTACAGCAGGTGATTTGGATATTTTGGAGTTTTTCTACGGATTCACAGTCCAAGGAATGAAAATATACTAAAAAGCAGTATGTGATCTTAGATATCACAAAATTCTCTTTACTTCAAAATCAAGTAGCAGTTTATTGGCATACAACAATCTGAGAATTGCATAGCAACTTTTTACTTACATTATTTACATGGTGAATAACTTTCAGGTTCTCATCAAAAAGTACGCCTAAATTTCTTACCGATTCCCCAATTGGTATGTCCTGTCCATTTAAAGATATTATCAAATTTTCTTTCACTTTATTAAGTTTTGAAAATAAAGATCTGGAATTTTAGGCTTGCGGCCCAATAATACACAACATCCAACGTATGTGCCTGTTGTACGCACAAAAACCAATATAGGAAAAGAGGATGTGCGCACATTATTGTAGACAACCCAATTCTACGTCCCTCGTGTGCCAGACTGAGTAAGTTTACGCTTATGTATGACTGGTATGGAGCATAAAACTGCATACACTTCATTTATCTGAATTATTTCAAAATATCGTGGAAAATGTTCATGTTTTCGGTAAATGAGGTCTCATTCCGGTAGAAATACCGCAAAATCGGTAGGTTCGGCAACATTGCTAAAATCGCTGGAAACCTTGCCCCGGAATGGACAAGATGCGGTGTTGTCAAACGAATCAATGATGCAATGTTGCAGAATTTGTGGCGATCCTGACCATTCATTTCGAGCAAAAAATGGAGCGCCATTAGGACCGATCGGGAGTCAATCCTAAACAGATCGACACCATAATTTGGGTGTAAAGAATAAACTAACGCATATTTCCAATATATGTATATAATTCAAGGAACTGGTGTAACATAGGCAACCCGGCACTTTCTACGTCACCGTTGCTAGGCAACGTTAGTCCTCACCATAGATAATAGTGAATGTGGTGGCTGTTAGATGGCGCGCATGTAAGTCACCACGTTATTTTGAACGTCAAAATTTAGCAGGTGGTAGTAGACTATCTTCAGATTCAATATGTTAATGATATAACGTCGTGTTGTTCTGTCTTGGAGAAGGTGAAATCAATAGAGAGCAAGAAGAGGGTTAAAGAATATAGTTTGGTGAAATTACATTCGGGAGCCCATTAGGCAAAACTTCAGAGAGTAATAATTGATGTCGTCGTTTGGGCTAAAGGATTAAAATGTTATAAATGTAGGGATGCGTATATTGATTTGGACAACAAAAACAATCCTTAGAAGAATATTTTAAATATATTTCTGCTGAGTAACAGTCTGAGTTACATATTCCTATATATTTACAAGTAGCTATAGGCACAAAGTGAATTTTAAGGTACATATTTCATAAAAAATTGTGCGGCATTTTTGTATTGAATACTGATAAGCTCCGGTATACTTGATATTTGAAACAAAATATTAAGAAAGGCTAAACATAACTAATACTTTTGATACTGGCAGAATGACTATTAGCGTCAGCTTTACACAGAAACGGTTTACAATAATTCAAAGGCCACATTCATAACAATATAAAATATTTTGATATATCAAAAAAATATGACAATTCGCCAATGAAACTTAAAAATTCCAATCTGCAACAATTGAATTCAACTACAAAATTATCGCCTAAAATATTATAAATGATAAAAAAACTAAATTCCTACTCGTCGTACCTAAATAAAAATTAATTTTAAAATTACATGAAATTAAAAAGATCCTCCGATTATTTAAAATTAAATTGCACTTCATGACGTCTATTTTATAATAAAAATGGCTAAAACTAAATTGCATTATATTTTTAGCTTTTGTGCGATATGCTTTGATTTCAACATGTTTAAGATAAAATCATACGTTAAAAAATTTGATCATACATTTCAAGTGTTGATCAGCAAAAAAATAAAAATTATCAAAATTTTGATTGTGATACGTGAGCTTACGTGGCATGATATTTCCGCCTTCAGAGAAAATGATGAGGTGAGGCGTTTATAAAAACGAAATTTGTCGTTTTTTTCCCGCCAAATAACACTGTCTCAAAATGCACGATTATATAAATAAACAAAAGTGAAACCATCGAAGGGTCATCATGAGTCGTATCCGCCCCTAGGTGACGCCACTGGAGAAGGGGGTGGAGGAAGCGGACTAAAATAGGTGGATGACCTTGAACTCGGCGATGGGGGGCAACTTTCTTGATGGCAGTGAGATCTGGGCGTCGGAGGGGGTGGAAACGGACCGCCGTCATACCTGAAAAAGAGAATCATGCATATCTGAGATAACCTTGTACTATGCGAACTACGAGGGTGGTCTCAGAAGTACCCGGCCTGACCTAGAGATGGCGATAGTTGTTTGAAAAATATCATTGTATTAGAAAGTATGCAACCTATAAAGCATATGTGTCAAGTTTGAAGATGCCACGTTGTTTAGTATTTGTTTGGCAGCCATCAATACTGAACGTTTTCAGTGAATTTGTGAAAATGGAGAAAATTGTTCATCGTTATGTGGTACAATACTTTTATTTCAAAGGCCTCAGCTTAACCAATATAAAAGCTGAACTGGATTCTACTCTGGGTGAGTCTGATCCTTCGTTTACAACTGTAAAATATTGGGTAGCAGCAAATGAGGTGACGACTGGGATGCGCGTGGGGAAATTTTCATTGACTATCTTGAACATGGTAAAACTATCAACGGCGAACTTATTGCAACGTTTGAGCGATGAAATCAAGCAAAAACGGCCGCATTTGGTTAAGAAGAAAGTGTTGTTTCATCAAGACAATGCATCAGCTCACAAATCCGTTATTGCAATGGCCAAAATAAACGAATTAAAGTTTGAATTGCTACCTCATGCACCCTATTCACCAGATTTAGCCCCCTCGGATAATTTTCTGTTTCCAAACTTGAAAAAATGGCTCAGTGGTCAAAGATTTTCCAACGATGAAGAAGTGATGTCGGCAGTTAATGGCTATTATGAGAACCAAGACAGTTCTTATTATAAAAAGAGTATCGAACTTATTGAACATCTCTGGGAAAAGTGTATAGAGCTCAAAGGAGATTATGTTGAAAAATAAATACATTTTTTTACATAAATTTTGCGTTTTCTTCGTTGGGTTGGGTACTTCTGGGACCACCCTCGTAAAAACAAGCCCGTGTGCGAAACAGCCACAGGAGACCGTGTGCATACATAATTCAAATTTCGCTTACGATTGATAGATTGACGATCTGATGCTCTTACCTGTTCCTAATGGGGTAGTTCGAATAATTACAATCGCTCTCGTCGCACTGATCGGTGGTCGAGCAAGGCGTCGGTGGCGGCGGCTGGTTGATGGCCCTGTAGTGTCTGTAGGGGCGGTACCGCGCGCTACTCTGCCCGCCCCCAGGCGACGAAGGGCTGCCGGCCCTCGTCGACGCCGCTGTAGTGGCGGGACTCGGGGGCGGGTTGAGCGTCTCGCGTGGGTAGCGACCGCCTCCACCTGCGGCAACGCTGCTGCCGTTCGTGTTGGAACTGCTCGAAGCGCCGGTCACGTGACGTCGTTCGAACGCTGATTGGGCGTCCGAGGAGAGCATCGACATGCGCACGACATCGGGGATGCCTGGAAGAGAAAATGGCGTCAAGTAGGTTGATTCAGCACTTCCCACGCAACGATATCATCAGTTCATAAAGAAATACGTTCGTCGTAAGTTTCAGAAAAAAATTCTATTATGCGTTTGATAAAATTCCGCATAAACATTTGATTTATAATCTTGAGCATTTTGGTTGGTTAGAGGCGTTTCTTATGGACAGAACCTTCCAAGTAAGAGCAAATGGGGTTCTAAGTGACCCATAACCAGTGATGAGTGGTGTTCCACAAGGCTCCGTACTTGGACCTATTCTATTCCTTGTTTACACGTCAGATCTATTAATGGATATAAAAACAAACATTTCATTGCAAGCATTCGGAAACCCTTTATTACAAGAGGTCGAAATTACTCCTCATCCAGGAGTGATCTAAGAAATGGCAAATGTTATTCAATGCAGAATACGATAATTCATATTGGGAAGACAAATCCTCATATAAACTTAAGTATAGGGCAGGTAGAAATTGAAAATGTACATTACCAGAAAGACTAGGAGTTGTAATAAGTCTAATCATATTAGACAAAAATACCGCTGGTTTGAGAAATAATTGTAAAGTCTGGTTTTATTGCTGCAAGTTGTTCAAGGGGTATTCAAAACATGGACGCATAAACAGTGAGCGCAACAACTGTCAATTTATTCAAGAATAAACTGGATAAGGAACTAGAAAACAGAGCAACATTATCCAGCATAAGAAAAAGACTATACGTATACATAACAGTGTCATCGGACTTTTCCACCTACTGATGGAGTACAAATAATAATAATGATGAACATTGTATAACAAATTAATTAAATGAATCAGGTCAATCAAAATGTTATGTTATTTCCATCTAGAATTTTTATGACTATCAAAAAATGTCAAATACCCTGATCCAAACAAATTAATGATATGATGTTGCCTAGCTTTGCGCTGAACTGATCTGATCCACTGATAATATCCGTTCAGAACTATCAGACATTTTGTGCGCAAGTAGATGCAAATCTAACGATCGCCACCTACCGATGGTTTCTTATTTTCATCGTTGGAAAGAACATAATTCGTCCCCAGTTTCCAACTTTTTATATCCTGGATAGAGTATGGTTCCTCAGCTATTGTTTGTTGCGACAAAGGCTATACCTTGCTGAGGAGTTGCCAAATCGCACGAAACAGCTAGATTACTATTTTTCCCACGCAACGATATCATCAGTTCATAAAGAAATATGTTCGTCGGAAGTTTCGGAAAAAATTCTATTATGCTTTTGATAAAATTCCGCATAAACATTTGATTTATAATCTTAAGCATTTTGGTTGGTTAGAGGCGTTTCTTATGGACAGAACCTTCCAAGTAAGAGCAAACGGGGTTCTAAGTGACCCATAACCAGTGATGAGTGGTATTCCACAAGGCTTCGTACTTGGACCTATTCTATTCCTTGTTTACACGGCAGATCTATTAATTGATATAAAAACAGTCATTTCATTATATGCAAGCATTCGGAAACCCTTTATTACAAGAGGTCGAAATTAAAGAGGACATACTCGTCATCCAGGAGTGTTCTAAGAAATGGCAAATGTTATTCAATGCAGAAAATTGTACGATAATTCATATTGGGAAGACAAATCCTCATATAAACTTAAGTATAGGGCAGGTAGAAATTGAAAATGTACATCATATTAGACAAAAATACCCCTGGTTTGAGAAATAATTGTAAAGTCTGGTTTTATTGCTGCAAGTTGTTCAAGGGGGTATTCAAAACATGAACGCATAAAATGGGTACACTCGTGGAACTCTCTTAGTGAAGAAACAGTGAGCGCAATAACTGTCAATTTATTCAAGAATAAACTGGATAAGGAACTAGAAAACAGAGCAACATTATCCAGCATAAGAAAAAGACTATACATAACAGTGTCATCGGACTTTTCCACCTACTGATGGAGTACAAATAATAATAATGATGAATATTGTATAACAAATTAATTAAATGAATCAGGTCAATCAAAATGTTATGTTATTTCCATCTAGAATTTTTATGACTATAAAAAAATGTCAAATACCCTGATCCAAACAAATTAATGATATGATGTTGCCGAGCTCCGTGCTGAACTGATCTGGTCCACTGACAATGACCATTCAGAACTATCAGACATTTTGTGCGCAAGTAGATGCAAATCTAACGATCGCCACCTACCGATGGTTTCTTATTTTCATCGTTGGAAGGAACATAATTCGTCCCCAGTTTCCAACTTTTTATGTCCTGGATAGAGTATGGTTGTTCATCTATTGTTTGTTGCAACAAAGGCTATACCTCGCTGAGGAGTTGCCAAATCGCACGAAACAGCTAGATTAGTATTTTACGACAAACAGAGCCTTACAACACTAAAAAAATCACAATTCAGCAACAAATAAAACTCACCTTTCCTCAACTTGAGACTCTTCGCGGAATTGGGATGCATGGGACTGAGAGAGTCCTCCGACTGATCAGTGACGTCATCCCTTGGAGGTAGAAACTTCTTCCTGAGGAAGACGATCGAGATAACAGCAAATACAAACACCACTCCCACTACAGAAAGCACTATGGTATGCGTCACTGGTTTGTTGGAATCTCTCGCTGAATTGCAGTCTTTTTCGTCAGAACCGTCCGCGCAGTTTTCGTTGCCGTCGCACACCAAGCTATGGGGAAGACAAACCTGGAAAAAGATTCAGATACAGGGTGCGGCAGAGAGGATGGACGGTTTTAAAAAAATCATAAAATAGTTAATTGATGATCTTTTTGCGTCTTTTTTAGATTCTTCCAAATTACCTTATCAAATAGGCCCATGTATGTCGATTTGTGAAAAACTACGCGAGGATTCTGTTTACAAAACTTGAGCATCCTGACTGGTCGGGGTGGCAAGCGGCACTTCGTTGGATAAAACGGCGATAAAAACATACTCCAATCTTCAAAATCAAAATTTTTGCCACAAGCAAAGACCTCAAATGGTGTAGGTTTCACACGGCAATTTTTCAATTCATCTCTCCAGTCATCCGGTACCTCAGTGTATGCTCTTTGGTGCACGAGACTCATATGTCTATCACACTCGAGGTATGAATGGCCCCTGATCGGGAATATTACTTTCACAGTAGTAAAACGATTTTTCTTGGTAACCAAGTAATGCAAAAACCGAATAACTGTAAAGTTTTTATTTTGCCCCTGCACAGGAGTCACAGAAAATGGCAAGTTATTTTACTTCCATAGGCAGGATGTTATAAAAAAGTGATACAGCATAGAACATATATCGTCAGCTCCTTTCTTAGCAATAGATTCATCGTAGGTATAAAAGATATAATTTGAGTTTGACAGAATGTGGATGTTAAAACGGATGAAATTTAGTTGCCACTTATAGTAAACATCAACTGTCGTGATATTTGGACAGTGCAAGTTTTTTTCGTAATCAATCGTGATACTTTCGATAGCGGGGAACTTCGAGGTACGTTTGCGGTAAGTTCTCTTTAGACTGTAAAATCATTCACTCCTTTTTTGATGTAGTGTCTTCTCAAGTATCTTTTTTTCCAAATTATTACTTGCTGACTGCCTAGTTTGTTCCGTGTGGGAATTTAAGGTAGCGGTAAGTGAAGATATATCAGCTTTTAAGGAATCACATGTACTACAAGTATCTTTTCGTGGATGATCGAACGATATATTGAAGTTGTTTTCAAAGATTTCTCGGAAGGATTCATAGGAAATCTTGTTTTCAACATTGCCAATAGAATACATTTGGTGTAACTTTGCGATATTTAGATTTTCAGGTAGGTAAACTTTTTGCGAATCTGCCAACGAATAATGAGATTTGCGGCATTTGAGGCTCTTAATAAACTCGGTCACTTTCTGTTTTGTGTTTTCTGAATGTTTGCGATGTCCAGTCGTGTGTTGTGTTTTCCACGCATGTCGATGGGCGATTTCCCAGTTGCAACTATTGAGTCTCTTATGTACCGAACTCGAAGAATTGCAATTCCGTGTAAAGACAAAAAAACCTTAAGACTAACTTGAACATCATGTATAATTCCATTTTCGACCAATCGGACAAAATAACTAAATGAAGCATTATTAAGCCTTGACCCCGCTTGATTTTTTCGAGGGCGTCTACGCATGACAGGAAGAACAGTGATAAGACCACTAAGATAAGCGTTTTGTGCATTAGTGTTTCCTAGTTCATTAAATTCACGAAGAAGTCTACAGGTTCAGGAACAGCAGTAAAACAGCGAAAGCTGAAGATGTATTAATGCACCTGCGAAATCTGAAGACCTCTTCCTCCCCTGGTAAAGATGGGATGACGGCTGCTGTACTTAAAAACTGCGCTTCAGCACTGGCCCTACCATTAAGCTTGATATTCACATCGTCTTTTAGATCTCATACCCTACCCTCATGCTGGCTTAGTGCTTCTGTTACCCCTGTATTCAAAAAGGGCGACAAATCCTCCGCTAAAAATTATCGACCAATAAGTCTCGTTCCTATCGCCGCCAAAATAGCTGAAAGAATCATATTAGATAAGCTCCTGTCATTTGCTTTCGAAAATGACCTTATCCCTAAGAATCAGCATGGATTTTTCCCTGGTCGATCAATAATGACCAACATTCTCCACTCTCTCAACGATTGGACTCAGTATCTGGACACAAAGACTCCTGTTGATATAATCTACTTAGATTTTTCTAGGGCTTTCGATCGCGTACCACATAGAGGGCTTCTGTTTAAGTTGGAATGTATGGGAATAAGAGGCGAGTTGTTACTGTGGATTAAGGCTTTTCTCACCGGGAAGACTTTCTCTGTGCGCGTCAGTGATAGCCAGTCTCACCTTCATCATGTAGCAAGTGGAGTTCCTCAAGGCTCTGTCTTGGGGCCAGTGCTGTTCCTTCTGTATACAAGTGATCTGCTCGCATTGATTTCCTCCACATGTTCAGCTTATGCCGACGACACCAAGATTTACAATACTGTCGTAAATTCTGCTATGCTTCAACGAGATCTTGATATTGATGGTCAATAGTCTAAATCTAAATCTAAATCTAACTAAGTGTTGTGTCCTTCACCTCGGGAAGACAAATCCGCGATTTACATACAAGATCTCTGACCACAACATCGAAGCAGTTTCCAGCCACACTGATCTGGGCGTTGTAGTCAACGATCGTCTTTCCTGGTCAGAGCATATTCACCACGTTACATCAAAAGCCAAGAAACTTCTATACATGCTGGAGAGGTCTTTCAAAGGATCCGATGTCAACACTTGCGCCTACATTTACAAGGCATTCGTGAGGCCAATTCTTGAATTCGCTGGCCCGGTATGGGACACTGTGCTTCTGCGCGATAGAAATCTCGTCGAATCAATACAGCGTCGGGCTACTCGTATCCCTTTTGGAGCACGAAGACCAAGCTATGAAGATCGCATTGAATTATTCAACCTGACCTCATTCTCTGAGCGAAGACTTCGTGGCGATCTTATAGTTACGTTCAGGATACTTCATGGTTTGATGGGCACCAACCTCATGCATCTATACCGGCTGTCGCGCAGCAATCTACGCGGACACAGCTTCAAACTGCATAAGGAGCCATTTAAAACAACAGTCCGACAGTGGTTTCTTCCCAACCGCATATTCAACACCTGGAATAGTTTACCTGAAAGTGTGGTTGGTGGTAGTTCAGTTAATAGCTTCAAAGTGCAGTACGATAGCTGGAGGAGTGTACAAACTTTATAACTATGAACTGTCTTTTTTTATTTTTTTCTATTTGATGTATTTGTGTTACGTGTCCGTACACTATATTTACTGCATGAGCTTATAGTACTGTGTACTCTGCTCATCTCAATTATCATAATAATAATAATAATAATAAAAATAAAAACAATCAGATCCAAGTTCGTGGGTAGTGGCGCGCAACGTTTTTATTACGTCTCTTTGTCTTCCTGTTTTTTTTGCGTTTTTTCGTTTCTCTGTTTGATGGGCCTGGTTCATTTTCACTTGAAACTGAATAGTCACTATCCATTATACACAAAACCCGTATTATAAACTAAATTAGCGAATATAGTCAATATTCAAAATACCAGCGTATACATTACACGTGGACTCTAATAGTATACTAGTGGCTGATGCAATAACGAAGCGCCCAAGCGGTACGGCCGATGAGGCTGATGCCGTTTTTCCATACACGCGCAGAGACTCATGCCATTCTTCCCCGGTACAGGAAATCTTATAGCTACGCCAGTTTTACAATTTAAGAAGCTGATTACAAGATAGCATCAGGAAAATGCCACCAAAATAAACTGAAAGGTCAATTTACCCAAATAATGAACTAATGCCGTTTTCCCCCGGTACCCTTCATATGCCAGAAATTATTAAAATTGGATAAGCAAACTTAGGTGTTTACCTTTTTTTGTCACTCGGTATAGTTAACTATAAAGTCGTAGTTAAACCGCAATGCCTAGCCTACTTTGCTACACCATGACATGAATTGTCACGTATGACACAAGACACAAACACCATGCATCCAAAATTATTGATGTTTTGTCAACAACACGGCCAGTTCGAGCCGATGTTCCTCAGGGCTCAGTTCTAGAACCAATCCTTTATTCGCTTTGCATCCATGATGTCGCTTGCCCCAGCAACTGTGAAGTCTATCTCTATGCCGACACTGCACTTGTCACCCAGACGTGTACTGGCGATCTGGTTCACGATGGGTTGCAGAGCGCGGTGGACGAAGTACTAGAATGGGCGGATCGGTGGCTGAGTAAAATTAATCATTCGAAAACGCAGGCTATTTATTGTACCAAAAAACGTCGCTTTCCCTCAGCAGAGGTTTCTGTAGACGGCAATCGTGTACCATGGACAAATTCTGCCAAGTACCTCGGTGTCAGCCTTGACAAAGGCATGACCTGGCAGAAACATACAGCAGCATTGAGAACAAAATTCCAAATTACGTTTCGGCAACTATACAGGGTGTCCGCAAAGTTGGGGTTTTCCTTTTCAGAAACAACTACCCTTGAAATAACAAAGGTAATGTGTAGTGAAACGAGGGCGACCAAGTAAAAAAAAATAAAGGAAAAAGTACTCACTCTCCAGTTGACGAGAAGGGCTAAGTACGTCTCTGCCCGAAATCATACCGCTCCAACAGAAAATGAAATATGACGGCGTTGCCGCGTTTTCAGTTTTTAGGTAAACATACTTTATAGGTATTGTTCGAAGTTATCGCCGTTTGATTCAAAAACACAGGTGCGTGCACGACGTAGCCAAGCATCGGTGCAGGCTTTGAGAATGGAGTCCCCCCCTCACCCCCACCAGCACCAGCTTTTTCAATTCCGAGACGAAGTTCATCAACCCCTTTATCTCGGTTCCCTTAAGACATTGGTGTATATGGTACTAAGAAAAATTGCTTATGTTTTCAAGATCTACACGTCGTGTAAAGGAAAACCCCAACTTTGCGGAAACAAAGTTCGCCTATATAAAATTATTATTAGATCAGCCATTACTTGTGCGGCTTGGTGTTTTCTTGCCAAGACACACATGCAAAGTTTTCAAGCACTACAAAGTAGAACTTTGCAAACAATTTGCAACGCTCCATGGTATGTCTCAAACGAGACACTACACAGAAACCTTGACATTCCTTACTTGAGGAATTATGTCAAGCTTCAGGCGCGGCGACGTTTTAGTCAAGCGGAATCGCACAGCAACCCTCTGTGGAGCAAGTTCGTAAGCATTCGAGGCCACGGCTCACACTGTAATCAAAAATTAGCGCGAACTTTTAGTCAACTTAAAATTACACTTGAGCAAAACCGAATCAAACTTTGTTAGTTCACCTCAAAATTAATCCGTGGACCAAGTCAAAACGCCTAGGCGTTTCCTCTTAAACCAAACACTTATGTTTTTCTTTGTTCTCCTCCTTTTTTCTTCTCATTCCCTTTCTCTTTTTCCTTGACATTG
Source organism: Acanthoscelides obtectus (assembly GCA_963669975.1). Classification (NCBI taxonomy): domain Eukaryota; kingdom Metazoa; phylum Arthropoda; class Insecta; order Coleoptera; family Chrysomelidae; genus Acanthoscelides; species Acanthoscelides obtectus. Next base: position 10,542,194 of record CAVLJG010000004.1, read on the forward strand.
CCTGGTTTCTGGGCAACCAGGACTGACGGATTCGACTAACGTACATTAGACAGTGAAGCGTGCCAAATACCATAGTTCACACGTAAAAGCAGTGTCGCCACATCCACAATGCATGGCCTAACCAGAACAGAAAAACGAATTTACGAACAATGATACTCGTAGTAATTCTTACCTAACTTGAAAGTTAACCTACGATTGATAAACCGACCCTTTTAGAGGTACTTGTTTAAAAAGAGATAAAACATACACATGACCTTAAGGTGTACGCCCATTGAGGTAAAGCGGAGCAGCTCATGTCGCTTGTCAGCGTCACTCGACAAAGTTTGATATAGGTTGTCTCTTTCTGACTTGTCGAACACTGCTGATTGACATTTTCTCGCGAACCAAATCTCTCTTCGTCCCCTCAATGCGCGCGCATCTTCAACCTTCCAAAACTCACTTCAGTTTGCGGACACTGAAACCCGTTCTCGCAGCAATTCTTCTCGTCGGACTTATCGTTGCAGTGTTGCACCCCGTCGCACAGGTACTCCTTGTCGATGCACTGTCCGTCTTGGCATCGGAACTGATCCGGCCTGCAATTGGGGCAGTCCAGTTCGTCGGAGCCGTCCGAGCAGTCTTTTTGGCGATCGCAGCGCCACGCGATAGGGATGCAGTCCTTCATGTCGCCGCCGCCCGCCACGTTGCACGTGAAACGCTCGTTGCCGCAGTCCGGCAACACCTGAAAAAATTCGATTGTTTTCTGAAATGGCCAATGACGGGATTAGATTTTAGAACGTGCTACCTTGATGGTTCGACCAATGAAGACAAATGGCGAAACCAAGCAAAAAATAAAAATAAAAGAGGAGTTACAGAGACGAATTTTTACGTATGCAAAGTATATTATTGGACATGTAGCGGACAAAATTTTGGAAACATTCTTCCTAATTGTTAAAAAGTGCGCTAATTTGTTATTCTTTATTATGTTGTTGTTGTTTAAGATTTATTTAGCATGATTGCTACAATTACATTCTTCTAAAAAACTAAACAATTACATAACATACAGACATGCAGAAAAAAAAAACAAAATTTGCATCTCTAATAATTTTCATTGTCCATGAAATATTCCTTTAATTTTCTTTTAAATATCTTTAAATTACAACGAGACTTTATATCATTATTTAGTTTATTAAATTCAAGTAATCCTTTCTGAAATATTGATTTGCTAGTTATATTACTATTGCAATTTTGTAAATGAAAATCTATATATTTCCTCTTGTATAATAATTGTGGTAATGATTATTCAATTCTATGTAGTGTTCTAAATGTTCTGGCAAAAGATGATTTTTTTATTTTAAATATAAAAATAAGAACCAAATATGATATGTAATTTTTTATATTCAACCACTGCAACTCTTGTAACATAGATTTTATTTTAGTGTACCTATTTTTATTTAATATTATTCTCATAGCTTTATTTTGCAAGTCTAGAAATTTTGAGAATACAGCTTCATTGGTAGTGAACAAGATAGTTGAACCATATAGTAAATGCGGTAGAATAATTGTATTATAAACTATTTTCTTGAAATAGGTACCAAGACTATGAGAAGCCCTATAAAAGTAATTTGTTTTTTTTTGGCAATTTTTGAAATAATTTATTCATAGTGATCCTCAAACTTTAGTTTACTATCAATATATATACAGGGTGTTGCAGTTTATTGTTGCATAACTTTAAGATTCGATAGAACTTTTAAAATTAATGCATAAAGTCTATATAAACATGGGTCGAAAAATGCGCGGCTTCCGAAATACAGGATGTTTAAATTTACTTTCTAAAATAGTTTTTTTTTAAATATTTAGAACAATATTTGATGTATAACAGTGAAAATTGGTATACAAGGGTTTTTTGGTACGACAAAACGAACCATGGGCATAGTTTTACTGTAGCCGCTCTCTACTGTACCTGTAGTGTATTAAAACGACTGAAAAAATTTTCTTAGTGCAATTTTTTGCTTTTTGAATAAAAAAACTGATTCTTCGCACTTTTCAACGTAAAGAAAGCTCTCTTGTGAATTTTCGTTATAGTTAGCCGTTTTTGAGATTTCGATTTCGATTTTTAAGGTTCGATGCATTTTTAATTATTTATGATAAAATAACGTTAGAAAGTCAGTATCTCGATAATTTTTAGAAGTAGGCTGTGCCTGCAAATATTTTTGAAATTGAAAGCAGAATAAGGTTAAACGTCAATTAGTTGACAGTTAGTTTTGTTGTCTGTTGAAACCTGAAACGTTTTTTTGCAATTGTGAATGCACGAAATTTAGTTTTTTTTACCTGTTTTTTTTTTGTAAGTTTTATAAAAATGCCATTTTTATTCTCCAATCAAGAGTTAGCGGATATTCATTTTGTGTATGGCTTTGTAAATGGAAACGCAGCAGAAGCAGCCAGAACGACATCCAACTCGCTCAGTATTTGTAAGAGTGTATCGCCAAATAATTGAAAATGGTTTTGTAAATCTCCAAAGGGATCAAAACATAAATGTTCGTCAGCGCAGATTTACCCGTATGATTCTGCGTGAGTTTGATAGAGATCCGACCACAAGTGTTAGGAGAGTTTCTGGTGCCTTGGGAATTTCAGCAAGCCATGTTCACCGTGTTCTTAGAAATGACCATAGACGTCCTTACCATTTGCAACCTGTGCAAGGACTACAGCCAGGGGACGGAGAACGAAGAATCAGATTTTGTCAGTGGATTCTTGATAGAACTGATAATAATAGGGAGTTTTTAAGTAACGTTTTATGGACCGATGAGTCATGCTTCACTAGACGTGGAGTGGTAAATTTTCATAATCAACATATTTGGTCGCATGAAAATCCGTATGCAGTTCGGGAGAGAAATTTTCAGCATGAATTTAGTGTGAACGTGTGGATTTGTATCTACCGTAATCGACTATTTGAACATGTAAATATGTGGGATGACGTTATGTTAGATTTAAGAAGATTGGCCTGGTGCCAGCTTGATGGTTGTCCAGCTCATTATTCGAGAATAGTTAGAAACTGGCTGGACGAAAATTATCCAGAAAGATGGATCGGCCGTGGAGGACCAGTCGCCAGGCCTCCACGATCCCCTGACCTAAATCCATTAGATTTCTTTGTGTGGGGATTTCTAAAAGAAAAAGTGTACCAGACTCCCGTAACCACAAGAGATATGCTAATAGACAGAATCAGGAATGCATGTGATGAAATAAGGCCTTATTTGAATAATGCTATACTACGTTCGATCATTCGTAGATGTGAATTATGTAGTGAACAATTAATTGGGTTTACATTTCGAGCAACTACTTTAGATTTTGTATGTTTGTCCTAACTATCCAATAGCATTTTAGGTGTAAATAATTAATTTAATTTGTTAAAAATAATATTGGAAAATTAAACAAATTAATATTCTGTTTTTTGTGTTTATTTGGAGTTAGGAATTATTGCTGTGTTTAAAAACACAATCTAAACGATAATCTTAATTACTTGTAATGCCCAAATCGAAAATGTAAAAAAAATATTATTTTCCCATAAATAATTAAATATGCATCGAACCTTAAAAATCGAAATATCTCAATAACGGCTAACTATAACGAAAACTCACAGGAGAGCTTTTTTATGTTGAAAAGTGCGAAGAATCAGTTTTTTTATTCAAAAAGCAAAAAATTGCACTAAGAAAAATTTTTCGGTCATTTTAATACACTACGGGTACAGTAGAGAGCGCCCTCTAGCGTCTACAGTAAAACTATGCCCATGGTTCGTTTTGTCGTACCAAAAAACCCATTTATACCAATTTTCACTGTTATACATCAAATATTGTTCGAAATATTTAAAAAAAACTATTTCAGAAAGTAAATTTATTTTGGAAGCCACGCATTTTTCGACCCATGTTTATATAGACTTTATACATTAATTTTAAAAGTTCTATCGAATCTTAATGTTATGCAACAATAAACTGAAACACCCTTTATATACATATTGCATCACTTTGAATATTGCATTCCTTTCTCGCAGACCTCTCTCATTCACATCTTAATGCGAAATAAACGACCTATACTTTGAACTACTTCCACGCGAGCGGAGCCGCGGGATTAGGCTAGTATTAGCAGCATCTACTAGAACTGAGAGAATGAATTAGGCTTTCCAAATTTTGTATTACCAACAGCTTGAAAACATGTCCACCAAATGTTTGACTGTTTCGTACATCATTCTGGAATTCCCCGCTAAAGAAACATACCCATTTTTTGAAAAATGGCTCTTACCTGACATGTTCTCCTATCCTCTTGCAAAACCTTCCCATTGGGACAGGCGCACGCCGGTTCAGTTCCATTTAAAATACAGAAATGCGAACACTTTTTCTGATGAGGTAGATTGCAACTATGATTGATCGGCGTCTTAACGGAGATCAGATCCAGTATGTGAGACGCCTGTATAGGCAGAGTCGACCTGGACTTCCCCGACAGGAGCTCAAGCCTTTGTAGTTGATGCAGCTCCTTGTCGATCCAGTACAGCCAGCCTTTGTGCACTGTCAGTTGGATTATCTTCGAGTTGCTTTCGTTGAGGAGCACGTGTCTAGAATTTGAAGTAGGGATGAATAAAATAATTAGAAACCAATGTGCCTGTGCACAAGGCATCCGTCCATTTGAGCGTCTTTACATGCTAGGTCCTAAGACCCACAAAACCATGGAAAACGTTAATCTTAAAGGGTTTGCATACATACGCATTGCTTTTACATCGAATAAGATTACTATTTATTTAGGATTTATTCTTAAATATGAGGTGCTTATGCCGCAGTGGATTGAGTCTAGGATCATCTAATGTTAGCCCTTGACTAGATGAGAAGTGATATTTGCTACTGTGAGGTTGCCCACAAAATTTCAAACCTCGGATTGTGTTCATATCGGTAGAGACATTCAAATCTTAATCCAAGAGAATGATCCTAAATGTTTATATTGGGACTTTTCCAACTTCATCCTGTAAAAATCTCGATATAAACGTACATCATATAAAATAATTGCTATGATAGCGATCAGCAGGGGTATTACGTATCTTGAAAAGTGAAATTATGTTGTTTTTGCATAGTTGGGGTTTTTTCTTTTCAGACACGCTAATAAATGTTCGGCCAGATGTTGAAAAAGTTTTTGAAGAAATTATTTACGAACAGGTCATCGAATTTATTGAGGGAAATAACATTTTAACCAAATTTCAAGCTGGATTCAGGAAGAAACACGGCAACACAAACGGTTTTAGAGGACTGGACATGTATGGACAATAGGAAACATACAGTAACAGTGTTTTTGGACTTCAAAAGGGCGTTTGAGACTATTGACAGGGATAAATTACTTACAAAATTGCATTACTACGGATTTAAAGGATCTGTATTCAAAATTCTACAAAACTATTTAATTGACAGAAGTCAAAAAACCAAAATTGGATCTACATTATCAAGATCAACACTAGGTCCACTACTATTTATTTTGTACATTAATGACATTTGTAATATTTTAAATTATTATAAACTTCAGATATTTGCAGATGATACATTAATATACATATCAGATGAAAATAAAGACACTGCTTTAAAAGTTCTAAATTCTGACTTGACAAAAATCGTAAATTGGTTAAACGTAAATAAACTAAAATTGATTTGTTCTAAAACAAAACGTCTGCTAATAGGGAAATACTTAAATGAAAATACTATCACAGTTAGGATAAATGGAGAAGTAATTGAAAAAGTTGAAACAATTAAATAATTAGGTATAGTATATATATATATATATATATATATATATATTGATAGTAAATATTGATAGTAAACTAAAGTTTGAGGATCATTTATTTCAAAAATTGGCAAAAAAAGATAATTACTTTTATAGGGCTTCTCATAGTCTTGGTAGCTATTCCAAGAAAATAGTTTATAATACGATTATTCCACCACATTTACTATATTGTTCAACTATCTTGTTCACTGTCAATGAAACTGTATTCTCAAAATTACAAGTTTTGCAAAATAAAGCTATGAGAATAATATTGAATAAAAATAAGTACACCACCAGAAAATCTATGTTACAAGAATTGCAGTGGTTGAATATAAAAAATTTCATATCATATTTGGTTCTTATTTTTATATTTAAAATAAAAAATCATCTTTTGCCAGAACATTTAGAACACTACATAGAATTGAATTATCATTACCACAATTATTATACAAGAGGAAATATAGATTTTCATTTACAACATTGCAATAGTAATATAACTAGCAAATCAATATTTCAGAAAGGATTACTTGAATTCAATAAACTAAATAATGATATAAAGTCTACTTGTAATTTGAAGATATTTAAAACAAAATTAAAGGACTATTTCATGGACAATGAAAATTCTTAGAGATGCAAATTTTATTTTTTTTCTGAACGTCTGTATGTTATTTAATTGTTTAGTTTTTTAGAAGAATATAATTGTAGCAATCACGCTAAATAAATCTTCAACAAACAAACAAACACAACTACGCTTGATATAACAAAGTTAATGTGTTTTGAAACGTGAGCGAACAAGTAAAAAAACATAAATGAAAAAGGACTCACTTTTCAGTTGAATTGAAATTCCAAGTACGGCTCTGTCGTAAAATCCGAGGAGCACATGTAACAAAATTAACAAAAAAGAGATCGAAAATATGACGTCGGTGTCACATTTTCTTGGTGAACGTATTTTATAAGTAATGTTCGAAGTTGTCGCCGTTCGATTCAAAAACACATGGCGTGCTCGACGTAGCCAAGCATCGGTGCAGGCTTTTAGAGTGGAGTCCCTTCCCCGAATGAATGCAGTAGCTTGGTCAATTACCAGGCGTAATTCATCAATCGTGCGCACCTCAGTTTTGTACACCAGGCGTTTCAATTCACCCCAAAGAAAAAAATCACACGGTGTTAAGTCTGGAGATCGCAGAGGCTATGCTACGGGTCTCTAGCACTTCGCGTCTAAAATTGGGCGGTGCACCGTCATGGAGAAACCACATTGATTGTCTTACACGCAAAGGCACATCTTCTAGCAGGGTTGGTAAAATGTTGTGTAAAAAGTCTGGGCGTTGTATCCCCGTCCAACCGATTCGGGAGAATAAATGGTCCAATGAGCATGCCGTTTACCACGCCAGCCCAAACATTCACAAAAAATGTTTGTTGATAGTGTGATCGACGGACAGCGTAAGGATTTTCTACTGACCACACATGATTATTGCGGAAGTTATTCACCCCGTTACGCGTGAACGTGGATTCGTCTGCTTGGAGGACACATTGCACGTGAAAATGGTACAGTCCCTCATCATGCAACGTTTGCTACACTTGTCTTCGACACTTGCACTTGGCTAGCCACGTCCCTAGTACTTGTTGAAGGATTCTCGTCTACCAGATTCAGTACTTCTTCCTCAGTTTGCACCACTCGAGGTTGTCCAGGTCTCCCACTGTGCCCACCTCGACATTCTTCCAAACGACCCATATCCTTGAGTCTCTGCACAAGGAAAACAAATCTAAGGGGCCTTGGATGATGACGATCTGCATACACTCGCGAAGCCTCGGTCGCATTTTGAAGACACTCACCGTAAATTAACAGCATGTCGACTAGTTCGCCATTGGTGTATGGGTGAGACATTTTTTTAATTGTCTGAACATCAGTCGGTTACCAATTTAGTTTGTTGACCTACACTACCGGCGTCTAGGTTGCATACTAGCGTATTTACAGCATAGTCGTACGTCGTATAACTGTATGCTGGCGCTGCGGACGTGATCGAAGGATATGACAGGACCGGCCTCGGTTTGGTGAAACCCCAACTTTGCGCGCGGGGGGGGGGGGTATAGGTTTTTTGTGACATTCTGCAGATTTTTCTACAAGATGTCAACTAGACTGGACATAGCTGCCGGCTTATTGATTTCCTTTTGGCGTCGTTGAGAAGTTTTGAGAATTCGAAATCTTAGGAATAATTCCGCGGGAGGTTGAGGGCTGATCTTTTCCTGGAATCTAGTCTATTATTATTGCTTATAAGGGAATTAGTGTGATCCTACTTGCCAATATGGTTCTGACGATGTAAAATGTACATAAATGTCCAAATACTGCATAGTGTTGAGCATTTTCGTTAGTCAACGCCAAAACTAAATCAAAATAATTGAGATGTACTCACTGATTTTCCCCGTCAATGTTACTGATGAATATGCTATGGCCTTGCGCCCATACAATGAGATCGTTCTCGATATCAACTGCAATTGCAGCTATATCGTCAGCTTTGGTAATTACGATTCGATGCGAACCATCTAGTCTCATCCTTACCAACTGCGGAGTGACCCCGACGTCGGTGTAGAATAGTAATCTGGAAGCAGAATATACAAAGTGTTACAAAATGTTGGATACGAAATAACTCGACTGGGTCACTGGAAAGAATTTCTATTTGCGATTAAAACAGATAAAAAACTTGGGGGGAGGGTTCTCGAATCTCGCATGCGACACCGGAATTTTATTTTTATGATTCTTGTCATCGTTTGTCACTGTGACGTTGTTTTGGTTAATTTGTTTGATTTTTAGACGGGCGTTGTAAAAAGGTAGCCAATAACGAAAAAAGTAGCGGAGAGGGAACAGTAGACATCTAGCAACTCCCCAGCCTTTCTGAAGAAGAGAGAATGCAGACTGAAAATTAAGGATGTTCTATTGTTCCGTGTCGGCGTCAGCGCTGTATTATTGTCAGGCTATGTTTTCTTCTTGAATTGTAGGAAATAGTAAGGCTATATATAACATATGATATAAATCAAAACCATGAACAATTTGATGCTAACAGATATTTGTAACATAACCTCAAAGTAGAGATACGGCCCTAAATTATACTATATGGAAATATGTGTCGTTAATATGGAACCCAATTTACAACTACTACAGTTTATAAAATTTTTATCTTTCAAAGTTGGCGGTGCATATTCTGAGCAGGGTATATCTGAACGTTTGTTATTGTCTAGGTTTCAAATGTAGTCTGCACAATCAAATTGATGCTAATAACATGGTGGTTCAACTAAACTTTGATGTCCCATGTATTCAAACTCGTACCGCTAAAACCTTTTATTGTGTCAGGTCTCGCACACATTTATTTTTTGATAGCACCCATATATGTAATGTGTAAAACTCAATGCCATATCTAATTATTGTGATATATGTTTCTCACTTGAGTTAAATATGTTTTTTTTCTTCTTTTTATTTTGTTTTATCTTAAGACTGTCCAGGGCAATAAACGCTATTTATTATTATTATCCTAACAGTCAGGCTCGTTTCCTATGCTCAAAATGTTTATTTTGTAATCGCTATATAATTTTTCTCTTGCATATACGTATACAGGGTGACAGGTAAAACATTTTAGGAGGTGATAGTACAGCTCCTTTGCTATCAAAATTAGTATATAATACCATACCCTATATTCAAAGGTTAAAAAGTTATGGAAGATTTAATTTTTTCTAAAAAACAACCAAGATTACAGAGTAAAATAGCTGAGATAAAAAAAATTGGTGATTAAACATTCTTTTTTTGGTGGTTTCAGGTTATTATTTAAATAAATAATTCTCATAAATTAAAAAACATATGAAAACACTACTGAAAACATATTTATTTTCATTTAAATGTTAAATGAAAATTTTTATTTTCAACTTTCACATTAAGAAGTCTTTTTTTTTCAAAAAAATCATAATAAAGAAAATGTACAAATAACTGCAAAAACTTCCTCGTTTCATTAGGTTTCTAAAATGGTATAATAACATATCAGTAAGTAAACCATTTAACAAAACAATATTACTTTGATAGAAAGGACCGCTAAGCGCATTTCATTGTACTGAGCAGGTAAACCGAGCCTTTCATGGTTCTACCTTTTTTGTTATTTTTTGTGCCCTGTGCCGTTATTCGGGTTTAAGTATTCGGAATCTGTCGTCGCTCCTCGGAAGCAAGCTCTGCGTGTGTTATGAATTGGCACAGCTGACGGATCAAGGAAAGGGAACTAATGCTTAGGTTAGTTAGTAGAATATCAACCTTTAACGTGGTAGGACGTACTTTTACTTTTTTGATCAGTTTTAATAATGGCGAGTTACCGTAACGAAGAATACGCTGATATTCTGTTTTGTTATGGTTTAAGTGATGGAAATTCCGTTGAAGCCAGGCGAGAATACGAAAACCGTTTTCCGAATCGGCGAATACCGAGTCATCGAGTATTTGCTTCTGTGTACCATCGCGTCAAGGAAAGTGGACAGGTTCATGCGAGACGTCATGATGCTGGTAGACCTCGGTTGTTTGACGACGAAGATCGAGAGGCAATACTGTAATGCTACGGCAGAGACCCGACGACGTCTACACGAGTTATAGCAAAGCAGCTTGGTGTAACTCAATGGAAAGTTTGGTTCGTTTTGCATTCGGCGAGACTTTACCCTTTCCATTACACACCGGTTCAAGTATTAGAAGAAGGAGATCCGCAAGAAGAATTGATTTTTGTCGATACATGCTTCATCGGGATCAAGAAGAAAACGACTATTTAACTAAAATATTGTGGACCGACGAGTCTAAGTTTGACAGAGAGGGGACAACAAATTATCACAACTTACATTATTGGGCTCCACTAGAGGCAAATCCCCACATGGCAAAGCCAAGAGCCCATCAAAGAAGATTTTCGGCAATCGTGTGGATGGGAATCATTCATACGTATCTAATTGGACCAGTTTTTTTGCCTGACAACCTGAATGGCGAATCCTATGAGAACTTTTTGAGATCCGAACTCTGGGAGTATCTTGAAGACCTGCCTCTGAATATCAGGATGCAGATGATCTACCAACACGATGGCTGTCCCGCGTATTTCCGTCTGGGTGTTAGACAGTGGCTGGACGAGAAAAATCCTTGTCGCTGGATTGGCCGAGGTGGACCGACGCCGTGGCCAGCGAGGAGCCCAGATTTAACACCGTGTGACTATTATTTATGGGAGCACATGAAGTCACTGGTGTACGCTGAGCCCATAGACAACTCTTGCACAGTTGAAAGAAAGAATTATTGCTGCTGCTGATACTATCAGAGGACAACTAACTGGCCGCATCACGCGTACCAACATGAGAAAAAGACTACGGGCTTGCATAAGAAACGGCGGGCGTCAGTTCGAACAACAATTGCAATGAATTTTACCTTCATTTCATTATTGTATTTTACTTACCAATTGTAGTAACTTTTACTCAGTTTTTATTATTCTGTAGTACAATTACAACTGTGTAAATAATCTAATCGTGTAACTTAACCGTAGTTTAAAATAATAACTATCCCATAGCTTACAGTTACATTATTTTCACAAAAACACTTTCTTATCAATCAGAGAGTTGTGAAAATAGGAGACAAGCCATTGATAAATTTACTCCCTATTGTTGTATTACAATACATTATGTTTAGTTTCACACAGTTTTTGTGCACTTATCATACCAATTTAGATTCCTTATGAAACAAGGATATTATTTAAATTGTTTGTACGTTTTTTTGTATACTGATTTTTTTCTAAAACACCTTACTTACTGTAAAACGTTATTTGTTTTTCTTAGTTAAACATTTTTGAATGAAAATAAATACGTTGTTTGGTATTGTTTTCGAATCTTTTTTAATTTATAATAGTTAATTATTGAAATAATAACCCAAAACCACAAAAAATGTTTAATCGCCAACTTTTTTCTCTCTCGACTTTTTTACTCTGAAATATGGATTGTTTTCAAAACAATCTTAAATCTTCAATAACTTTTCAACCTTTGAATATAGGGTATGGTATTATATACTAATTTCGACAGCAAAGGGGCTGTACTATCACCTCCTAAAATGTTTTACACCTATTTACCTGTCACCCTGTATACAGTAGCAATAGGCCAGGAGAAAGCCGGAAACATGAGACATATAGTTAAGGAATTTTAAAAAATCGAAACTTTTGAACGAAAAGGAATAAAGAAATAAAAAAGGTGCTATCCAAATGACCGATGAATGGGCTTTCTCACGCAAAAATCGTTTGTTTTGTGGCGCCGTTATCTTTGGAGGAGATAGAAATTGAATATCGAACAGCACGAAAATTTACCCTTTTTTCGACTTTGACCGCCGTTTTTGATTGCAGTACTTTTTCGTACCTCGACGGTTCGTAGTCGCACGTAAAACGCCGAGTTTCTAGTTTCCGAAACGGTGTCGCTTTCCGATAAAACGTTTCGCGAACCCGGAAAAACCGCATCGACGTTGAAACGCTACGATCCAGACTCGAGAGAGAAAGTGAAAAAAAAAAATACAAAAGATCACCGCTTGATATTGTAGATTATAAGTATGTAATACCATAACAAGATCAACTTGAAATTTTGCTGATTCAACGAAAAACAGAAATACCTTTTGGTAACGTGAATGGCGATCAGCCTAGGCTTCTCGTCCTCTCTCCTCTCCAAGCTGCCGAACGTATTCGAGTTGTCCAGCCGTGTGACATTGATGACATCTTTCGACGCGCATGTCCAGAACAGCAATCGGCCAATAGCGTCAACGGCCAGATCGAAAGGTGACAGTTCCGGGTTGCTGGCCACTACGATGTTGTCAGATCTGTGACCGATCGCTTCTGAGCGAGAGCCACTTGCTTCTGAGCGTTTGATCAGGTGAGATTTGCCGTCGATCTGGAAGACATGTCATCAGAACCGAAGAACTGGGCGTTTTCAAAATGGAATAACACAAACAAATGGCAAATACTTGGTGACAAATTCGACCATCATCATTGGAAACTGTGAGAGATACGAAGTCGCTTAAATGGGAAAAAAGTTGCGTATTTAGGTAAGTGACATAATGCTGCTTAGAAAGTTTCGAAATTCCAGGTACTTCAGAAGAGAGAGAGAGAGAGAGAAAAAGTAGTTTCAATTTTTTCCTGACTTGATAAATTGTACATTAACATTGCTACTTTTTCTCATCTACATCATAATCATAATCAGAATTTCAATATGACGTTTCGTCTCTGGTTCTCCAGCACCAAATTTATTTTTTTTCTTCAGGACGTCATATTGGATTTATGCACATATATATTTTTTAATTGTAATTCCAAAAATGTATGATATTTCATACATTGATATTGCCTAAAAAAACTGAATTTCCTATAATATATTGAAATTATTAGATGGTCATTTGTTTCATATACTAGATTTATCGCAAAATTATTTTTATTTTTTACTGATATTATTTCAGATGGGATTTCAAAATAAATCGCATATTGTTATTGCCACTTTTTTCTTCTTTCAAGATGGCGTAATCGATTGTTCAATACGACTTTCGACTTCCATCACCAACGTTGTTTTTTCAAATGGATTTTGTACATGGTAAATGGATTTTTCAGAACTAAATTGTGCGATGTGTTTCCTTACTGGGCCACGAGTATATATACTTCTTGTTATTTCCGTTTTAAAGATACATTCCTCTGAAATAAAAAAAAACCCAAAGGCCACAGTCAATCGGGCTACGAGGGATATCTTTTAAGTTTTGCATATAGAAACATAGTAGGCCGCGCGGATCGAACGTCAGTACTAAATCTTAACGTCACTCTTTAGTAAACTTAAATTCAAAGTTTCACAACAATACGTGTCATGTTCTCACTACAGTGAATTTTTAAGTGTCACCAAGTCATTAGAAAAATGGAACTCAACCGAGAATATTTTCGCGCCATAATTTATTACAACTTTCAGAGACAATTATCGCAACAAGAATGCCTTGCTGAGTGACTGTCTGTTTTCGGCAACGAAGCGCCACATCAGTCGACAATTTTTCGTTGCTATGGAGAATTCAAACGTGGACGGGTGAGTCTTAGTGACGATTCCAGGGTGGGTGCACCCAAAACGGCAGTCATCCAGGAAAACGTCGATGCTGTGCGCAAACTCATCATTGAAAATAGACATGTGACATATCGCGAGATTGAGGCGTCCTTGAAGATCTCAAAGACCTCAATTAAAAAAATTTTACATGAAGAATTAGGAGTAAGAACACTAGTTTCTCGTTGGATACCCCACCTGTTGAGTGAAGAGCAGAAAGCAGCCAGGGTTAATTGGTGTCAAAAAACGCTTGATCGTTTCAATTCCGGAAACTCAAAAAATGTGTACAGCATTGTTAGTGGTGATGAATCGTGGATTTACTGTTATGAATCAGAAAATAAACGACAGTCGGCTGTTTGGGTGTTCCAAGGTGAAGAAAAGCCAACAAAAGTCATTCGTTCTCGAAGTGTTTCGAAAAAGATGGTCGCGACATTTGTGTCAAAAGCGGGCCATATTGAAACAATTCCTCTTAATGAGCAAAGAACTGTTACTGCGGATTGGTATATCACCATTTGTTTACCAAAAGTCATCACCGAGCTTCGAAAAATCAACGTCGAAAGAAGAATCATCCTCCACCAAGACAATACAAGCTCGCACACAGCCCAAAAAACAAGGCAGTATTTAACGGAAGAAAACGTGGAATTATTGGACCATCCTCCATATCGTCGGCTTTCTCACGAAGTGTCCTAACCAACGGTTAGTGAATTTTACAGGAGAGCAAGAAAACGAAATCAGCGTGTTGTTGATTGAGCATTGTATGTAAAGTTTAGATATTTCCGAATTGAAATTTCACGTGTATTAGCCTATATTCATTGTGAATCATATGCCGTTTCAATATTTGCGGTAGCTTATCAAGCTATTTTGGAAAAAAATGGAAAACGCACGTAGGTCACTTCGTGAGAATTTTCAGAAGATTTTTGTCAGACAGAGCTGAAATATATTTTCATTAAAGTTCTTGTTATTATAATTTTTTAAGATATACAGAATTTGTTTCATTTACTTATAAGCAAAGAATCATATTTCCAGCCAAGGGGGCGATCATCTCAGAAAATTTGTTGATTGTTAAATTTTTTAAGTAATCGTTGGTCTGCTGACAGCAAAGTTTATGTAAAAAAGTTCAGATCGAATTTTGAAGTTTGGCTACCGCCTAAAATATTTTCCTCATTATCCATGCCTAACATTGATGTATATTATGACAAAAATATTGCGTGATTAGATGAAGAAAACAACTCGAAACATCAAACCAATTTTTATTGAAATAAAAACTAAAAGAAAAGCAACTGACTTAAATATTATATTTTGACATATTACCAGCAAATGTTGATGTGTTGTGATCCTCAAAAAAACGCAAAATTATCAATAATTCATTCCATTTCATGGGCCAAATTTTGTAAAAGTTTTGGAATTCTGGTAAGCGTACAACTAACTGGCGTTTTTCGGATTTTACACAACGAAATTAAGTCGGAGTACTTCTTTTTTGTTATTTTTAAGTTGTTCTAGTTTAATATCATTTATATTATTACTATTTCTCATCAGCCTTTTTAACTCAATACTGTCATAACTAGTATCGTGGTCGCTAGACTTAAAAAACATTTTGGTGGGCGTGTCTTTTATTACAATAAACTCCGTTTAATATTTTGCCGTGTGGACAATATTCTTAAATCTTTTGAAAGTTTCTTGAAGTCAAAAAATTCATTGGGAATTACTAAATAAGGTTGACGTTTTCTGGCGAATCAAAAAAGCGGATAGAGTTATGAGGGTTCAAAAAGATCTCCAACTCCCGTTATCGCAGTATGAATGAACTGTGAGCAGATTCTCCCTCACTTTGGCCATGATTCCACCACCGAGGAGCGTATACTAACAAGGATTATTGGACACTAAGAGACTTATCTTCATTTAGGTCTCTTCGTGGGAATCATAAATTTACCTTTGCAGATAAGACACCCAGGGGCTAACGGTGTGTTGCCCACACTAATAGATATATAGTTATGCTTCTTCGTCAGATTAACCAGCATGGAATAATACACCTATATGCGGGTTTTCTCAATTTTTGGTATTTTGTCAGTTAGAACACTTCGTGAGAAAGGCGACGATATAGTCCCGATCTAAGTCCTAACGATTTCTTTACTTTCCCGAAAATTAAAAACAGACTGCGTGGTCAAAGAAGCAGTTGACGCATTCAAAAATGCCGTTTTGGATCTGGCAGCAAACGAGTGGAATAAGTGCTTCGAAAATTGGTTCGAGCGCATGCAGATGTGTATTAATCTTCGTGGAGAATACTTCGAAAAACAATAAAGTCATTTAAAACTACCTACCGTGTTGTTTTATTTCCATATGCAAAACTTAAAAGACATCCCTTGTATACTCATATATAAAAAAATCATACCCAGTAAAGGAAATTTGATTTAGGATCAAAGTCGATCGCCTTAACAGCCTTCAATCCTTGTATTGGGATTACTGCTTCAGGACAATCGGAAGTATCAGGTACCAACCTCACTACCAGATTTCTTAGGCTGTAGATCATGAAATTTGTCGGAGCTGAAAAAAAATTACAATTTTAAATTGCTTCAAAATAAAATCACAGTACAGAGCAATTCAACACTATGGGAATTGTTCAGAAAACATCGATGGCTTTGATTTATCGGAACAAATACAGGGTGGCCAATATATAACTGAATAATTTAAATTGCGCGTCATTTTGCGGTGCTTGGTATGGAGGTGTCCTTGAACTACTTTGAAGACGCTGCAGGTAATTCTCTTACTGTCACTGGCCACCAAGGTCACCGGAGTTAACGGCTCCTGACTTTATTGTGGGGATTCTTGAAAAATAGAGTTTATTCCAACAAACCTGAAGAGCAATATTACGGAACCGATTGAAAATATCGCTACCAGAACCTACCAAAAAGTGATTGAAAATGTAATAAAGGGGGCTCAGGTTTGCGCGGCTTCGAGAAGCAGACATTTGTCTGATATTATTTTTCATACATAATTTCCAAGTTTCAATAAAAGATTAAGATGAAAAAAATAGACGTATTTTATTTCATTTCACAAATATTCAAAATACAAACAAGTCGGTTATATAACGGCCACCCTGTAATAAGACGGATGCGCGATTATGCGATGTGCAAACTTCTCATATCGACGAGAGTTTACATGTAGAATTAAAACGACATGTCAAGTTTACTTTCATTTGCGCTACTTCAAAGTGAATATTACGGAAGTTTAAAATTACTTACGCATACATTCATTTCCTTGTAAAGAGTAATGCGTAGGACAGGCACAGGTATATCCTATGCCCTTTTCTGGACCCTCCGTTGGTAGGGCAAGGCACAAATGTGAACAGCCGCCGTTGCTGATGGCACATTGGTTGGTCTGCCGCTGTTTGTGAGGATGGTAGACCAAGAGATCTGTCACTCCGTCCAGTTTGTTGTAGATTCGTTCAAAGCTGGAACCGTCCGATTTGTTTGCTCTTACGATCTCACCTTAAACAGAAAATTGAATCAGGTGTGAAAGTCAATACGATCCTAATTTTTCGGATAATGTGCAGGGAAATCGAATTGAGTTTTGAAATTTAGAAAAAACATGGATTCGAAAAAATGGAAAATTCGTTAGTTTGAAAAAATGGAAGTAAATTTAGACTTATTGTCAAATATAAAATATACCAAAAATCGAAGCTCTTGATTTTAAGTACTTTTGTTGTCGTTTTGAGACTAAAAATTCAGAAAATAAATTATAGTTTAAAAATGCTGTAATATCAAATAGAACCAAAAAGTAGAAAACAATTTTCAAGTATAGAAGAGTTTGTGTTCTCGCAATAGAAAGTCCAACAATCAAGTATGATTAATCAATAAGGAATACGATGCACATCAACAAAAAATTCAATTAAACAAAAAAAGCGTGAGGTACAATTAACTATATTTTCATAATAAACTCCAATTCTATAAATAGCCACTAAAAAATAATTCTATCATTTAATCACAAGCTTTTTTACTATAACTGAATTTTTGTTAATATATTAATTTTCATATTGATCTCATTCCATACATGATTATCGCACTTCCTATTGTTGTAACACAAACTCTCCTATGCTTGAAAATTACTTTTTACTTTTTAGTCCGTTTTGCAATTAAAGCGTGTTTATTTTGAAGAATTGATTTTTTTAACAACTAATTTATTCATTAAAGTTACGGTGGCAGACGGTAAATGTACACGGATAACCCTACGACAAATATCGAGTTTTTGTAACTCCTCTTGTGTTATATGCCGCAACGAGACGAAATCACGCAAGTCGGCGAATGACGGCCGCCTTATATTTTGTGGGACTTTCTCAAGGACAAAGTCTATTATATTCTATTCCAAATTTAAACAGGTACTGAACTTTCATGATCTATGGCAAAAAGTTAGTGACTACGCAAGGATTACAAACTTTTCATGAACTAAGATTGATTTAATAATAACCATTGACTTTGCAACGTTACAAGAGTCACTGTTACAAGCCAATATCACTGAAATTTTTAAAGATGCTGACACTTACTTCTCAAAAATTATGGATTGATTCACAAATATTTGTAGACTCTGAATTGACGCGTGATAATGACTATAAAAAGTTTATGATCACTCAATCTGAGGAAGATTGGATACAATATAAGAAATCAAGAAACAAGCGTTTAACAAATCTTAGGAACCAAAAGAAAAAATATTATGAAAACAAAATCGATAGCAATAAAAATAACAGTAAAATGATGTGGAAGACACTAAAAAATATTGAATCAATCGAAGATGGGGATCCAAATCTATGTCACATGCAAGTTACTGATAATTCTTCTATGAGACAATTCCAAAGAATAAATATCAGCTATCTTTCAAAAGCTATTACAAGATTGAAATCGAATAGAAATCCTAGTGAACATCTTTCAAAAATGTTTATGAAGGAATGTTTCAACATTATTGGAGAAAAGTTATTATTGTTAGTGAATCACTTTTTAGTGTATGGCGAATTTCCTTCAAAATTAAAATGTTCTACGGCTACTCCTGTTCTAAAAGTGCAAAATTCTGTGTTATATACAAACATGCGGCCAATTAATGTACTGCCAGATGTCGAGAAGCTCTTAGAAGGAATCATATATGATTCAGAAGAAAGTATTCTACTGAAGCAGCAATGCAAATGGTAGTAGAAGAATGGAGTCGAAATATGGATGAAAAAAAGTTTACAGTAACATTGTTCTTAGATTTCAGAAGAGCATTTGAGACTATTGGGTTCAGTATACAACTTATTACAAAATTATTTAATCAATAGAACTCAAAGAACTAAAATTGGCAATACATTATCAAACATTAAAAACATTTCGGTAGGTGTGCCACAGGGTAGCAAATTAGCTCCAATACTATTTATTTCATATATTAACAATACTCCTGAAATTTTACAACACTTGCAAAATTCAACTATTTGCTGATGATACATTAATACAGACATTGAAACTGCAATAGAGCTGTTGAATAATTATATGAAAAACGTAATAAATTGGTTAAATTTAAATAAACTTAAAATAAACACAAACAAAACAAAATATATGCTGATAGGAAAATCTTTAGATCAAAATACGATAAATCTTACAATTAATCATGAAAAAATTGTGACAATCGAATCATTTAAATATTTGGGCATATACGTAGACACTAAATTAAAATTTGAAGGGCGCTATGAATATATTATTTCTAAAATATCCAAGAAAATAAATTACTTTTATAGTATTTCGCATAGCCGAAGCGTTTATTCTAAAAAAATTGTGTACAACACTATCATTCTTCCTCTTTTTTTATATTGTTCGACTATTTTGTTCACTGAAATTTTCAAAATTACAAATATTACAAAATAACGCTATGAGAATGATCTTAAATAAAAATTAATATACTACAATAAATTGTATGCTGAAACAACTACAATGGTTAAATATCAAAAATTATATAGCCTACTTGGCTTTCATTTTCATATTCAAGTTAAAAAATCGTGTTCTACCAAATCACTTAGAAAATTTTATTGTATTGAACAATGAGTGTGACAATTATTCTGCTAGAGGAAGTATAAACTTTCATTTACAAAACTGCAGTAGCAATATAACGAGCAAGTCAGTATTTCAAAAGAGATTGTACGAATTTAATAAATTAAGTAATGATATCAAGATGTGTGTCAGTTTGAAAATGTTCAAAGGGAAATTGAAAGAATATCTCATGGAAAACCAGAATTCATAGTAGTGAAATTTTGTATAAAAATATGTAGTCTCGAAGACATAATGTATTTTGTGATATACTGTGTAATATGGACATTATGGATATTGTAGCATTAATGCTAAATAAATCTGAAACAAAGAAACAAACAAATTTACGACCTGAAGCGACGTATTTCTCAAGTTATGTAATACCTGTCTTGTTATCGCTCCAGTAAATATAATCTCCGTACAAGGTCAATCCAACTGGTTCGAATACGTTTTCTTTGATCAAAAACTTCTGATCGTTTCCATTCAAATCCGCTGAGATGATGCCTGCAGTGTACCTCTCCGACCAGTAGATTCTCTTTCTATCATAATCGAGAGCCAGCGAAGTTGCAGGGTGAACGGTTGTGATCAGTTTGATTTGATTTCGACCGTCCATGGCGGCTTTTTTGATCGAGTTTGTACTGCCCCATTCGGACCAGTACATATGCCTGCAGAAAAATCAATAATAGTAGTAACAATAATTATTCCGGCTTTATTACGTCGAAATTAAGCCAATAGCTACTCTTACATTTAACCCTGTTAAAAAGAGAATATTGCAAATGGAGAAGAATTTTAGATGAGAAATTAACAGTATTTTTAGACTTCAAAAGGGCATTTGAGACTGTAGATAGGGAAACATTAATGACATTACATCCCTATGGTTTTAAAGGATCAGGACGAAAGATTTTACAAAATTATTGGACACTGCTTAGAACTGTTAAATAGTGATATTAAAAAATAAATTGGTTAAATGTTAATAAAATTAACTTGAACACTAATAAAACAAAATGTATGTCAATAGGAAAACTTTTAGGTAACAATACAATCAGGCTCATGATTAATGATGAAAAAGTTGAAGTAGTCGAATTTCAAAAATATCGCAAAAGATAAATTACTTTTATAGAGTTTCCCAGTATGTATTAAAAAAGTGTATAACACTATAATTATTCCCCTTTTTTACGTTGTTCAACCATCTTACTTACAGCAAATGAAAACACATTTTCAAAATTACAAATTCTACAAAATAAAGATATAGAAATCATTTTAAATAAAAACAAACCAATATGCTAGGATTAACTCACGGTTAGAAGAACTAAAACGCTTGAACATAAAAAAAATCATATGTTCTTTAGTTCTCATT
This sequence comes from Acanthoscelides obtectus, assembly GCA_963669975.1. NCBI lineage: Eukaryota > Metazoa > Arthropoda > Insecta > Coleoptera > Chrysomelidae > Acanthoscelides > Acanthoscelides obtectus. The sequence continues at coordinate 10,563,440 of CAVLJG010000004.1, forward strand.
TTCATATTCAAATTAAAAAATCATGTATTACCACCACAAACTTCTTTGTGCATACATATGTACATACTTTGTATATATCTGAAGTTAACAAACCTATTTTTTTCTTGAGTTTAAAGTTTTTTGTTTATTTTAAAAATATTCATATACATATACGTTTAAAATTTCCCAGTTTCTTCAATAGATCCAGTTTTCATTAAAAATACGATTTTTCTTGTTTTTATTTTATATGGACACTTCCTTACTTCTATTGTCCGACCATCTTCTTATATAACCTTTCACATGGAATTGTTAATTCTTCGATGTTTGTTTATTCTCTTAAATTTGAAGAAATTAGTATTGTTTTTTTTTTCATTGTTATGGCAGACTTTTTTAATGGTTTGTCATGTAAATGGAATTATAGAAATTCTGCTGGACAATAAATGCTATTATTATTAGCATTAAAACAGATCAGACTCTATATTACTCTAATGCCAAAATATGAAACGCTTACCCAGCTGCAGGATCCAAAACAATCCCATGAGGCTCGAAAGCCTCATCCCACAACAAAGTCCTCCTGCTGGTACCGACCAATCGGGCCACTTCTATCCTGTGCATGACAGGATCCGTCCAATAGACGTTCAGACCCAGCCAATCCACCGCGATGCCTTCCGGGAGGTACAGACCGAGGTCGACTACCCTTTGAGGGTCGCTGCCGTTCACGAAGGCCCGCATCACTGTGCGAAGTTTGCTGTCAGACCAGTAGATGCGCTGGGTGTTTGTGTCATAGTCAACGGCACTGGAAATAATAGGATTCGGTCATTACAACAACCTCATGGATCACACAAATTGAATTTTCCAGGAGACAATAAAAACCCTGTCATTGATAAATAAGCATGGGCTCAAAACAGCATACGAGATTTGTTGATCTCGCAACACTGGAGGCGCCGGGCTTAGAGGCGAGATGAAAAGATAAAAAGGCAGTACTTGTGTTATTCAGAGAACAAAAGCAGTATAGTTTGACGATTACTGCTTATTTGCTTTGATAAATGGATTTACTGCTATTATGCTTGGAAAATGAAATATTTTACAAAGTGGCAAACCAACTATTTTTGTTAAATAACGTGATCAATGATATACAGGGTGGCGCATCGAAAACGAAACAGACGCATTTTATAATGATATAAAATACATGAGCTTCAGTTCAGTAGTTTTGAAGATTTATTGATTTAAAGCTTAAAGTAGACTTTAATAGGTACACCAGAAGAAATTTGACTAAAAGAATTTACTTAATAAGTAAATGCTTTTCTTCACAACGTCCATGGTTTGTTCATCATTTTGTTGTTGAAAATGGTTATTGGATCGTTTTTTTTGTGGCAAAAAAGTTATTTCTTGAAGAAAGATAAGGAAATATCTAGTACTTATTTTAAATAGGAATTTAGTACATAGTTTGCGATTGATTTGACCTAACTTTGTTGCTAAAATAACTTGTAACGCTTTATTACATAAATTAACTATGGTATATTCCACAGCAGAAAGAGTTGAAATTATCGAAATATTTTTCGGAAATAATCAGTGAGCTAATAGAACAGCAGAAATATTTAATGAGCGACATGAGAACAGTAACGTGCATCGAAAATATGTTCTAGAACTTGTAGCTAAATTTCTGGAAACTGGGTCAGTCGCCAATAAAAAACGCAACATTGAAAATCCCATAAGGAACGAAGCAATAGAAGTGGGGGTTTTAGGGCAAGTTTATGTAGATCCTACGTTAAGTACCCGCAAATTGGAGACTGTGTTTGGTGTTAGTCGACCTATTGTCGAACGGATTCTAAAGGCCCATAATTTTCATCCGTATAAAATTCACCTGGTACAAGAATTTAATGAAGACAATTTTGATCGGCGATTACAATTTTGTGAAGATATGAGTGAACGAATTATAAACGATGAAAATTTTCTATTCAACATTTGCTTTTCCGACGAATGTTCCTTTTTCTTAAATGGCGTAGTAAATCATCATAACTACCGATAAAATCTTTATTATTGCATGGAGAGTCATGGTGGCCATTTTCAACATTTAGTTGCCTAACGGGTCAGTTCATTCTTCATTTTCAAATTACTTTGCTGCCAAATGTATTGATCTCCACTAATGATGATGTATTAGTTTTATTTAAGCTTTAAAACAATAAATCTTCAAAACTACTGAACTGAAGTACATTAATTTTATATCATTATAAAGGGAATTGAAAGACCTTTAAAATAAGGTATCACTCGACCTCCCTTTTCATTTAAGATTTTGCCAAGCTTGTGTCCACCTCGAAAACAAAATCGACGGATCTGAGCGTTTTTCAAAAAAAAAACTGAGCTGCCAGTAAATGCGTCTGTTTCGTTTTCGATGCGCCACCCTGTATTTTGTAATCGTAATCATAAAAGAAATGAATTGGCGTCAAAATTTGCAAACGGCAGAAAATTAACTTCACTGCCTCTAATCTGAGTACTTCAGCATAAACTTTCTTCAATAATAATCGGCAATCTGTTGGAGAAGAACTCACGTGCTATGAGTACCATACTGCAAATGCATTTTTCAACAAAAAACAAGATTTTGCAAGATAGATGTTGTGCGTGTAATTTGATTTTTATAATTATTCAACCTTTTTAAAATATTCAGCGTACATTTGAAGGACTTTCTCAGTCATATAGATGAGGAGGATTGTGTCAACGGTTTTAGTAGGAAACAAGAAAACTCTTAAATAAGTTAATTTGGACAACCGGATAAGGAAAAGTATTCGACCGTAACCTGGTTTTTGTAGTTAGTGAATTATTTTGAATATTCCCGAATATGGCATTATACAGGAAATGAGTTTACGTCTAGATCACAAATACGCAAGACTTTTCGAAAATGTTTGCATTGGTAAACTCAAAATATCGTTTAGAATCTTTGTCTATCTAGTGCCAATATATCCGCATTTGTCCCAAATTCACAACCCATTTTATTTACAAACGAACCGTTGGCATAGAGAAAGCAATATTGACCCGCTCATTCAGTTTATGCAATAACCAGAAATACAAGGCACTACCAAGTAGGTTAGTGTTATAACTTCTGCAACATGTCTTCGACTACAACGTTGTAACACGAATGATGGATTGTAGCTATTAACAACTTTGTATATTGTTTTACAATAGCTAATAAGTTAACATCTGTCTTTTCAATTCTTCCTTGAAGTAGAAAGTAGAGAAATAACAGGCGATAATGGTGATTCAAGACGGGAAGACGGTACTTTCACTACCACAGATACAGGGTGTCCCGAAAAAAGTGTGCAATTTTCTACCAGCGGTTTCTAGAGCTTGAAATAGGAAGAAAAGTTTATATAAACATAGGTCGACAAACGTCCCCTAAGGGCGCTACGGTCTTTTAAAGGGGCTCTCCTGAAGATGGTTTTTCCTTAATATTTCCGAAACGTGTTGAGATCAAGACATAACATTTGGTATTCTAGCCTAGTTTTTTATGCTGAATTTAAAAATATTCACAATTTTAGACAGTTTTGTTTGGAAGCGTATGTAACAGGGACGGACTGAGGTTACTTGAGCCCCAACATTTTTGTGTGATTCTATTTTTGAAATTCAATTTTTGAATTTGAAAATTTAGGGTTTTCTACATAAAAATGGTACTCTTATTGAATATCGATAAATTGTGCCATTTTTGAATAAAATCAAACTAAAAAATTTGTCACATGATAGGAAATGTACTGCGAATTTAAATGAATTGTTGAATAATTAGCCATGGCAACGAAAAAACTAATTTAATAATTGGTAACTATTACATAAATACATATTTCTATTGCAACATAGCTAACATTTAGGCAAAAACAAAAGAAATAAATTTTGTCTACGAACGAAAGTGAAATTTGTTTAAAAAAGAAGACATACAGTTGGATATACTTAAAACTAACTTTACAATAAGTGTTCAAATAAATTCCCATTTTGTTGAATACAGAGTCTCGCTCATCTAACTAATAATTGCTTAGCCCGAAAAATGGAAAATATTTTTCTTCTTATTTCATTTGCAGCCTGATGGATTCTTTGAAGTAAATCTTCTTGAGTATTTACTTCAGTCGAGTAAACTAGGTCTTTTAATGACCCCCAAAAATAGAAATCCAATGGATTTAGGTCAGGTGAACGTTGCGGCCACGCTATAGGACCTTCTCGGCCTAACCACCTGTCTGGAAAATTGACATTCAACCAATTTCGAACATTGCGTCCAGAATGTGCAGGGGCGCCATCATGTTGAAAAAACATATTTTTTTGAAACTGCTGGCGCACATCCAATGGTATTATACTGAGCTCATTCTGAAGAAAGTTCAGATACACCTCTGAATTAAGACGATTGGGAAGTACAATAGGCCCAATTACTTGATCCCCAATTATTCCTGCCCGTAAGTTCAATGAAAATCTATGTTGGAAATTTGTACGGCGAACAACTTTTGGATTTTCATCTGACCAGTGATGCATGTTATGGAAATTAAAAGCACCATTCCTAGTAAATATTGACTCATCCGACCATAATATTCTAGGAATAGTGTTTTCATTTGCTAATATCTACTGGCAAAACTCGATTCGTGGTAAAAAATCTGCCTCCGTTAAATGCTGCGCCTGTTTAAAATGATAATCCTTGCATTCTTGTCATTCTTCCTATCTAAAATTATTATTTTTAGGATAACTATCAAATAGGTATTCATAAATTTTTCTTACTATTGATCGAGGTATATCCATATTTTCTGAAACATTTCGTATGCTTATTTGCGGATTATTTTCAAACATATTTAAAGCAATATCCATACGATGATTTCCCAGTGGCCTTCCTGAGCCCTGCATGCGCTTGGGAAATCTTCTTTGATATTCTCTTACGGCTGCCAATGGAGTGCCATTGCAAAACCCGTACACAAAATGCATGTCAGTCAATTCTCTGTCTGTAAATCTTGGCATTTTAAATCGATTTAATAAAAATTTTGATTTTAATCTTGTAATTTTACACTGCTAACAATGTCAGCTTAACGTCAAAATAAGTCATAACAAATCAAAACAACTTTTGTTTGCAGTCATGGCTAACTATGTATAATCAACAATTCATTTAAATTCGCAGTACATTTCCTATCATGTGACAAATTTTTTAGTTTGATTTTATTCAAAAATGGCACAACTTATCGATATTCAATAAGAGTAGCTTTTTTATGTAGAAAACCCTAAATTTTAAAATTCTAAAATTGCATTTCAAAAACAGAATCACACAAAAATTTTGGGGCTAAAATAACCTGAGTCCGTCGCTGTTACATACGCTTCCAAACAAAACTGCCTAAAATTGTTAATATTTTTAAATCCAGCATAAAAAACTAGGCTAGAATACCAAATTTTATGTCTTTATCTCAACACGTTTCGGAATTATTAAGGAAAAGCCATCTTCAGGGGAGCCCCTTTAAAAGACCGTAGCGCCCTTAGGGGACGTTTGTTGACCTATGTTTATATAAGCTTTTCTTCCTAATTTAAGCTCTACAAACCGCTGGTAGAATATTGCACACTTTTTTCGGGACACCCTGTATAGTGTCAACGAGGTTTTATGTAATACTGACCTAATTTGGAGACTTGCCATCGATAAATACAACCAGTCGAGCAAAAAACTTTATCCAAAACAATAACAAATTCGTGTAAACATTATTTATTTTGTCCGTTAAGTAATGCCTTGGGGTTGTTTAAACATACGTTATAGTGCAGTCAGAGTAGGAATTAATTAACATACAGGTCTGTAAATTAAGTGATGAGACTGAGTCCGTGTGATCCAAAATATAATCGGAACGGTGACCATATAGAACACACACAATTTTACTGTTATAATTCACACTACATTTTTATTATAGGCGCTGAATTAAATGGTGTTTTTAAGCAAACAAGCGAAATAATTGATTGACATCGCGGGAAAAATCGTATTCCAGATAATTTTTGGGTCATTTGAACATACGAGATCTGTAAATTAAGTAATGAGACTAATTTTTATTTTTTTAAATAATGAAAAATAGTGAGCCTGTCCAGTCCTGAGCCCCGAGTAACCTCTGCAGAGGAAATACAAAGGGCCCAATTGGGGCTAGAATTATCCTTACTCCATTTTTTTACACCGAAGCAGCCGCGTAGGCAGATGCTTAAATGCCAGGGCACCGCGGCTGTTGTGAGGATTCCAAAAAAATTTTGTTACTCCGATTTTTGATCTGTCTAAGATTAGTAGAACTGCGAAAAACTTCGTCTTGCCGGTTGTTTCACAATCTCGACAACCTCTTGGGACAAAGGAGCGGGCGTATCCGCCAGTTCTGGATGTACGAAGTTCGACACGGATAGGATGGGAGGCCGAAGTCAGGCGGGTCTGTCTGGCAGGCACATCGCGCGGCGGCGTCATGAAGGAGAGCTCTGAGGAGCTTGACCGGTGGTGTAACGGTAGAAGAGAGCTAGATCGCAGACGGCCTGCCGCACAGTGTGGCGCCCAATGGACAAAATTACTCAAAAACATAATTTTTGACATTAGAATTCTGTTGCTTTTATTATACCATTGGATAGATAAATAGTCACTGCAACACGTAAGTACAGTACTTTAATCAAGTTGGCTGCGATTTACCTATTTTAGCAACTTTAGAGTTAGACATGTCGAGACCTGTCAAGAAGGCGAAAAATCTCTGTTTTATTGCTCGGGAAAGATATAAATTTTGTGACGAAATATTTAAATATTTTAACTTTTCCAATATGGCTGGTAATGAGGCTGGTAAGTACATTATATTGATGTATAGATTTATTTAAAATATAATTATAATTAGATAATTTTTTAAGTTAAAGTGACTATTACCGATTTTTTTATTTTTTTTTAAACTTTTGAGTTTATTTAGAGTTTTACAAAAATCACCTCCCATCACCCTAATTTTTTTTTATTTATTGTTTATCTGTCCATAGTAAGTTTTGATAGAAAGTTTAAATCACGTCATGCCACGTCTAAGGGAGATATAATTTTTTTTAGGACATGGTGCTATTGTCAGAAATAGAGATTTGATTGATGTGTGGATAGAAGCACCGAGAGGAAATAGAAAACAGGCGGTTTATGAAAAGATATTATCTCTTATTGATATAACAGATGAACCTTCCAAACATCTTAAAAGTAGGACAATCTCGGAATCGACTTTTACAAAATCAGGTATATTGGTTAGACAAGATTATATATAGAATAAATAATGATTCTGAAGAAACACATCTTCGGATGAGGAATAAGAACCTCCTTGTCGCTCAGTTGGACGGCCACGGGTGCCATTTGAAGAGGCATCGAAGAAAACAAAACGAAGACGTGTAGCCGAACTAACCACAGACAGATCTGCAAATAAACTTCAATTTGCTGTAAATGTCGTTTCTGGAAGCAATCACAGTGAGGTCTCGCCACAAATTTTTAGTTTTAGTACAGCTGAACCTTTAGCCCTTATGGTAGATTTGGACATATCCGTAAGAAAGTATTTGCTACTTAGGTCTGTTATTAATGGTAAGGCCCAGAACTGCCTTCCTAGTTATAAAGAATTACAGAAAACAAAAAATGCTATCCTCCCTTCACAATTTATTATTACTGAAATTTCTGCAGAAGTTGATTTGCAAGAACTTCTACAGAAAACAGCTGGAAGTATCCTTGAAATAATAAATTTTGAAGAGAGAGATTGCCGGATTAAAGTGATATGCAAGTGGGGATTTGATGGCAGTTCTGGGCATAGCCAATATAAGCAGAAATTTTCTGATTTAGAAAACACCGACGAATTTCTGTTTCTTGTAGCAATGACGCCACTCAGATTGATTGATATGGAAACGAATAAGGTATTGTGGAAAAATGAGAGCCCTTCATCTACTTTATATTGTAGGCCGATCAAGTTTTTATTTAAAAAGGAAAATGCTGATTTAGTGCGGAATACGGAAAAGGAAATAATAACAAAAATTGAAAATTTGATTCCTATTGAGATTAAAACAAAAGAAGGGCACTCTTATATAATTGAAGTTGATATGATGTTAACAATGTTGGACGGCAGTGTTGGAAACGTTCTATCAGAAACAAATTCAACTATGAAGTGCATCATTTGCGGAGCCACACCCAAGGACATGAACACGTTAGCAGGGATTAACCGTCCTCCTAACGTAGACAATTACCGGTTTGGTTTGTCAACTTTACACTGCTGGATTCGTTTTTTTGAATGCTTGCTCCATATTGGATACCGCCTGCCAATTAAATCTTGGCAGGTTCGTGCGCCTGAAAACAAAGCTATAGTCGAAGCAAACAAAACACGAATCCAAGCAGAGTTCAGAGCCAAGCTGTATCTAATAGTTGACAAACCAAAACCCGGGTATGGCTCCTCAAATGATGGCAATACGGCCAGAATTTTTTTCCACAATCCACAAACAAGTTCAGATATCACAGGGGTTGACAGGGAATTAATCGAGAAATTTGCGATCATCTTAGGAGTGTTAGCTAGTGGTTGCGCTATTGATATGGAAAAGTTTGCGTCATTGCTGGAAGAAGCAAGAAATTTGTATAACCACCTTTATAAGTGGTACAACATGCCAAACACGGTACATAAGGTCCTTGTTCATGGGTGTGAGATAATTGATGCATTTTGTTTGCCCATTGGAGAACTGTCGGAGGCTGCGCTTGAGGTTCGCCATAAAGAGGTTAGGAAACATTGATTATCTCACACCAGAAAATGTTCAAGAACAGATACGAATAAGGATCTCATGCGTGTTCTTTTACTTACTTCTGATCCTTTTATATCCTCAAAAAGAAAGGTGAGCTCAAAAAAATATAAGAAATGCAACGAGGCAGTTCAGAACTATTTAAAAAAGCAAGAAAATGATGATTTAGGTATTGACTTAGGTACAATAACGAATGACACAGCACCGAGCAAGAAATCCTATTCCGATTAGAATGGGTATATTTGGTGTTATTTTTTTAATATAGTTTATATTATTATTTCATACATTACCTACTAAGTAATTGTTATTTTTTAAATATATTTTTTTAAATAAAAACCTAAATATCAATTTCAAATTATACAGATTTATTTTTTATTTGAATTATTCTTATTATTTTTTCAAATAGATAGACAAATTTAATAAATCATTCGGTAAAGATCTTGAAAAATAAAAGCGTGACTTTTTTGTCTCTCTGAAGAATGCTGTAATAATATCCTACCTTATCAAAATTTATTCGAGATCATCAACTTAATATTTTGGCTTTTACAAAAAAAAACGATTTATGCTCCCCCGCCCCTTCTTATTATTTTAAATAATTTTTGATATACTTTAGAAAGCTACTTAAATAAGTAATCGCCCTGCGTTTACAGAATTCAAATAGGACCACTGGTTTTTAAGATATCGAATTTTGTCCCTGATCCCTATAAAGGAACACACTGTGTGCCGGTGAGAAAGGGTCCCGAGACTTAGAGAAGAGTCATCGATCAGTCGGATAGCCCTCGTCTGGACAGCATCGAGCATAAATAATGTAGTCGGGGCGGCAGCACCCCAAACGTGTGAGCAACACTCGAGGCTGGGTTTTATCTAGGCCTTGTTCAAAGCAAGGACGTCATGGGGAGAAAAGTACTTCTTAGCCCTAAACGAATAGCCTAGCTTTTTCACAGCAGGTGCCGCTGTTGGCGAGATCTGGACTCCGACCAGCCCTTTGGCAGAACTCGGTGATCCATCGAAATCGGCTGAGAGCTAGGACGCTTTTTAGGTTCGTTAAGAATCAGTACTGTGTTTTGGAAGCATTGAACTGTACGAGATTGTTGCGGCCCCAAGCAGTGATAACCTCCAGGTCCCTCGTCAGAGAAGTCGCTGCTAGACTTCCTTTTTCCAGCTCTGAATTCCTGTATGTAGAGTGCTGTCATTAGCAAAGCTGTCTATTGAGTTGATCGTACATGAAATGACGTCGTTGATATGTAAGAGAAAGAGTGTCGGAACCAAAACCGATCCCTGGGAAACATCCGCGTTGACGTTGTGGGGTGAAGAAGAGAACCCAGAGAGAAAGTCAGCCACCCTTCTGCAAAGCTTCTTTGGGAGGCCATAGGATGGAAGTTTTCATAAGAGGACAGCGTGCCACAGCTGATCGAACGCTTCCGTCATATCAAGAGCAACGACATGAGCCTCACCATAAAACTGGATGAGTGTACTCCACAATTGCGTGACGTAAGCAATACAATACAAACCGTCACCATCTTCATCTTCTCATCATCAATATGCCAAATGTTAACTTAAACATTTTAATAATGATAAATACACGTGCACGTTCATACCATTTTTTTAGTTACAATTACTAAACTATTCTATTCATATTAATTACAATGATAAATAGATCGATGCGGAGGAGCAACAATTACTTTTTTGCATGTGATCAAAGAAAAGATACAACGCATTCACATTGTATTTAGCTAGCATCAGATAAACAAGCTAAGACTTCTTTGCGTAACGTTACATAATTCGCGCTGCATTATGCTAAGCTTATAAAGGTGTGTGTATTTTACAAAAATCCTTAGTTGATCGGTGGAACGTATATCGCTGACATGAAGGTACGCGTCTACTTGGTGGTGTTTTTGCAATTTTTGGGATATTCTTGTGGAGTACTATCGTTCAAAATATGTAAGTAATTAGATTTTATTCCAGTCACATTTACATCAATAGGTCACAGGATAAGACGATTTGGAATACAAAGTTTCGCAATAAGTGCAACAGAGGATTTTTTATTCGTATACTAATAATAAGGAGCTGCCATTTACATACGTATACATTTTATCAATTCTCATCCAGTTGAGGTCATTAGTGGCTCTCGATATATGATCATATTCTTTGAGGTCATTTACAAGTCTGCAACATGTGTCATAATACTTTGAATACAAGGTTTTGTTATAATATTCAAATTCAAAATATTTATTTCGTCATGAATAAACATCATAAACAAAAGAAATTCTACATATAGAGTAATGACGAAAAAGGACAGTCTCTAAATTATAAAACCGATACATTGGACCCTTTAATACAAAGAGTCCACGCGAGAAAGCCCTGAATACCCTAAAAGTCCTTAAACAAAATTAAAAAAACAATAAAGAGGCAAATAAAGAGGCGGTGAAACACAAAAAAGGCAAAAACGAAGAAAGAACCCCCGGGAGCTGGCAACGGACGCGAAAAACAAATCTATACAACCTGTCAGCGAGTAGGAATGTAAAAACGATATTTTTGCTCACACAAACGCTGCTAAACTAGCTGGTGATTCTGTAACAACGTTTTCGTCAGTTTTGAGAATGTTTTTGACGATGTGCTTTTAACTGAAGTTCGTAAATTATTCCATAACTGAACCGCTACATAGGCAAACGATCGTCGGAAGGAACGCGTCCTATGCCTAGGTACGATAAAATTGAGATTATTTCTGCTTCTCTGGGGACTAGGCAAAGGCACAAATCTTTCTCTTAAATAGGGCGGTTGACCTGTTTTTATAACCCTATAGATAAAAGAATACATGTGATATTTTCTGCGATTCGTCATGTTTAATATGTTGTAGTTATTCAGATAAGGATGATATGGTTTCGATATGGAATTCCAAACGCAAATCTCATGCAACTATTTTGAACTTTTTGTATGCATTTTTTGGTTCGCGACGATAGCGAATCACCATAGACGACATCTCCATAGTCAAAAAGTGATAAAATTAAGGTATTACACAAATAATATTTTTGTTTGGCTGATAAATGTTTTTTTAATTTGTTTATATTTTTTAGTCGCATGTAAGCTAAATTTGTTCTGTTTTTTATATGCCTGCCAAAGCCAAGCGAGCTATCAAATATAATGCCTAGATTTTTTGTCTCCTGAACTATGGGGATTCTGTCATTGTTAATAGAAATTACTAAATTTTGTTCAAAATGTTTTCTTTCAATACTGTTTTTATTCATAACCATTACTTGCTATTTTGAGGGGTTTAGTTTAAGATTGTGATGCTTTGCAAATCTGTCAATTCTTTGGAGATATGAATTTAGTTGTTGTTGTGCAATATGGATTGTGGTTTTATTGACAGGGAGGTATATTTGTGAGTCATCTGCATATTGTTTTATCTTTGCAAATTTTACCGATTTGACCATGTCAGATATGTAGATTGAAAATAGCAAAGGAGATAAAATTGAACCTTGAGGAACTCCTATTTTTATAGGTTTAAAATCGGTTTTGTAAATAGCAGAATCATTTGCTAATATAACACAGTTTGAACGGTTGCTTAAGTATGTTTTTATTAGATTTACGGAGTTCTGCGAAAACCCCTGGTAATGTAACTTAGCTAGTAACATTTCATGATTCAGAATGTCGAACGCTTTACTAAAATCGAGAAGAACCATGCACGTACTATTTTTTTGTTCTTGATGATGTCTGATATCATCCAAGATATTAACTAATGATGTACTTGGGCTAAAGTTTTTCCTAAAACCGGATTGACTATCGGGTATGATATCGTTTGTGTCACAAAAAAATCTAATTTGATTATAAATATGCCTTTCTAAAATTTTGGATGTAGCGGGTAATATGCTAATAGGCCTCAAGTCTGTAAATTCTTTAGGTTCTGCTATTTTTGGTAAGGGTTTAACAATAGCTTTCTTCCATATTTCTGGAAATAATCCCTCCAAAATACATGTGTTGATTATATTCAGCAAGGCATTAGTACAAAATGGGATACATAACTTTAGGTTTAGAAACCATCCTCTCCAATGGCATTTGATGAGATATTAGTTACAATTTTGATTAGACTGGCACTGTCTAACAGTTGGAAGCTAAGATAATCGTTAATGTTTACATTGTTTTTGTAAAAATTGATTAATTCTTGGGAAGCAGTGTCTGGTAAATTGTCGGTCTGCTGGAAGTAATTGTGTATGTCATTTACATTTTGTAAGTGTTCGGGTATAGTTGAGTGAGTTCTCTTGCATGTTATGTTGAGCTTTTTGGTAGTGTCCCAAAATTCCTTACCTTTCTTTGTTGAGAGTAAGTTAGAGAATGTATTTTTTTCTCGGATAATTGCATGCTTTGTATAGTTCCTTAGTTGTTTATAATATACATAGGGATAATAAATCACTAAGAAATGCGATATTTTAGACAAGAAAGATTCACACAATTGCTTCCTCGCAGATTTACGTAATTTATTTGCAAATAAAACTTTGAGAATGATCCACAGGAACTATGTATTGTTAGAATACTGCTTTTTAGTGATAAATCCAAATTTGTTTGGCTATAGGGCCAGAGATTTAGGTGCCATTTTGATATACGCATTTAAACAAAACTCGTAAACTAACAAACTTACGTGAAAAATGACAGTTGTTACTGGCTTTTGAAGCAATTATAGAATTGGCGAAAAAATAGAATCACATTTTTTGAGGTGGTGAAATCATAGTAGGTACACATTCAAAAGAAAAACATCTCCCCAAACTTACGATATCTCACCAAAATTAATTTTTATATACCTAAGATGGGTTTGAAAAGATCAGTAACTTTTTATCGTAATATGCCAAAAAATAATTGTCTTAGCTAAGTCCCCGATAGATTTTATTTGTAAGAGGTACAGCACAATTTCTGATGGTTTAGACATAAATAGTTCATCGCTGGATGTATTCTCTGTGTATTACTATACTAAGTGACATATAAATCCGAACACCCAGTTTAAATGGTTTTATTTTAATAAAATTTTGTATAAGTACTTAATGAAGCATAATAAGTAAATAATAAAAATTTCAAAATGATTGCACTGCTTTAAAGCCCTTTGACCTTTAATAATGTGTGGATGCACCCTGATGTGCTACGCATTCTCCAACGCGCCTAGGTATGCTTCTGATCAGGTGGTCAATGTCCTCCTGTGGTATCTCATTCCAGGCAACCACCAACTCCTCTCGAAGTGCTTCTAGAGTCTGAGGAGAACGTTGCAAATTGAGCAATCTCCTACCCATCATATCCCACACGTGCTCAATTGGGGATAAGTCGGGAGATCTTGGTGGCCATGCTAACAATGTGACATCATTATGTTGAAAAAAGTCTATTGTGACTCTTGCAACATGTAGTCGGGCATTATCTTGTTGGAAAGTTGGATCTGCCAGGGTGTCAAGATAGGGTAAAAGATGGGGTTCTAGAACTTCGTGGATATAACGCTGCGCGTTCATGTTACCTCTGATGAAGATTAAAGGTGACCTGGAACCATAAGCTATAGCACTCCAACAGTGTGATGAACATGTCTTTCAACAAAAAACTGTGTATTCCTCCTTTCACCACGTCGCCTTCTAACCCTGGCACGACCATCGTGCATGCCTAAACAAAATCGAGACTCGTCACTAAAGACAACACTGTTCCATTCCTGATCCCAGAGTGACCGTTGTCTGCATCACTCAAGGCGATTACGTCGGTGTTCTCGAGTTAAAGGGAGGACCCAGTGTGGCCGGTATGAAAATAAGCCAAAACTTCTCATTCGTCGGTAAACACTTCGCATGCCAATAGGTCTTCCGTGTTCTGCAAACCATTCATTTGCAATGGACCTGGTAGTGGAGAAACGGTCCCTTAAGGCCAATAATCTTAGGCGGCGATCTTCACGGTCTGTTGTTCTACGGCGGCGTCCAGTGCCCCTTGCCCTTTGCGTACGGCCTTCTCGAAGCCATGCCTGACAACACCTAACCACAGTGTCTACACTTCTTTGCACTCTAACTGCAATTGCCCGAAAAGAAAGTCCAGCTTCCCGAAGTCCCACTATACGGCCCCTATCAAACTCACTAAGTTGACGAAATCGTACAGGTCTCCGTACTCTAGGCATCGTAACCGATCATAAAGGATGTCAAGAACCAAAATCCGCAAACGTTGATTCTTTACTGCGGCTGAAATATTCATTTTTAGAGCGTTAGTGAATTAAAAAAAAGCAGTATAAAAATTGGAATGTCCAACTGATAAGGCTGAAAATTTTTTCACTTGTTATTTACAGTAAGATAAATACATTCACCAACTTTTATTAAAAGAAAACCATTTAAACTGGGTGTTCGGATTTATATGTCACTTAGTATATTTAAACTATGATTTATGCTGAATACTCTTTTCTGTATGTTTTTAATGTATTTTCAAAATAGTCCTATAATTGGATTTCCATCTGTTGGACAATAAATTATCATTTCAAAAATTTATCAGTTGAGGGTACAATCAACATTTTTTCTGGAGGCAATTTTTAACTAATGAAAATTCCTTTTCAACTGTTTCCGAGTTTCCGATATTTTCATGGCGCAAGCACCTTGGATTCTGTGACATCTCATTTTTTAAATTTTCAGCTGATGTCTTCCCAGTGTGTAAGAAAAATGACGATCAGTGCCTTACAGCTGCCATAGAGAAAGCGCTACATTATCTTTGCGAGAACGGTAAGACTTTTATAGAGAGGGTACCTCAGTTATCCTATAAGAATAGCATTTATGCTAGTTTGTACTTGAATCTTGATTTCGTTATAATGCAGGTCTTCCTGAGCTAAAACTCCCCAAACTTGATCCAATTGCCATACCGGAAATATCCATCGGAACTAAAGGATCTGCAGCCGATATTTCTCAGAAGTACATTGACGTTAAGCTGCATGGCTTCAAAAAGGCGTCAGTAAGCAACGCTCAGTAAGTATTACAAAACGATTTTTTACCAATCACATCTTGAAACAGCGCTGCGAATACTCCTTTTAAAATATACCAGATATGACTTTAAAATAGATGCTAATAGGAGATATTTCCCCTTAGAGCAAATTATTTTATTTAGTCTTTAATCAATGGCAAGAGATAGTCTATTGATATTTTTATCATCTGCATTAAACCTATTGTATAACTATCAATACAAAAAATGACAGAAGGTTGAAGCAGAAAAGAATACATTAAATAATAATAATAATAATAATAAAATGTCTTTATTAGGCACATTATATACACCACAACATAATGTGACCTCTACGTAGGCGAAGTCTAGCTCTTGGCTACTCTCCTTAACCCACCCAAATACTAAATTGAAACACTCAATCAAAGGAAACTTTGACAAGCAAAAGACGCTTCAAAACAACGAGCTTGATAGCTTCTTAGCATACATATATACACACATATATTACGTAAAATAAAATAAAATGTAAGAATTAAAAACTAACTTTTCCACAATTACTACAATGACAAATAAATCTGTTTCACATGCTTACGAAATCTGTTTACTGGCCAATCCTTTATATTGTCATCTAATTCGTTATAAATCAGGATAGCATTGTAAGTGTATGAACTACGAAATAAAGTTGTTTTATACATAGGGATCTCTAGTCTTTTTTTGTGTCTGAAATCAATGTCTGAATTATTTCGTCTGAAAACAAATTTCTCATAAAGATACAAGGGGGATCTAGAAGATATGATCTTATGTGTAAACACTGCTATATGGTACTTGCAAGCATTTTCTATACACATCCAACCAAGCTGAAATCTCTTTAAGGAAACATGATCATACTTCTTGAGATTAAATACAAATCGACAACAAGTATTTTGGAGTTTTTGGAGTCTTGCTTTTGTGATAGAATCAAGACAATGATAGAACACAGTGCTACAGTAAAATAAGCTTGGAAATATAATAGCCTCACATAACTTTTTTCTAACTTTAAAATTCAAAATAGAGCGATTGACATAAAAACACTTCAACGTTGCATAACATTTTTTTAAGATAGACGAAACATGCTCCTTAAACCGTAAAGTATAATCAATAATCAACCCTAATTTTTTTGTAGTATTTACGACAGCTAGACGCTCCTTGTCGATTTTTACATCAAGAGAATTCAATACAGTGTTACGTTTGACAGCAGGACAAAAAAGCATCACTGAGCACTTATCCTTATTGAGCTTAAGATTATTACCATTTGAGTATCCTACTATTGCCTCCAAATCATCATTAAGCTCATTGATTGAAGTATGCAAAGTGTTACTATTAAAGCTTTTATATATCTGTGTATCATCGGCATAGCACATCACAGAAGAGTTTTTCACAGAGCTACCCAAGTCTATAGTATAAATTAAGTACAACAAGGGCCCTAAAACTGAACCCTGAGGGACACCTGATGTTATATCAATCGGACTAGATATAGTGTTGTCTATCTCTACTACTTGTTTACGATTTGAAAGATATGTTATAAAAAACATTAGAGGTATGTCTGAAAAACCAAAAAACTTCAATTTAGCACATAAAAGCTCATGATCTATTTTATCGAACGCCTTAGAATAATCTAATGATACAAGTGCTGAAGCATCTCCCTTATCAAGCGAAGCAATGATGTCATCTAAAACCCTTGCTAAAGCTGAAATTGTACTAAAACCACTGCGGAAACCAGATTGACACTTGGGAAAGAAATCATTATTAGAGAAATAATGATAAACCTGATGTTTAATCAATTTCTCCAATATCTTCGATATAACAGGAATCAAAGTTATAGGTCTTAAGTCTGAGAGACATTTTGGATTTTTACATTTAGGCAAGGGTTTGACAAGAGATAGTTTCCAAGCATCAGGGAAATACCCAGCCTCCAGGCAACAGTTCAATAAATGCGTCAGGGGTAGTAATACTCGAGGCAAGCAAAGCTTCAGCATTGAGACTGTTATACCATCCGAACCTGCTGCATTAGATTTTTTTTTTTTTTTTAAACTATGAATCATGAAATATTTTCGATTAATATATTGGTAATTAAATTTGTTGTAAACACAAGAACACGTGTTAGATAATGGATAAACCATTAAACTAGATAAAATACCGACTGCTCAAGAGATATCAAATAAAATAGCATAGTGATATAGGATAAATATTCCTAAAAAATAGTTACTGCATGGATTTAAACGTCTGAAATTCACTCGAGCATTTTGATTTCTAGCTTAGACTGGGAGAAGAAAAAACTAACGTTCACGGTCTTCGCACCTCAACTAGACCAAGTTTCTAGTTACGACTTCAATGGAAGAATTCTAATATTTCCTATACGAGGGCAAGGGAAAGCAGTATTATCACAATGTAAGTATCAACCTAATAATTATTCAATTTGATATAAACTCATAATTATGCTTTTTCAGGTTTCTGGTTTTCTAAATTCATACCTTTCAAAAATAGTGACCCAAATAATTTAATGCTCTTTCAGGTTTCGGGTGTGCTAAATTCATACTCCTTCAAAAAATAATGATTTTCTTAATTCAGAGGTATTGAAAACACACAAAAACAAAATTTGCTTTAAAACTGATAATTGATTGATGATTTCTGTCATAATGGTGTTTAAACACATTATTTAATTTTATATGATCATACAAATTATAGAAATGTGTAAATAATCATCATATGTAGCTTCAGAAGCATCCAAACTTTAGTGCAAAATTGTCAAGCACAAACATTTTATTCGAAATTACAATATCAAAGACCGAATGAATACCAACAGTCAAAGCCAACTCTGTATTGGGCAAAATATTCTACCCGCAGTTATACTAAGTGACATATAAATCCGAAGACCCAGTTTAAAAGGTTTTATTTTAATAAAAGTTGGTGAATGTAATTATCTTACTGTAAATAACAAGTGAAAAAATTTTCAGCCTTATCAGTTGGACATTCCGGTTTTTATACTGCTTTTTTTTAATTCACTAACGCTCTAAAAATGAATATTTCAGCCGCAGTAAAGAATCAACGTTGGCGGATTTTGGTTCTTGACATCCTTTACGATCGGTTACGATGCCTAGAGTACGGAGACCTGTACGATTTCGTCAACTTAGTGAGTTTGATAGGGGCCGTATAGTGGGACTTCGGGAAGCTGGACTTTCTTTTCGGGCAATTGCAGTTAGATTGCAAAGAAGTGTAGACACTGTGGTTAGGTGTTGTCAGGCATGGCTTCGAGAAGGCCGTACGCAAAGAGCAAGGAGCACTGGACGCCGCCGTAGAACAACAGACCGTGAAGATCGCCGCCTAAGATTATTGGCCTTAAGGGACCGTTCCTCCACTACCAGGTCCATTGCAAATGAATGGTTTGCAGAACACGGAAGACCTATTGGCATGCGAAGTGTTTACCGACGAATGAGAAGTTTTGGCTTGTTTTCATACCGGCCACACTGGATCCTCCCTTTAACTCGAGAACACCGACGTAATCGCCTTGAGTGGTGCAGGCAACGGTCACTCTGGGATCGGGAATGGAACAGTATTGTCTTTAGTGACGAGTCTCGATTTTGTTTACGCATGCACGATGGTCGTGCCAGGGTTAGAAGGCGACGTGATGAAAGGAGGAATCCACAGTTTTTTGTTATGGTTTGGGGTGCTATAGCTTATGGTTCCAGGTCACCTTTAATCTTCATCAGAGGTAACATGAACGCGCAGCGTTATATCCACGAAGTTCTAGAACCCCATCTTTTACCCTATCTTGACACCCTGGCAGATCCAACTTTCCAACAAGATAATGCCCGAGCACATGTTGCAAGAGTCACAATAGACTTCTTTCAACATAATGATGTCTCATTGTTACCATGGCCACCAAGATCTCCCGACTTATCCCCAATTGAGCACGTGTGGGATATGATGGGTAGGAGATTGCTCAATTTGCAACGTCCTCCTCAGACTCTAGAAGCACTTCGAGAGAAGTTGGTGGTTGCCTGGAATAAGATACCACAGGAGGACATTCACCACCTGATCAGAAGCATGCCTAGGCGCGTTGGAGAATGCGTAGCATATCAGGATGCATCCACACATTATTAAAGGTCAAAGGGCTTTAAAGCAGTGCAATCATTTTGAAATTTATATCATTAAGTACTTATACAAAATTTTATTAAAATAAAACCATTTAAACTGGGTGTTCGGATTTATATGTCATTTAGTATATTTCAGTGTGGCCAGTAGGCTTTGTGTTTTGACAGATCATAATAATGTCTTTGCGGTCCAACAAAAAAAAAACACAGGTAACAAATATCGCTGGCCGACAAAGCTTATCCTATTTTTTTTACAAAATCGTTAGATTGATGATTTAAAAAATCTAAATATTTGAGTTTCGACCCACAACGTTTTATAATTTTTTTTTGTAAAAAGGGAGACTTATAGTGAATGCAAGGACATCAAAATGCGTTTTCAGCAGAAGGAATTATTATACAGGGTGTCCCAGAAGTCGACGTCAAGCCGAAATCGGGTGATAGGCAAAGTCATAACAGCTATCAGGAAAATATTTAAAAAAATTTTATGTATGTGTTTTGAAAATTATAGGTCTTTGAAAAAGATATAGAAATTTCACACCCTACGGCAGTCTGTCAACTCCTGTTACTACAAATATTAACTTTTTTTGGATTTTATTTTTACAATGTAATGATGAATAATGGATCTTCAAACTGGTGTCTCAACCTTACTGCCAACTTTTCTCGTTCAGGAAAAATTGCCAATTTTCCCAACCAAGTATTCCAAAGTAAAACTTTGCTCAACTTTAACTGGCTGTACTGGAAAAAATGTACTACGAGAGTTTGGCAAGTAACCTTAAAAGTTGGCGCACTTAATAACGATTCCAAAATGGTATAACACTTAGAAGATTACTCGTTAACTTATGCACAATTTTTATTTGAAAAAAAACTGATGAAGATTTTTCGAAATTTCCTAATTAAACAGCGATTATGAAAACGCACAAGGACCCTTAAGGATAATTGTTTGCACAACAGTGGGCGTCAAAATGCTGCTGATGATGATTTACCTATACAGCAAATGCTCAAAGTGTTTTCCTTCAGCCGCAATACACGGTCGATATCTTCTTAAAAAAGATCGGGTTATTAAACGAGCGAATCCACGGTTATTAACAAACTCAGCTGCTTCCAATAGTCTTTGCCGTAGCTCAGCTACATTTTGAATCGGCTTGAAATACACTTTTTCTTTTACAGTTCCCCAGTAAAAAAATCTAAAGGATTCAAATCAGGTGATCGGGCTGGCCACGGTATTGTACCAGACCGCCCTATCCATCTGCCTGGAAAGTTTTGATCGAGATACTCTCTCACTGAGAGTGCATAGTGCGCTGGGCAGCCATCATGCTGAAACCACATGTCCCTGTAAATACTCAGTGGCACGTCCACCAATAAATTTTGTACATGATTTTTCAAAAAATCCAAATAAACTTCAGCAGTCAAAGTCTCTGGGAACTCAAACGGACCGATTATTTTACCATTTAAAATTCCTATCCAATGGTTTATCTTGAAGCGATTTATCTTCTACGTGCCACTCGTGTAAGTTATGCAGGTTCATGTACCCATCTTTCTTAAATGTGGTCTCATCCGACCATAAAATTTTTTCAAAGAACTGTGGATCTTTCCTGTGTCTTTCTAACATTGTGCGACAAAAAGCAACTCGGGGCTCATAATCCCGGGGCAGGAGAGGTTGAACACGCTGTATGTGGTATGGATGAAGCACATCAATTACTTGCTATTGCACACTTTGATACCGATCAGTACTCCTTCGTTTACTGCGTATCTTTACATGTTCGTGCTTGTTGATTTCGTACTGTTACTAATTTTGGATTCGTGAACTGGACTGTTGATCGCTTGTGATTTGAATTTGGACTGTTTAATTGCTCTTCAAAACAACATTTGCTTTCCTTAGACTATCTTTGATAGTGTGATTGTGCAGTGCCGCTATGTCCGTGTACACCGTACAAGAATATGCTAACATGCACCTCATTTATGAGGAATGCAGATGCAACGCTAGTGCTGCAGCGAGACTTTACTGTGAGAGGTACCCGAATGCAGTTCGTCATCCAGATCATCGAGTGTTCACAAATGTGCACCGCTTACTGTTCTCAGAGGGCCAACTACCAAACCAATCACACGGTGAGGGAAGATCTTTCCTTCCTTACGAAGACGTGGTGCTAGGAGCTGTCGAAGAAGACCCGAGTACTTCAGTGCGTGCAATAGCACTAAAAACAGGTGTGCCCAAAAGTACAGCCCATAGAATCTTGCAAAAAACGTGCTCCATCCATACCACGTACAGCGTGTTCAAGCTCTTCTGCCCCGGGATTATGAGCCCCGAGTTGCTTTTTGTCACACAATGTTAGAAAGACACAGGGAAGATCCACGGTTCTTTGAAAAAAATTTATGGTCAGATGAGACCACATTTAAGTAAGATGGGTAGATGAACCTGCATAACTTACACGAGTGGCACGTAGCAAACCCACATTTGATGAGAGAAGATAAATCTCAATATCGCTTCAAGATAAACCATTGGACAGGAATTTTAAATGGTAAAATAATCGGTCCGTTTGAGTTCCAAGAGACTTTGACTGCTGAGGTTTATTTAGGTTTTTTGCAAAATAATAATAATAATAATAATAATAATCGTCTTTATTGACCAAAAACATGGTACATTACATGGGGCGAGATTTAGCACCTGCTATTCCACCATCTAACCCCGTACAAAAGTGAAAAAAAAAACAAGTTATACAAAAACAAACAAAAAAAAAATGTGAAACTACAAACATTAAGTCACAGTATAATAGGACTATTTGTGCCAATTTAGCTATAAAAAGAAGAAGAGATAATAGGTTATGAAGAAACGGAAAAATAATTAATGAAAAATACAAAAAGTATGAAAATGAAAGAACTTCTTAAGCTAGCGGTTGTTTTGCAATTCTTGTAAATATCTTTTTAACTGAGTTTTAAAACTCCGGGAGGACTGGATAGTCTTCAGATCCTGGCTTAAGCTATTGTAATATAAAATTGCATTGTATGTGAAAGTTCGTCTAAAAAGTGATGTGCGGTGTATTGGCATAGTTAAGGTGTCACGGTTACGAACCTGAAGATTATGCACAGACGCCCTTGGAACAAGTTTACAGCTGAGGTATTGAGGGGATGATGTTAGTATGATCCTGTGAGTAAAGCTGATAATGGAGTATTTGAAAAGGTTTTGAACGCTTAGCCATGCAAGATTACGATACAAGTGTGATACATGATCGAACTTTCTTAGGCCCTCGATAAACCGTACACAGGTATTCTGCATTATCTGCAAACGTTTTGCGTTAATAGACGTCAAACATGGGTAATATATGGATAAGCCATATAACATTTTAGAAATAACTAAACTGTGACACAATTTAATTTTGATGTTTCTATGCAGAATATGTTTGTTTGCAAATAGAAGCCTGAGGGATAGATAACATTTTTTCAAGACATTATTCAGATGGGAGTTAAAACGTAAGTCCGAGTCAAAGTGAATGCCCAAATTTTTTACTATTTCAGAAAAAATAATTTCCTCCCCATTAACTTTGATGTGAATTAATGGTTTAAGGTTTTCACATAATCTTTTATTGCCAAATAATATAGCAGAACATTTTGAGGGATTTAGTCTCAAGTTGTGAGAGCTGCAGTACCTATTAACACTATCCAGATCCGCATTTACTAGCATCATGGACTCCTGGACATTGTCGGCATTAAAATCACACTTCATCTGCGTATCATCAGCAAAAAATTGAGCATGTGTATTCTTGAAGTTATCATGTAAGTCTGCAGTGTAAAGTAAAAACATCAATGGTCCCAGTACTGAGCCTTGTGGAACACCTGACTGAATGTACCTTGGTGTCGAAATTTGATTATTGATATTTACTTTTTGCCTACGTTCCCTTAAATATGACCTAATAAAGTTGCAGGCAACTTCATCGAAGCCATAGTAGTGGCACTTGGCAACAAGCAGTCGATGGTTAAGCGTATCGAAGGCCTTGGAAAAGTCTAATAGTACCAGCAAGCTCATGTTTTTACTGTCGATGGAAGATATGATGCTATCAATGAGATAAGACAAGGCTGTAGTTGTACTGCGGTTTTTCTGAAAGCCTGATTGATGGGTGGGGATTATATTATGTGCATTGAGATGATCGAGAATCTGTGTATAAGTTACTCGTTCTAAAATTTTAGACATTATTGGCAATATGCTTATTGGTCTGAGGTCAGCGATGGATATCGGATTAGACAATTTTGGCAGAGGAGTCACCAGAGCTGTCTTCCAAAGGTCGGGAAAGTATCCAGTTTCCAAGCAAATATTAATAATATGTAGCAGATGAATGCCAATTACTGGAAAGCATAACTTTAACATTTGTAACGTGATACCATCCGTTCCAGAAGCATTGGATTTTATACTGCAGATAACAGTTTTAATCACATCTAAATCAACTAGCTTAAAAGAAAATGAATTTCTTTGCAAAAAGTTATTTGTTCTGTAGTAAAGTATTTTTTCAAAGCACGCTTCATCACTGTTTTGAAAAACTGAGGTAAAGTATTCATTGACTTTGTAAGGGTCTGTGAGT
The DNA here is from genome assembly GCA_963669975.1 of Acanthoscelides obtectus. Lineage (NCBI taxonomy): Eukaryota > Metazoa > Arthropoda > Insecta > Coleoptera > Chrysomelidae > Acanthoscelides > Acanthoscelides obtectus. Next base: position 10,587,786 of record CAVLJG010000004.1, read on the forward strand.
GTTGATGGGATTTCAGAAGATTTAATTGCTTGAACGCGCATATTTCTTAAAGATTTGTATAATAAAGAGGAATTTCTCTGATTTTGTAAATGATCCAAAAAGGCAGACTTTTCATTCCGAAACGACTGTAATGCATAATTTCTCAAAGATTTGTAATTATTCCAATTTTGAACAGACGGATTGCTTTTAAATTTAGACAGCGCTTTATCTCTTTCCTTGAAAATTAACTTCAAATTGGCGGTCAACCATGGTGCTTTCGGTCTAGTGACACGCACTGTCCGAATTGGGCAATGTAAATCAAAGATGGCATTGATGTTGTCAGTCAAAAATTTCAATTTGGTTTCAACGTCACTAAAGTATAAGACCTGCTCCCAGTTCATTTGATGTAAGTCTCGGTTGAAGTTATCTAAGTCGAAGTGTTTATAGTCTCTGAAAGTCACATACTTATGTACTTTATTTAAACTACAAAGTAGGTCACAGAAAACCATTTGATGGTCACTAATGATATCAGCGTTGATGGTACCCTTGTTACCGCAAACCTCAACATCAGACAGAAATATGGGATCCAAGAGAGTGCTACTTGTCTCAGTAATACGAGTGGGATCTTCGATAATTTGTGTAAAGGCATATGATTGAAAACATTCACTGATTTTATTTTTGATCAATAAGTTAACGTTTAGATCACCTAACATGAATAAATTGTCGTATGCAGTTACTAGGCCAGGTAGCAAATTATCGAGACATTCGATAGCATTCAAAACATTTGCACTCGGAGGTCTATACATTACACCCAGGCAGTAACTACAGTGACCAATTTTAAATTTAATGAACATATGCTCCAAGCAAGCATCTGTGTAAGAAGTAAGTACCTCGAACTTGATGTTGCTTCTAATATAAATACCGACACCACCACCACGGGATGGCCTATCATTTCTACAAAAGCTGAAGCCAGGGATATTAACAGTTTCAGAGCTAGTACATTCGGACAACCAAGTTTCCGATACAGCAACTATATCTAATTTTTTTTCAAAAACTAACTCTACAAAATCGGCAAAATTGGAAAGTAACGACCTTACATTTATGTGAGCTATTCTAATATATTTTTTATGTTCCATAATTGATTTTAGATTTAAGATTATTTATGTAATGTTGTAACACCAAGCAGGAACCTTCGTCATTCGACGAATGGCAAACATCATATTTAGTTTTATATTTTTCGTTACTTTTAACACAATTAATGCACTTAAGGACTTCGGACGAGCATTCTTTATACCGATGTTCACAGCTGCATGAAGAACACACAATGGACGACTTACAGTCTTTTTCAAGATGACCTATTGCACTGCACTTGAAACATCGCACCACTCTAACATGGTCAGCAACGAAGCATTTGCTGAATCCGACATATACATATTGACGTGACATAAAGACCTCAGGTGACACCTCAAGTACCAAATGTGTAGCGTTAGGGTAGTTTAATTTCGTTACAAATTTAATTTCACGATTTTGTAGATCTTGAAGGTCATTAATAGATGAAATATTGTCAATAATGTCAGCGACACTGGAGTTTTCAGGAATCTGAATATTTTTAACCATAATTCGGGGATTATACAGCTTAGTATTACTAACTTCATATTTCCTTCCTAATTTGCTAGAAACATGTTCCTTTAGTTTTCCCAACGATTTGTCATCATCGCAGCAAATAACTACACCATTGCGAATTTTCTTGATACCACTTAAACACAGTTGAAGATCCTTGGGGTTAATATTATTTTTAATATCATTCAACACGTCAGTATTATGGCGGATTTCCACCAAACCGACTCGTCGAGTTGCTGTTTTGTTTCCGAATATGAAAACTCCGACAGACAACACAAAACAGCAACAAAACAGAACCAAATCAGAAACGCTGTTGCAACTGAACAGACTCGACTACAGTCCTAGTTGTGTGTAAGTTGTCACTCCTTTCCACTAGGCAGACAGTGTTTTGTGTTGATCATGTGGCATGAAGATGATCTTTTCATCATGTTATGTGGATGGTTTATATTGCATTCTAAAGCAAAGAAAAGGAAAAAGCGTCGACAGCACAGGTACTGGGTGAGATCGCTGTTGACTACAAGAGAAAATAATGGCGCGGCAGAAATGCTTACTCAGTTGAAAACGGATGATTTTGGATTGCATGGCGAGTTGCGATCATCGTTTCATAATTTTGTGAGAATGTCCAGCACTGATTTTGAAAACCTGATAACTCTGATCGGCGCAAAGATTCGCAAACAAAACACAAATTACAGAGACGCTATATCCGTAAAAGACCGTTTAGCTATAACACTAAGATTCCTTGCTACGGGGGACAGCTATCAAAGTTTGATGTATTTATGTAAAGCATCTGCATCATCAATTTCACGAATTGTGCCCGAAGTTTGCAGTGCCCTATGCGAAGGTCTAAAGGATAATATAAAGGTAAGGCCACACTGTATATAGGATACTGCAACGAAAATATATTTTGACAAATAGTACGTACAGTAACTTAAGGTTAATTCTTTGGAAACATGTCCTGATTTGTATTATCGTCATGATTTGTATTCAGCCCAAAGGATGATGCAATGGCAACTTGTAAAACGTCATCACTCCAAGTTTGTTGTACTTCCGTCTCCGTCATTGCCGACTGGGTGTCAGATGATACAGTGTGACTGCTGTTAGGTGAAGGTGATGGCACGACGACTCGCATGGTTTCTGGATAATTGTAATAACCGATTCGAGCCTCATATAGTAGGTTATTTATTTTGTGTTGCACAGTAACTCTAGCATGTTCAGTTTGCAGATGTCTGATATTGCAGGCCACCATTTCCCCAAACACGTCGTATTCGTCGCGCCTTGATGTAGTTACTTGCCTGTTCTCAAATACTGACTTCATCATCTGAAAGACCTCCGTAGTCTCATTTTTGTCATCAGACTCAACACGTTTTTTCTTTCTTGAGCCAATTTTTGGAGTACTAAAAACATGTGGTTTCTGGGAAGCTTGTTTCTGAAAATATTCTGCACTTTCTGTATTCTCAACTGAAACATTTTTGTTAACTGACGCTGCAGCAGCGATTTTAGGCTCTTCCCTTGTATTTGCTGCAGGTGTGCCTATTTCCTCAGTTAACTGACATTCTGAAACTTCGCTTTCACTTTCATACTCATTCGTTGCTTCGGTTGTGCTTTGCATATCAGACTGGGTTTCTTCATCACCTTCATCTGACGAATCACTTCCCTGTAATTATAGAGTGCGCATTGAATTGGCTGAATTTCATAAAATGTGGGTTGTATAGTTTAAAATGAAGATTATTTTAGGAATAATATCAGTTGTTTGAAATCCAATATCAAGAAATCAGATATCGTGTCCTTTCGGGATTCTTCCTTCTTACATTTGATCATGGTCCTGAATTTTTTTGTTTTAAGGTTCCCGCAAATCCAGAGGATTGGAAAAAAGTTGCAAATGGATATAATACAATGTGGAACTTCCCGATGTGTATAGGCAGTATGGATGGAAAACATGTAATCATAGAATCCCCAAAATACAGTGGAAGTGAATTCTTCAATTATAAAGGGACTTTTAGTATTGTATTGTTTGCCATAGTCGATGCCAGTTACAATTTTATTTTTGTTTACGTTGGGTGCCAGGGCCGAATATCAGACGGAGGAGTTTTCAAAAATACTGGATTTGCCAAAGCATTGGAAAGAGATATGCTCAATCTGCCACAAAAGGCGGCACTTTCTGGAAGAGAAAAACTGGTACCATACGTCTTACTAGCAGACGATGCATTCCCCTTGTCACAAAATATAATGAAGCCGTATGCTGGGCACCAAGAACGTGGGTCAAGACAACGAATTTTTAATTACCGTCTAAGTAGAGCTCGAAGAGTCGTCGAGAACGTATTCGGAATACTAGCATCTGTTTTTCGGGTCCTTCGCAAGCCTATGTTACTAGAGCCGGACAAAGTGGAGAAAGTTGTTCAAACATGTGTTTTGCTGCACAATTATTTACGTAGAGATGTGGAATCGAAAGATAGATATACACCGCCAGGCTCCTTTGATTTCGAACACTTAGATTCTGGTACTGTAAGTGGAGGATTGTGGAGAAATGATCCGGAACCATGTCACTCACTTTTGCCTATAAGACGAATAGCAAGGAAACCAATTCAAGAAGCCCGAGAAATTAGAGACGAATTCAGCGAATATTTCATATCGGACTTAGGACAAGTACCATGGCAATCACAGTATGCTTAATTATTTGTTGTAAATTTTCTTAAAATGCTAGAGTTTTAAATAAACACAAAAAAAACAAAATACCTACTCACCTCCAATTCTACGCCAATCTGTGTTCCTTTCCTAGGTTTGTTTTTGTCGTGAAGGAAGCTCATGGCACTATAACCAAACCATTTTGCCTTGAAAACATGACCGGCTCCTGATTTTTTCATTTTTTTGTAACTGCGCCTTTCCCGTTGGTACTGGGTAATTAAGTTTTTTATTTTCCTCTCTATTTCATGTGGAGTTGTTTTAAATACATGAGCTATTTGTTTGTAAGTGTCCATTTTTTTCACTCGATTTTTATACTCCAGGTTTGTGGGGTTCCATAAATTTGGACAATCGCGATAAGTTTCTATTAAATTTCCCACTTCTTCTGTGGTCCACTTTTTCTTTTCTTCAGTCATATCCTGCAATTAACTGCTAGGTATTCAATAGCACAAATAAATTCAAACTGCGCACACTGCAACACACTACAACAGACTACAACAAAACAGAGACGCGTCGCAAGCTGTTTCCACTAAACCAACTGTGTTGCTAGTTGCGCGAAAACCCTTTGAAGTTACCGCCTTCGACCGGGACTTCGAAAACACAACAAAAACTCAACAAAAACAGTTGCCGGCGACTCCTGTCTACAAAATGTTGGTGAAAAGTTGCAGTTTTGTTGAGATAAACACGAGTTTCTGTTTTGTTGCTGTTTTGTCTGTTTGGTGGAAATCCGCCATTAGATATCGAGTTATTGTTCGATTTAACAATAATCCCAGCTGATGATAGTATGTGTTGATTTTGACTTTTTTTGGCTGTGTTACAAGAAACAGTACCTGTGTTTGCCTGGTTAAGAAATGGTCCCCTTGTTTTTGCAGCGTAGGATGATGATTCACTGCTTGTAAATGATAATTTTTCCTTGAGGAGCTCATTGTTGTATTTTAATTCACTGTTAAGGTTCACTAGTAACTCTTTCTCACGATTGAGGCATTCTACTTCATGACGAAGCACTATAACGTCAGTCGCTGGAGTATTAGGTGTCGACTTGCACTTTGTGGTACAACCTTTGCACCTCCAATTTTTCCTTTCGGTGAAGAATAACTTAGCGATATTCTCAAAACATTTTGTATGAAGAGATATACTGCAATTTTCTGCATCGCACGTAATACCACCCGATTTACGTATTTCATCGCCACAAATTTCACAGATTTTGTCGTCCCGGCTCAAAGCGACATCTGCACCGGCCGGCATCTCCGAGCGGTATCGCGTATTACTGTTACATTGTATTGCTTTTCCTTCTTTTTCCTTCTCTTCCTCTCCTTCTGAATGATTTTGATTTTTATTTTTTTTTCTTACACCTTGACTCATATCAAATGCGCTACTGTTTTGTTCTTTTTCTTGCCTTCAGCCTAGTTATATCCTACTGCTTTGTTCTTAGCGCCCTGCAGATACTGACTCGTGCGACTTTTTTTATTTTCATTTAGAAAATTTATTGGAGGACGTGCCACTGAGTATTTACAGGGACATGTGGTTTCAGCATGATGGTTGCCCAGCGCACTATGCACTCTCAGTGAGAGAGTATCTCGATCAAAACTTTCCAGGCAGATGGATAGGGCGGTCTGGTACAATACCGTGGCCAGCCCGATCACCTGATTTGAATCCGTTAGATTTTTTTTTACTGGGGAACTGTAAAAGAAAAAGTGTATTTCAAGCCGATTCAAAATGTAGCTGAGCTACGGCAATGACTATTGGAAGCAGCTGAGTTTGTTAATAACCGTGGATTCGCTCGTTTAATAACCCGATCTTTTTTAAGATGTCTAGCGTGTATTGCGGCTGAAGGAAAACAGTTTGAGCATTTGCTGTAAAGGTAAATCATCATCAGCAGCATTTGACGCCCACTGTTGTGCAAACAGTTATCCTTAAGGGTCCTTGTGCGTTTTCATAATCGCTGTTTAATTAGGAAATTTTGAAAAATTTTCATCAGTTTTTCTTCAAATAAAAATTGTGCATAAGTTAACGAGTAATCTTCTAAGTGTTATACCATTTTGGAATCCTTATTAAATGCGCCAACTGTTCAGGTTACTTGCCAAACTCTCGTAGTACATTTTTTCCAGTACAGCCAGTTAAAGTTGAGCAAAGTTTTACTTTGGAATACTTGGTTGGGAAATAAGTGGCAATTTTTCCTGAACGAGAAAAGTTGGCAGTAAGGTTGAGACACCAGTTTGAAGATGCATTATTAATCATTACATTGTAAAAATAAAATCCAAAAAAAGTTAATAATTGTAGTAGCAGGAGTTGACAGACTGCCGTAGGGTGTGAAATTTCTATATTTATTTCAAAGACCTATATTTTTCAAAACACACACATAAAATTTTTTAAATATCTTTCTGATAGCTGTTATGACTTTGCCTATCACCCGGTTTCGGCTTGACGTCGACTTCTGGGACACCCTGTATAAACATACGGCGAACCATTTTACGGTAACGGTAATACATGGTGCCCAATATTCCGAGGACGAAGTACACGTATTTTGGAAAAAAAATTCTGCTACAAACTATCTAGTAGTAGTAGTAGTTTCCACCCTTCTCGAACCCCTTAGAGTTTTTCGTTAAAGGTTAAATATTAGAACGTCTGGCAAAGCAGCATGTGTTCCAAATGTCATTCAAATCGGACTATCGCTTCCAAAAATTTCTGAAAAAAAGTTTTAATAAGAAAACTGACGCTCTCTAACGCACAAACAAACATTTTGGCATAGAGGTAAATCATGTACAATCGACTTATTTTGAGTATAAAAATACGTGGAACTTCTATGTCCACAAAGTATTGGGACATCCTGTATAGTACGGTCAATTTACTTAAATATGTTCATTTAGAAAAAAACTACTTTTTTATGACTGACCCTATAGCCTGTCCTAGATACACCTTTTATAGAATGTGTTTCTAGCCGAATTAATTAACATACATACTGTAACAAAAGTTTGGAAGGCATCAAATATCTGACGAATGACACATCTAATTTTTTTTAAACTGGTAATTTGGTGGATTTTCAAATTATAGGCTTCGAAAAAATCGGAAAAATCTATGCCTGTGATGATCTTTCAGTTGCCATTACTACAAATTTCATTTTTTTTCTTAGACTAACTTGAAAAACAGCATTCTCTATAGTGACAGCAAGGCATAGCAACGTCTCTAACTTTATGTCTATGTATATGCTTAGCGTCTTCCAATGGATTTGGTAAATGATTTTGTAAAAAGTCTAAATAAATTTCGCCAATCAAGAACTCTGGCAGCCCAAAGAGTACAATGATTCTCCCATTTAGAATCCCGGTCCACATGTTTACTTTAAAACGAGACTGTGATCTATCTTTTTTCATCAAATGTCGATTTTTTACATGCCACTCGCGTAAGTTGTGTAGATTCGTGTAACCATCTTTTTCAAATGTCGACTCATCAGTCCATAGAAATATCTCTAAGAATCGCGGATCTTCCTTGTGTCTATAACATTTGGAAGATAATTCAGGGGTTGAAGAAATTGTACTCAAGAGCAACGACATGGGCCTCATCATAAGACTGGATGAGTTTACTCCACAATTGCGTAACGTAAGCTAGGAGGTCCCTTGTGGATCGTTGGTGCCGGAAACCGTACTGCCTGTCGCTAATCAAGCTGTGACGTTCGAGGTAGTCCAGAAGCTCGCGATTTATGCACCTCTCCATCACCTTACTTATAACAAAAAGCAGAGCTATAGGCCTGTAGTTGTAAAGGTCGGTCTTAGATCCTTTTTTTGGGATGGGTTGGACATGAACAAATTTCCAATTTTCTGGGAAGGTACCGGATTCATAAGATATCTTGAAGAGACGCGAAAGAACTGGAGCAAGCTCCGCTGCACCCTCTTTAGTACAATGGCAGGAATCAAGTCAAGAAACACTCCGTGATCGGGATGACGAGCAGCATTTGGGCGCCTCTCACGATAAAGCCTAGCTGCAGTACTAGCATTGCATCTACGTTCCTCATAAATGAAGTGCATGTTGACGTATTCCTGTACGGCACTATACAATCATAAATTAATAAAATTAGCGTTACTACCTGTCTGTCACTACATAGAATGACACTGTCCGTCATCACATTCTTTTAAAGCCTATAATTTCAAACATACACGACTTAGATTTTTTTTATATTTTTCTGTAACCATTCCTGTATCCGCCTTTTCATCACCTTCTGGGGCACCCTGTATAAATAAATATTTTTTCAGCCAACGTCACCGTCTACCACACGATCCAATTCGACACAGTGAAAAAACAGGACAAAGACTACTTCAAAGTAGTTTCTTACGTTATATCGACGAATCCGTCAAAGACTAGCTTCAAAGTCGACAACCTGTTCAACGGAAACGAAGCATTATCCGAAAGAGTTCACGAGGTGGTGAACGACAACTGGAAGGTTCTTTGGGACGAGGCGAAAGCTGATGTCGACCTGACGTACGCTAAGGTTTACGAGACCTTTGCTCAAAAGTTGTTCGGGAAACTACCTATCAGTGACTTGGTGATTCAAGCGTAGTAAAACAGTAATCATAGGTTTTAGATGTGAGAAAATTGTAGAATGAAAGATTTGGCATTTGGAATGAACAGAGAGGAGAAAGAGAAAGCGTGAATTCTAAAAAATACCCCATGGAGAATCGATCGGCAATATTGAACTTTAACCACAATATGATTTCAAAAGTCTGAGACCTTAGGGGACGAACTTTTCGTTTTTTCAAAATGTATAAATATATATGAATATCAATGAAAGCATCATGCTCCCTCTTTATGGAATATAAGGTCAATTTTGTTGATAATGAAAAGTTGCCTAATGTTTCAGCAGGTCCTACAAGTTCTATTAGCTTTCTTTATTAATGAATATTTGAGTATTAGATGAATGGATGGCTATGATTTTTTATTGTTAATATACGTTTATTTAAGTTTTTGCGTGTTTTATTGTTCTGGTAATCAGATATATTGCATATTTTTTTTGTCGATGGTTTACATTTGAAGTAAGCGTCAAATAATAATAATCTCCTTCTAATTCAGACTAAACAAGCTAAAGTGCTGTATATTCAACTCAAAAAATTCTAGAATAGTTATTATGCATTTTTTGCACCAGTTTAAAATATTAAATTAAACTATCAATTCATTGACAGCCAAATATCTCAACTGCCGTTTTTAAATCTGTGTTAATTAGATAATGCGTAATACATACATTCCGTTAGCACAATATCCTACTTTTGAAACTAGCAAGTATGGTAATCAGCTTTAAATAAATTGTATGACATAATACCCATAAAAACTTGAATGCAAATACGCGCTTAATGCAATATCTTAAAGAGTTCGTTGAACCGATCAGATGCTTTCACAAACTGATATATACAAAGGGCGACGAAAACGAACGCACCCAGTAAAAATTTTTTAGCAGGAAACCTTAACGGATTACTTACCAAAAATCGGAATATCATATATTAGCAATGTCTTAAAGATAAAAAATATAGAATATAATCATACTGTTTTTGATCGAAATTGTACTTCATATCTTCGGCAAGTGGAAAAGACTAGGCTTAAAACAAAATATGAATAGCCATCAACGTATGTTCAAGAAATTTGTTTGTCCATAAATGTACAGGGCCTAAGACGAAAAGTTGATGAATTGAAACAGCTGGTACTGGATAAGAATCCTCTTATATTATGTGTTAATGAAACCCATATTACGGAGGATTTTGAGGATAGCGAACTGAATATTAATGGCTATAGTCACTACATTGCCCATGCTGAAAGTTGTCATACAGGGGGAACGATAATTTATGTAAAAAACAATGTTACTTCTACAGTTGTAAAGAATGTCGTACGTCACGGCCATTTTTGGTTCTTATGCTTAAATGTTCAGCTAGGATTGGAAAATATAATTGTTGGATCACTGTATAGATCTCCGAACGGTAGCATGGACTTATTTTTCCAATTTTTTGAGGAATTACTGGAAGATGATTTGGTTACAACTCATCAAAGTATTTTTTTGGGAGATTTTAATATTCGCTTAGAGACCGAGAACCCAAGCCAAAAAAATTAATAAACATCGTATCAGATGCAGGATTTACACAAATAGTTCAAGAGTTCACTAGAGTGACAAATACGTCAGCCACCCTGATTGATTTAATTGTGACTAACAATTACTTGCTTGAAGAAATCACGGGTGATTTTCCACAAATTTCAGATCATCGAATTATAGGCTGCGTATTGGATGTGCAACATGAGATTAAAACAGAGGAAATGAAATATAAACGAAAATTTAATAAGGAAAATATTAACACTATTATAGCTGAACTCTACGGAAAAGATTGGGACTATTCAACAACAGATGTGGACCTATTATATTAAAAGTTTATGAAAAATATTACAGAAACTGTAAATAAAGTTGTACCTCTTGAAAACACTCAAACCCGCAAACAACCGTGGATTAATAGGTTCGTAATCCAAGCCCGAAGAGACAGGGACGAAGCTTATAAAAAGTTTAAAATAACCAAAGTAAATTCAGACTGGAATCTGTATAAGAAAAAAAGGAACATTTACGCTCGTGTTATTCGAAACGAAAAGAAAAAATATTATGAAATTACTATTGACCAATGCAAGGGGATAGCCAAAAAATGTGGCAAACTTTAAAGCAAGTTGTAGGCAGCAAAAACAAGAATGTTCTGTCATATGATAATATTGAATTTGAGGAAGATGCTGGATCTGTTCAAGACAATTTTAACAATTTTTATGCAAAAAGCATAAAGGAAATAGCCGACAAAATACCAAAAGTTGCACCGACATTTCAAGAATTGCCACAGTTAAGTGATGGTCTGTCAAGCTTCAACACTATAAGCATTGATCAACTTAGAAAAAGGGTAATGGAACTTAAAAACAAGTCAACAGCGGATGATATTTGTACTGTTAAGTTTTTGAAAACGGCTTTTTGTGTACTCGGATAACTTTTACTTCACTTGATCAATGCATCCCTTACAACAGGAAAAGTTCCAAAAGCAATAAAAACTAGTGTTATAGTGCCTATTCCAAAAGTGTCCTCACCAAATAAACCAGCACAATACCGACCCATTAACTTGTTACCAGTGATAGACAAAATCTTGGAAACGGAGGTTTGTGCGCAGTTACGGGAATTTCTGGAGGCAAGAAAACTGTTGTTTAAGGGACAGTCGGGATTTCGGGAAAAACACTCGTGCGAGTCGGCGCTGCAGTATGTGTGTTCGAAATGGCGTTCATACATTCATGACGGGAATATTGTGTTAAGTGTATTCATCGACCTTCAACGTGCATTTGAGACTATTGATATTAAAAGACTGATCCAGAAATTGCAGACCTATGGGATTACAGACAGTGCACTAAAATGGTTTATGAACTACTTGAAAGACCATTGTCATGTGACGAAGATTAATAATGTGGCGTCAAATTCAATTGATAGTGAAATTGGGGTACCTCAGGGTAGTGTGTTGGGCCCGCTTTTGTTCCTACTTTATATAAATGACTTGAACAGGGTTTTAGTAAATACATTTCTGAGCTTATTTGCAGATGATACATTGCTTTATGTGTACGGTAAGGATTTTAGACAAGTTGTAGATAGTATGAACTCAATACTGGAAACTCTGTATAACTGGTTATGTGTGAATAGGCTTAAGTTGAATGTAGAAAAAACAAAATACATGGTTTTTGGGACAAAGCAGAACTGTAATACATTTTTAGAAAAGAAATTTTGTATTGAGATAGATAATATTCAAATTGAAAGTGCATCTAGTATGAATTATTTGGGCGTAGTTTTAGATCCTCAGCTAAATTTTTCATTGCATGTTGATTATGTTAGTAAAAAAATTGGGAAAAAAATAGGATTTTTTAGGCGAATATCTGAAAGTCTTAGTCACTGGAGTCGTCTTCTTGTATATAATACCATCATATATCCACATTTTAATTATTGTTTTTCATTGTTGCCATCATGCAAAAAAACTGATATTCAAAGGCTCCAGTTACTACAAAATAAGGCTATGCGCACTATATTATTTTGTACACGTTATACGCCTATTAATTTAATGTTAAAAACCCTCGGATGGCTTTCAATACAGCAAAAGGTTGAAATGTCAAATGTCTTATTTATTTTTAAAACAAAAAATCATTTATTGCCTGAATACTTGCAGGAATATCTAATACCGAGGACCGAGAGGCATGCATATAATATCAGGTCGCGTAACACTTTTGACATAGAATTCGCTAGAACATCCCATATGCAAAAATGTCTTTTTAGTGATGGTTTGAGACTTTTTAATGCATTACCTACAGAAATTAGAGAAGCGACGTCTGTAAATATATTTATTCGTAAGGTTAAGCAATTGTATTTAGATAAAATGGCATAATATATGTACTTTCTGTGTTAAGATAACTGTATGTCATTATCTCGCATTTGCTATTTCAATATTTTTGCTTCCAAAAAGCATACGAGGTATGTAAACTAAGTAATGAGACTGATTTTTTTTTAACTTTTTAACTTCCGAAGCCATTCGGCGCTGGAGATGGTTCTTCCACTCCTCAAAGTAGTGCTGGAATACTGGAATAGTTTTCAGCTGGTCCTTTGAGGTAATTATCCAGCTTCGGGAAGAGAAAAAAGTCACAAGGACTCAAGTCAGCCGAATAAGGAGGCTGAGGAGCCACATGAATGTTTTTACTGACCAAAAACGAGTTTATTGACATTGCTGCAAGCAACACCCATTTGTTCAAATTTAACTATTCCGCGTTCATTCTGACTGTGGACACCATATGCAAACAACAGCAGATAAAATAGATTAGCTTTCCAGCAGTTAAAATTAATAAAATAACAGAAATACAATATAAAAATATATAAAAGAACAAACAATGCAAAAAAAGAACATCTAAATATCCACAAAGTCACTGATGGCGTAACAAGTCTTATTAATAAAGTAGGTTCTTAACTCAGCTTTAAAATTATTTAAGGAGCTAATTGTCTTAATATACTCAGGCAGCTTATTTAATATATTTGGTCCTAAAATATAGGGAGATCTACTACCCACCTTACATCGAGCAAAGGGTAGATGAATGTCGTGCTGCCTACGAGTATTGAATGTATGTATATTACTATTCAAGGTGAAATTATGTCTGTTAATATACGTATACAGGGTGACTTCGAAGTTGAGTCATTTATTTTAACAGTGAGTAGATCTGATCAAAAGAAATGTTTTTTCCTTTACCATTTTTCTGATAAAATTAAAGTAACAAAGTTATAGCCCTTTGGAAGTTTGAGTACCGCCCTGTCTCAATAATAATATTATGTGCTCGTGTTTGGCAATAACGGATATAATCCGCCTTATCGGTTCATCGCATCGGAAACAAAAAAGCGAAAGAATTTGGAACGATGTTTTTACAATTATTTTATTCAGTTGTATACAGTCAGTGTCAGTCGGTAACGCGTGAGTGAATAGTGGTGTCTGTTGCGTGGCTCAAACGAAATCAAAAATGGCACATGTTTACGAAAATGCTGAACTTGTGGACATGATTCTTATTTACGCGGCATCACGGATTTATGCGGATCGGTTTCCCAATCGAGTGCAACCAACCCCTCGTGCCTTACAAAGGGCTCGTGTGACTTAAGACCTCACAGGGGAGCGCATGCCGGTGCTCCAAGACCGCACGATCAAATACAGGTCCGCACTGAAATAATTGTGGGGGGAGGATACTTTATAAAACAAGGTAACATTCTTTTTTAATTTTTTTTTTATTTTTACACACATATTTTGGTTTATCTTCCTTCTACAATCATTATCTGAAAATTAATGACTCAACTTCAAAGTCATATTACCATTTCATAAAGAAACAACGAGTGCAGTGTTAGAATTTTTAATTTCCGAAACAAGTATCTGCAACTGTACAGGGTTTGTCCGAAAAGTAATATGACTTATTTTCTTCCGCTATGACTGTACTTCGGAGCATGAGCGCACCGACTGGATTCGGTAGAGGGCGACTAAGTATTCGTTTAATTGCCCAGATGTTAAATTTACCAAAATCTGTGGTTCATGACATTGTGATACCGCATTTGAACATGTGCAAGGTGTGCGCGAAGATGGTCCCAAAAGTGCTCACTGACGACCAGAAATTGCGGCGAGTGGAAGTGTGCCAAGAAAATTTGAACATGTGTGAAAGTGACTACCAATTTTTGAATAACGTAATCATAGGTGACGAGTCATGGATCTTTGAGTATGATCCCGAGACAAACAGGCAATCTTCCGAGTGGCACACGACGGCGTCTCCTCGCCCAAAAAAGGGAAGAATGAGCAAATCCAAAGTGAAAACGATGCTCATTGTCTTTTTTGACATCAAAGGCATCGTCCACCATGAATTTGTTCCTCCTGGACAAACCGTCAACGCCAAGTTTTACGTGGAAGTGCTCAGGAGATTCAAACGAAGGGTCAGTCGGGTCCGACAAGACATCGCAGCCGACTGGAAGTTGCACCACGACAACGCCCCGGCTCACACCCCCTTGTGAACAGCTACCTGACCAAGGCCGGCATCCCAACGCTTCCGCAGCCGCCCTACAGCCCAGATGTGGCCCCCGGAATTTTTTTTGTTTCCTCGCCTGAAAAGGCCGATGAAAGGCAAGCATTTTGAGACGACAGAGGGGATCCAAGCAGCATGCACCGCGGCTCTCAAGGCTATTCCGGAAAATGCCTTCCGTGACGCCTTCAATGCTTGGAAATCGCGCTGCCAGCGCTGCATCGATTGGCTCAATAAATTTTTTTTAAATCGATTCAGTCCTATTACTTTCCGGACAAACCCTGTATATACTGTCAACACCTGCTATGCACCTTATAATTCTCTTTTGACTTCGAAATAACTTTGAAGCATTCACGGAGGAACTCCAGAAACGCAATGCATATCGCATCCGCGACTCGGTGTGACAAAAATTGGTGTAATAATTTTATGCGTCCATGTTTAAAATGCGCACTTGAACAATTTTCACCAATAAAACCGCAATTATTTCGGGGAAATTTGCTAATATAATAATAATAATAATAATAATAATAATAATAACGTCGTTATTGGATAACCCGGAGGGACATAAACTGCGAAGTTTAGCAAAGGCTACTCTTACACTTAACTGTTTATGTCGGTTACATCTGATGTTCAAAACATGGAAAAAAAATATAAGAACAATGAAAAAAAGAACACATATATACCTAAGTATAAAATACAAATAGACACAATCTATATCTGTAGCAGAAATGATTATTTAATCAATAGCGAGCAACATGCTTTTAGTATGTTTACGAAAACTTTCCAAAGACATCAATTTAATACTGTTGTCCAACTGATTATAAAATAGTGCTGCATTATATGTAAATCCTCGTTGGAATAATGCAGAAGTGTGTGGGGTGGTTCTGATACTATAACGATTCCTAACAGCCCTAATTAAATCTTAACTTACCTCTTAGATATTCAGGCTTTGATAATATTATTTTATGAACTAAAACTAAGAATTTATGTTTAACTAAACTTCCTAACCTAAGCCAGTTCAATTCCCTATATTTATCACTTACGTGATCGTATTTACGCAACCCATAAATAAAGCGAACACAGTTATTTTGGATGATTTGAAGACGATTTTTGGTCAATTGATCCAAACATAGATAATAAACGACATCACAGTAACTGAGCATTGACATCACCAACGATTCACACAGTTTTTTTCTGAGCTTAAAGTTAAGCAAGTAGCGATTGGAATAAAGAGCCCTAGTTTTTTTCATCAAATTAGCTATTTGGCTGCGGAATCTTAATTTTGTGTCAATTTCCACTCCTAGTACCTTAGCTGTTTGAGTATGCTGTAATGTTATGCCATCAATAGTCAGATGGAAAGAATCTTCGACAGTTTTCCTCTTCTGATCAGAACAAAACAATAACACTTGTGTCTTATCTGGATTAATAGCAAAATTATGTTCCATAGAAAACTGATGTACCTTATCTAAATCAAGCTGTAAAATGTCTGATGAATTTTGCGTATCTGAGGCGTCGAAATGGAATATTATTTGAGTATCGTCAGCAAATGTTTGTATCCCTGAATTGTCAACTGCTTTATGCAGGTCACACGTGTAAATCAAAAAGAGCACAGGTCACAAAATTGAGCCTTGCGGAACTCCTGACGGAATAGTCGTAATATTGGATTGATCGTTATTGATTGCGACACATTGCGTGCGACCAGACAAATAGCTACGGAAAAAAACTGACAGCAGCATCATCGAAGCCTATATACCTCAGCTTGGCGCACAAAAGTTTATGATTTATACGATCGAATGCTTTGGAATAGTCAATTGATACCACTGCTGTTGCTAACTTTTTGTCAACTGTCCTAATAACATTATCACAAAGATCTAACATCTAATGTTATTGTACTTCTACCAAGGAGGTTTGATTGAAGTTCTCTCGTTATTCGAAATAAAAATCACATCCTATCACCTGATTTATTTGGCTGGAAGTGCAGGGGATTTAAAAATATACGAATTTAAAATACATTTTTTGCTTCCCACGCTTACCGAGGAAGAAGTATTGTCGTCACGTAAACCTTCGAAAATGAGATTTATGTGACTTATTTCCGTCAGTCTGTCCGTCTGTCTGACCGCTAATCCTTGACCCGTCTATAACTTCGCTCCGATTTGGATGAAATTTTCGCACAAGGTTACTACGATGCAAAGGGCGAAAAAGCTCTGTAGTTCTTGAAAATCGGTCCGGGGCGGCATAGCTATACGGCAAAAACGAAATAAAACACACTTCGCTCAAACTTCGTTTTTTGTCGTTTCCGAAGCTCCTGATTTTGAGAAATATTTTTTTAGTCCGAATGTACTTTCCAAGTTATAGGCAGTACAAGGATTAGCGGATAGACCGACGGAAATGAGTGACATGGTTTTTCGTGATGTACATGTCATATAACATCCAAAAACCATAATGTCTCATTTTCAACAATTTTCGCGATTACAATACTTCTTTGCCCAGTGCCCTAGGAACTGAAAATAATAAAAACATGCTAATGTCCACACAAAAATGAGTCTTACCTGGCCTGTTTGATGCCCGCAATAGGAATAGTCACCTCATTATTCTTATTCTCGATCCCAATCCTTCCTATACTATCCTTCTTCACGTACAGCAAGAATGCTTCAGGTTTCTCGCACGTTTTCATGTCTTCTGTCAATTCGAAGTCGATCTGACACGCGCAGATTCTGGACTGGTTGTGACGGTACAAGCAAAGCTGGGAGCAGTTGCCGTTGTTGATTTGACATGGGTTGGTGCCTTGTGGAGGATCCAGTTTGATGGCTTTCAAGCCCATGATGTTTTCCATCTGGTCGACTATCACTTCCCTGTTGGCGCCTGCAAGGTAAATCAGAAGATTGATTTGAAGTTTTAAGGCGTATTATACCTAAAGAAGTTCAAACATGGGTATTTTCGATCTAAACCAAATCCCGTTTCGTGAATATATCAGTAGGGTGAGTTTTTTGTGCTGGAAATCAAACAGTGTGAAAATATACAAGGTGATCCTTTTGAAAATTTTGAGAAATCGTTCGTTTTGGGTTCTGTATAAACTATCATAAAAAACTGGAAATGTTATAAGATAACATATGGAATCATAAAATTGATTTAACGAGAAATTCATCAATTGAGGGGTTTGGAAGTAAAAAGGTTCAAGTGCACTTTTTTAATTAAATGGTCTAAGTGCAGAATATCATACCTAAAGCATATCCTAACTTGGTGGTAAAATGATTTAAATGCAGGCAACGTTCCCTGGCGCCATCTCTCATAGTCTTTGAGAACATATCAAAATATCCACTAATACAGTATGTGGTAAAATGATTCAAGTACACTTGAACCATTTTACTTCTAAGGCTTTGGCAACTATTTTTAATGTTTTACGTGTGACGTGATTTCAACGTTTTACTTATTCTTAGTTAAAAATACGCATTTTGCAGTGTTGGTAGTGTTATAATAATAAACAAAATGAGTACTGATTGGGAAGTTTTATATTGACAAACAAGAATTACCGGTAAAAGAGTCCAGGCATATTTTCAATACGGAATTCAATTTAAGATTCCACAAGCCCTATAGTGATACCTGCAGTCGTGACAATTTACAAAATTTTAATAAAATATTCCACAAATGAAGACGTGATTAAAAATGCCAAGCAAGACCTCGAGCTGCACCAAAGAAAGGCCCAGAAAGCAACAGATGCCAAAAAAGCTGATATTGCTGAAAATATAAATGATTCCAGAAATACGGCTGTAATTTGTTTTGATTTGCAACAGGCCTTGCCGACGCCATTGTTTACCACCTCTAAAGTATTTTATCTTCGTCAATTATGGACGTATAATTTCTGTGTCTTTGACTTACTGACTGGAAAAAGTTATATGTATGTATGGAACGAAACTATTGCATCCAGGGGCTCACAGGAGATAGGATCATGTTTAATAAAATTTGTGCAAAGCCTTCCATCTACAGTTACGAAGATTATTGCATACAGTGATTCATGTGGAGGACAAAATAAGAATAAAAACATTGCTAAACTATCTAGTTTTATTGTTCAAGCTACGCATATATCTGAGATTCATCACAAGTTCCTTGAAACCGGGCACACTTACATGGAATGTGACCGTAGTTTTGGCTTAATCTAGAAGAAAAAAAGGCAAATCCCTCAAGTTTTTGTCCCCGCAGATTGGGAGACTGTAATAAGAGGCACATCGCCCAAATTTATTGTGTACAATATGAACAAAGACGATGTTTACTCTTTCGTTCAATGAAATTATGAATGATCAAAAAAAAAAAAATAGTGACGGTTACCCCTTAAAATGGAAAGAAATTTGCTGGTTTGCTTACTATAAAAGTGAAAGACTAACATTTCGATACAAGAGTACCCTAAACATTGATGTAGAGTTTAGCAGTTGCTTAATGGCAACCTCAAAAGTTGGGCGTCCGTGTTTTAACTTTTCAATACGCCTTTGAATGGCACTTCAATAAAGATTAAAATTGCCAAGTACAAAAACTTGCTTAGCTTATTGGAATACATTACGCTCATTCACCATACATTTTATAAAAACATGAAGCACAATGGGAAAGCATTAACAAAAAAAGGAAAAAAGAAACAAACACAGACCCTGGCATCAAGCCAAAAAGTACCTGATATAGATGAACTCCAACCAAGACCAGCTAACTCAGATGAAGAAAATGATGAAGACATCCAAATATTAGATTCTGATTATGAATAATAAATTTTGTTATAGATTATTTTTAAATAATGTTTGGTTTAGTACGGTAGTTGCACTTGAATCATGTTACCACCATAATTTTTGTAACATGTATAATGATTCAAGTACATTTTTGCAAAAATGACAATAAAAAAGCAAAATTAAGAAAATGTTTTTTGTTTGTAATGTTTTATTGGAATTTAAATAAACTTAGTATAGTATCACACTTTGATAAATTTATTCCTGGAATTTTCAAATTCAAGTAAACTTTGAAGCCATTTATCTCAGAACTACTAAAAATGTACTTAAACCCTCTTACTTCCAGGCCCCTCAATTACGGTCGTACGGTCGTACAAAGCCTTAAAAGCATTATATTAAAAAAGCTTGTGGAGGTGGAATCAAGGAATGTGAAAATGCACAGGGCGTTCCATTTAAAATTTTTGATAAATGTATAAACTCTTCCAAAAACTGAAAGAGCAAACGGATAGGGACAAAATATAGCATCATATATTTTTTAAAGAAAAATTCAGTACTCTAGTTATAACAGTTGCCGAGATGCGTGTTGTAAAAGTTGAGTTTTTTTTTTCATTAATTGTGAAATATCCCACCAATATCGAAAAATGGTCGTACAAAGCCCAAAAAGCCTTATATCAAATTTTTAGAAATTGTTCATTTCGCGTTTATGACCACCCTGTATAACTGTTCAAAAAACTGAAAGAGCACGAGGGTTGGTACAAAATATTGCATCATAAAACTTTTTAACGAAAAATTCAGAATTCTAGTTATAACAGTTGCGGAAGTGCGTGTTGTAAAAGTTGAGTGTTTTTTTTTTCATTAATTTTCCAATATCTCAACGGTCTGAAAAAAAAACGGTCCTACAAACCCCCAAAAGCCATATAAAAAAGCTTGTTTAAAGGGGAATCAAGGAGTGTGAAAATACGCAGGGTGTTCCATTTAAAATTCTTGAGGAATCGTTCATTTCGAGTTTATGACCACCCTGTATCAACTGTCCAAAAAAACCGAAAGAGCAAACGGTCAAGAAGAAAATATGGCATCATAATTTTTTTTAAAGGAAAGATTTGTATTCTAGCTATAACAGTTGTCGAGGTATGTGTTGTCAAAGTTGAGTGTTTTTTTTCATGAATTGTCCAATATCCCAACGATCTGAAAAAACCGGTCGGACATAGCCTTATATAAAAAAAGCTTGTGGAAAGGAATATGAAAATGCATAGGGTGTTCCGTTTAAATTTTTGAGAAATCTTTCGTTTTGCGTTTATGACCACCCCTGTATAAACTGAAAGAGCAAGCAGATTAGGAACAGTTGCAGGGGTGCGAATTGTCAAACTACAGTCTTTAATTGGATATATTGTCAAATTGCTTTGTTTAAAAAGTTGTATCCAAATCTGCAATAAAAGGTAATGCTTTCCATAAAAAAAAATGCATATTTGGGTCACCGCATTGAATCGCCCTGTAGACATACAAATATTTTCTAGTTGAGGAGCATATTATTGGCTACAATTTTTGTAATAAACTTTTATATAAAGAATCAGGAATAACATAGTTATTGACCGAGCCCACACTAAAAGCTCACCCTTTATTGGACTATGTAGGAATGTGCCAATTTCGGTTTTACGAATCCGATTTCAAAATAAGTTAATCTACCCAACGCGCGGTGCCTGATTTGGGTACAAAAACACATCGTACTATTTTGGACCAGGTTGGAATGTTCAGATTTTTCCGGTAGATAATATCTCGGTTATCTCAATGTTTTGATATACATATGTGTTGGTAAGAAAATTTGCTTATTAAAAGAACTGTACACTGTATAAAAGAAAGTTAGAACTTTAAGTACCCCCTGTATAAATTATAACCATCCGACTATAAAAACTGTTCAAATATCGCAATTCGGACTTCCATTCGCTATACAATTACATATCGAAATCACAAAAATTAAAATCGTCAACAATTTTCAAACCTTACCTGTCTGCTTATGCGCCCTATCGATAGCTCTCCGCTGCCAATCAGTCCAATACAGGTAATCACCCATCAAGCTGAAACCGAACACGTGCGGCACATTATCATTGATCAACTCTCTCCTCTCGGTACCATCCATATTAGCGTACTCGATTTTGTCCAATTTCGCGTCGCACCAGTAGATTTTCATCGTGTCCAAATCGAGAGTGATCCCATTGGGCCATCCTAGCCTTTCCGTGACGATTTGGGTCCTTTCCGATCCGTCCAAGTTGGAGCGCTCCACTTTGGGTTCTTTTTCGTTCCAGTCTGACCAGAATAGCCAACCTAAGCTTGCGGCAACGGCAATACCTGCAACAAAGAAAAAAAATGTGTAAAACAGATTGCCTCTATACTTGCCATATCAATGTTACAGCTTCTGACACGAAATAATGGGTCAAGTCTATCCAAAAGACTCAAATGGAATAGAAATTTGACTAGGTATGTTCACGTAAATACTGCAACGAAAACATAATTTTTACTGTTCAAAGGCTAATTTATTACTCTCACACTAACTTATAACGACAGCTGCGACAAATATGCACTACTCAAAAGAATTAACGGGGCTCTTACAATCACGAGCACCATCTCTGAGGTAACGGGGGGTGAAAAGGAAACGAGGGTAGGCTGGCCCTTGACGGTCGTCGGCGCTACCTTAAAAGAGGAAAGGATGACTGCGGGTACATACCAAGGTAAATTTTTATAATAACAGAGTCGGATTTCGATTAGCGATCTAGAATGTAAATCGTTTCTTATTTTGATACTCAGCAAGTGATCATTTAATATTTTTCTCCCCTTGTTACTGTTCGTCATATTGTGTTGTTGAATTGTTGTTGGTGTGATTGTTCTTGAGTGCCTTTTTTTATCAAGGTTGATAATGGACAATAAAGGGCCATATGCGACCATTTTAATTACGAATGCAGTGAGTTTAATTCATGATGAGGTCAACAATAGTGTGGAGCTGGTCAACTCTATAATCGCAAAATACATTGGGGTAAGCGAATAAATTATTGCAAGAAGAGGTCATACCATGGAAGATGTGCTGCAGCTGTAGTGAGCCAGAATATCCAGCGGTCTGCATATGTGGTCTAAATAGATTTGCGTTCTAAGCTTAACATAGTTCAACCTCGCTTATCGCTAAGATGGAACAAAGACTCAAACGCAAGAATCTTGAAAAGAAACTCAGACCAAAAAAAGATGATATAAAAATAACTAACAATTCGGATAGCACTTCCAAAGAAAATTAATAGTTTTATGGCGAATTTAATCAAAAACCTGACATTAACTACATTGATTTGGAGGTTGCTAAGCGAAAATTTTTAGGGAAACTTAAAAAAGTGACGTCGAGATTTTGCAGATCGAACAAGTCACCAAATCACAGGACTGTACTTTGTCGCGCCTTCATCGGAGGATAAGGTTGACAGCGTCTCGATTTGGTGAAGTTTGTAGAAGAAGGCAGACACAAGCTGTAAAGTTCTAGTAAACTACATCATATACCCAACAGAGTTTTCTAGTCAGGCAATAAAAAAGGCAATACAAAAATCATTGGACACAGCTGTTCAGTCTTGTGGTTTGTTTATTGATCGCACACATCCATTTCTGGCAGCATCGCCTCCATCTACCTATTACAGTAGACAAGAAATGTACTTAATCCAGGTATAAGCCTACCTGTTTATTGCTTTGCAAAAACTACCTAACTGTTTCCTCTTATTTTGAGGGCATCAGATATTTTTATAACCCCCATTGAATTGTTACCATGTACCACATGACCCTTGTAAACATAATTGTGTTTACTGACATGAATAAACGAATTTTAATTTGAGTTCTTGAATTTATTTTAGGAAATGTATCAAATTATTTGAATACATTTTTTCTTAGTCGGAACGCACCGTCGCGTCGCTTGGACTGGCAGGACGAAACAGTAGGCGAATTTCGCCCAAAAACCGATTTGCACTTCACAGCTTACGTTTCATTTTTCATTATTTCCAAATGAAACTCTTGCAGCGTGCTAAAAACAAAGTCCACAGGGTGCTAACGATCCACTTTTTCAATTTTATCCACTAGGACAAATAGTAAGCATTTCAACCCACCATAATTCCTGCGCAAAGACAAAATTTTGTAAAAAGCTCTGATAGCACCTTAGGCAATTATGTCCTGCTTATATTCAGAAAAACATCACAAACTGCAGAACACAAGTTGAAGATAACGGCGAAATGAGTACATTTCACGGGTCATGAAATTCAAATGAAAATGCAGGTTATTATGGTTCTCAAAAACATATTTCCTTGAAATATCGACAATTTTAAAGTTCCGCTCTAAATTCCCCTATACTTGACTGGAGTGATATTCGAATTCATTCTTCAATACTGTCGGCAGTTGCAGATAGATCTGTTGGCTCTTGGTCTCAAACCTATAGAGCAGGTACCGATTTATTCAAATCGTGAGCACATTATTCGTCGGATTTTAATTACTTAAATTTCTTGTAATCACTGGGATCAGAAGCTTCTTAATAATAGAACGTGTTTCACTGATATCAAAGATGCAACATTTAGACCCTTCCCCCAACCCCCACTTTTTAAGCAGTACAATTTTTTTCTGTCAACGATAAGGAACCCCTGTAACGTCAAAAACGGAGTTTCAGCAATTGTTACTTTTTCTTTTTTGCCTATAGCACCGTTACTACTGGACTAAAATTACAAAGCTTTGGCATACTAGTAACCCCATGTGGAAATTTCATAAAAAAATCTGAGCGGTTATTTACAAGTTGATGAGTGATACAGTTTTTCATATGACTTAAAAAACATTACATCTCATTTTAGAAATTTTTCGCGATTACAATACTTCCTCGCCAATGACGTGGGAAGTAAAACGGCTTTAAAATCGAGGAGTATCAGAGATCGCGATTATGAGTACCTATTTGCAGAACCTTATCTACGCGATATTATATGAAATAGGGCCAACAAATTATCTGAATACGTCCTTTCTTAGTCCGTGCATTGCGCCGCAACGCTTGGGTTGGCAGCACGAAACAGTAGACAAAATTCGTCCAAAATACGATTTGTAGAGGTTTGCGCGCTTCGAAACTGACGCTTTATTTTTTGATATTTTTGGATGAAATTTTCCCAGAGTGCTGAAAACAAAACCCCACAGGGTGCTATAGAGCCACTTTTTCATTTTTTTCACTAAGTTCTTTTTAAAAAAATCGCGGAGTTGAGTAGAAAAAGTGCGCACTTCAACCCACCATAAAACTAGTGTAAAAACAAAATTTCAAAAAGGGGTCCTATAGCACCCTGGGCAATTATCTTCTCAACATACTGTATAAATTTCATTCGAAAATATTGAAAAATGGAGTGTCAGTTTGGAAGCAGCTGAACCCTTGTAAATGGCTTGAAACTCACTGCGTCGGAGCCGCCTTAAGAGAGCAAGAAAAAATCCAAATGTTTCAGTGATTTTTGACAGGTCGTATTTCGGTGAAAAATGATCGTCTGTAGACTTTAAAAATATCATTTTGAAGCTTTAAGATTCTAGTTTTTAGGTTTTTTAGTAGGACCTTTGTTTATTGGAAGTCAGCTTCTTCCCAGTGGCAGCAAATTATACCGTCAAATAGCAACAAGATGAATTTTTTTAGCTCATTGGCAAAACTTCCATAAAAGCAGGATATACTTGTACTTCTTATTAACAAAGGTACAATTATGTATCTTTAGAAGCATTGGTACATACATTTGAAGAGTTTCATTCATAAATGACAGCAAAACGTAAAAACAAAGTTACCTCTCGGATCTATCAGTTTATCCATGACAACAACCTTCCTATATCCACCATGCAACCTCACAACTTCAATTCTGTCAGTGCCTGTATCCGTCCAGTAGATATTCTGTGATATCCAGTCGACTGCTAAGCCGTCTGGATCCTGGATTTCAGTAACGATCACGTCCTCTTGCTCACTGCCATCCAGCCTGGATCTCTGGATTTTTTTCACCTCGTCATCTGACCAGTAAATGTACTTTTCTAAGGGATCGAAGTCGACTGCTATCGAGTATTTTACGTCTTCTAATGGCAATACCCTGCAAAAATTCAAGAGCGTTATTTTCGTACCTTTTGGGGAACTGAATAAACTATAAGTATTCTCAGTGACATCACACCCAGAAAAAATAATTTCTTCAACTTGTTTTTTGGCAACATAATGACTCTATATAAAGCATGCATGTCAACGTTTTATCTTTGTTTTTGTTTACCTTTGTTAAAATGTTATCTCTTAGTTTTTGTGAAGAAAGCAGTTTCTAAGAGCCGAGTAGTACATTTTTAGTTATTGCCCTTTCATTTACTAGCGTTAAGCATAACAAAATGCCACGAGTTCGAAGACGTCCAAATTATCACCATGTTAGGAACTTTGACAGGGGTAAAATTATGTTGGTTGACAGTAATACGTGTGTGGATAGAAGAAGGTAGAGAAATACGAAGAAGGCAAACTGATCCACCAACGAGTACCACAGAGCGTCAAGATAGGCTTTTTTCATACCAACCACGGTTGGTGCTATCTCTGACTGCGGACCACTGTCATAAACGTTTGAATTGGAGCGGAGAACGGCATCATGTCATCTTCAGCGACGAATCGCGATTATGTCTAGGTACATACGATGGTCGCAGAAGGGTAAGATGCCGTGGAGAACGGCGGCGTGATATTGAATTTGCTGAGGCATGTACACAGGACTGTTGGAGTAATGATTTGCGGGGCTATTGCCTATGGTAGCCGATCACCCCTTCTCTTTGTTCAAGGCAATATGACTGCTGCGAGTTTTGTTGACAATATCCTACAAACCACTTTACTGCCGTATCTAGAGGGCCGTCCACACGTCCCTTTTCAGCAAGACCACACGTCCCCATATTGCTCGTCGTATTACGAACTTTCTTCGAAAAGCAGGCGTTCATGTTTTGCCGTGACAAGTCGGAAAGTTTTGAGGGAGAACATCCAGGTTGATTACGACCCAGGCCATAGGAAGATTAGCGCGACGTGGAGGAGTGAAACGTATATCCGGATTGATTTACGAAGAAACTCGAGGAGTGTTGAAAGTCTTCTTAGAAAACGTGATCAGGGACGCAGTCACTTACATCGAGCACGCTAAAAGCAAGACTGTTAGACGTTGCATATGCGTTAAAGAGACAAGCATGCATTTTGTACGGATTCGGTGGCTAAACATTTGGCAGCAGTTACTACGAAACAAGTTAAACGAAAAAAAAAATCGTTTCTTTTCAGAACCACAATATACTTTCGTGAGACAGAAGAGATCTACCAATAATACATTCCGTTTGGAACCCCCACATTTATTTTTATTTTTTTTTTGATAATATTGTTAACTTATATTTTATTATTATTATTTTTTCTGGGTCTAACACTGAGCATATACAGGGTGGCGCATCGAAAACGAAACAGACGCATTTAGTGGCAGCTCAGTTTTTTTTGGAAAAACGCTCAGGCTCGTCGATTTTGTTTTCGAGGGGGACACAAGTTTGGCAAAAAATCACGTTAACTCGTGCAGCCCTCTGGGCGGGGGTGACACCAACCCTAAAATCTTAAATGGAAAGGGGGGTCGAGGGATACCTTATTTTAAAGGTCTTTCAATTCCCTTTATAATGATGTAAAATACATGAGCTTCAGTTCAGTAGTTTTGAAGATTTATTGATTTAAAGCTTAAAGTAGACTTTAATAGGTACATCAGATTAGTTTGTGCTATTTTCAGAAGAAATTTGACTAAAAGAATTTACTTAATAAGTAAATGCTTTTCTTCACTACGCCCATGGTTTGTTTATCATTTTGTTGTTGAAAATAGCTATTGGAGCGTTTCTTGAAGAAAGATAAGGAAATATCTCGTACTTATTTTAAATAGGAATTTAGTACATAGTTTGCGATTGATTTGACCAAACTTTGTTGCTAAAATAACTTGTAACGCTTTATTACATAAATTATCCATGGTATATTCCACACCACAAAGAGTTGAAATTATCGAAATATTTTTCGGAAATAATCAGTGCGCTAATAGAACAGCAGAAATATTAAATGAGCGATATCAGAACAGTAACGTGCATCGAAAATATGTTCTAGAACTTGTAGCTAAATTTCGGGAAACTGGGTCAGTCGCCAATAAAAAAGGCAACATTGAAAATCCCATAAGGAACGAAGCAATAGAAGTCGGGGGTTTTAGGGCAAGTTTATGTAGATTCTACGTTAAGTACCCGCAAATTGGAAACTATGTGTGGTGTAAGTCGACGTACTGTCCAACGGATTCTGAAGGCACACAGTTTTCATCCGTATAAAATTCACCTGGTACAAGAACTTAATGAAGACGATTTTGATCGGCGATTACAATTTTGTGAAGATATGAGTGAACGAATGATAAACGATGAACATTTTCTATTCAACACTTGCTTTTCCGACGAATGTTCATTTTTCTTAAATGGCGTAGTAAATCGACATAACTGCCGATATTGGTCCGATTCTAATCCCAGGATTTATCATGAGGTTCATACACAGCAGCCACAAAAATTAAATGTTTGGGCTGGTATTTTTGGCGATCATTTAGTTGGTCCTTTTTTCTTTCCTGGAAATTTGACCGGTGAAATGTATTTGGAATTACTGGAAGGCGCCATAGATCCTGCATTAACAGCCACAATTGAAAACCAGAATGATCGGCGGTACATTGGGAATAGGTTGATGTTCCAACAGGATGGTGCCCCACCACATTACGCATTACGTGTTCGACAATATTTAGATCAGACGTTTTCCGATCGATGGATTGGTGGAAGAGGTGCCATTGAATATCCCCCAAGATCGCCAGATTTATCACCTTTGGATTTCTTTATGTGGGGTCATTTAAATAGCAAAATCTATGCTACTCAGCCATCATCATTAGAAGACCTGCGACAAAGAATTGTGAATGAGTGCCTTCAAATTACTCTTCAAATATTGCAAAATGTGCGGCAACGTTTTGAGCAAAATCTTTACTATTGCATGGAGAGTCATGGTGGCCATTTTCAACATTTACTTGCCTAACGTGTCAGTTCATTCTTCATTTTTGCCAAATGTATTGATCTCCATTAATGATGATGTATTAGTTTTATTTAAGCTTTAAATCAATAAATATTCAAAACTACTGAACTGAAGTACATTAATTTTATATCATTATAAAGGGAATTGAAAGACCTTTAAAATAAGGTATCGCTCGACCCCCCTTTCCATTTAAGATTTTGGGGGTGGTGCCACCCCCGCTTAGGGGGCTGCACGTGCTAACGTGATTTTTTGCCAAACTTGTGTCCCCCTCGAAAACAAAATCGACGGGTCTGAGCGTTTTTCAAAAAAAAAAACTGAGCCGTCAGTAAATGTGTCCTCCATTATTTTTTAATCAACGTGCAACACAAAAATATTGAGAAACACAAAAAATATTTTTTCGCTGCAAAAGTGTAATATGGCGAACTTTATTCAGAAAAACACGGTTATGTTACTTTCAAGCTCTTCAATGGGTAAACAATGTTTTATGCACTATTTTTTATCAATTCAAGAAGTCTAAAAATATCCATAAAACTTGAATTGTTTTCACTTTACAAGTTGAAAATTGCTCAAAACAGATTATATGTAGCTGCCAGTTTCTTAGGGGCAAAGTGACATTCCTTTCAATATTGGGCCGCTGGTCAACTTTAAAAAAAAAACTCGAAAACAAAACTCAAATCTTGTGTTCATCCCTAGAACGGTTATACAATTGAATGTTTAATTCTTTTTACGTTACGTCCATAAAGAGTGTCCCAGAGATCGACGTCAAGCCAGAAACGGCACGGGTATCATGTAAAAAACCTACAAAACGTCAAAAAAAACCCTACAAGATGTCAACTTGCCGACCATGTAGTTTTTAGGGCGTAAACAGTCATTCCAGCTTTGCGCACTAGGATCGTTGTGAACGTCCATCTATGAAGGAATTACTCAACTAAACTATACACGCATTATTGGTTGCATAGTTTTGTGAGGCTGAGTGATCCGTGTCTGTAGTTTTTATCTCTGAGAAGAAAGTTGGTTGAATAACAAGATCGCGTCTGGATGATTATGTGTATTGATCTGCATGCGTTTAAAATCAGTGATATTTGCTGTGTGAGAAAATCATTACTGAATATGACGGGTTATTTATATGTTGTGCTTTCTGAAGAGAGGTTATGTTCAAAGTTGCAAATTACGAAAAACTGAGGAGAATTACGGGAAATCATCACCGCGACCACGATGTGTGTAATTACTGTTAGCATGTATATGGCTTGTAATTCGACAGTGTACAGTGAATATAATTATTTCTTAACTCTCTCATTTTTGAAATTCAGCAAATTTGTATATGTAATTTCCAGAATGGATAAGAAAAAGTGGATGCGAAACTAATTTCTAGTTTTGAATCTCAATTAAGTGTATTTGAGACAAGAAGCCAATTTCATTATCATCAACACATACAACTTAAAGCTTAGACATCCAGTAATGAGATTTTACATCACATCAGAGCCAAAGATTGATAACAAGCCTCATGACGTCCAGGCAACACGGACAATTAAGTGAAAAGTAAAAAAAGTCGTCATTCATTGTCGTATAGTCCAAGGCCCGAATCGTCAGTCGTCCCTACAATTGTAGGGCGCGTTTATGACCTCCTTGATTGTCATACTCTTTTCTCTCCTTCAAAAATTTCTAGATTACACTTGTGCCGTGTCAGCGTCAGCGCTCTCCTATTGTGAAGATATGTTTTCCTTTTAAATTGTAGGAAATTTCAGGCTGATAAAACATGATATAACTCAAAAGCAAGCACAATTTGATGCAAATAGATGTTTGTAGCATAACCTCAAAATAGAGCGCTGACACGGAGAAGTAGAAAACTATGACAATCAAGGAGACCATAAAGGCGTCCTACAATTGTAGGGACGACTGACGATACGGGCCTAAGAAGCACCTGTATTTGTTAATAATGGAAGAAGGATATTTGTACATTCACGAATTAATAAAAGCGGCGTTACTATCTTGCTGTCACTACATCGAATGACACTGTCCATCACACCATCTAAGAAAAAAATGAGATTTGTAGTAATGGAACCTAAAAGATCATCACAGGGTGTAGACTTTAATGATTTTTTAAAGTCTATAATTTGAAATGTAGACACCCTGCATATGCTACTGCAGCAGAAATTATACGTGAACGTCCAAGTACAGCATAGAGTTGGGTATTCTCTGGAAAATACGTTGTTACATGGTCTGTGTAAGTGCAGTTGGTGAAATAGTCTGAAACAAATAGTTAAATAAACATTAAAGTATTTACCTGTGACTATAGTCAGGTGAATCCAAGTATATTAAGCACAACTCCGTTCTTCGAGCAAGTAACAACAGTTCTTGAGGACCGCCAGCACAATTTTTCTCATCCACCAGCTTTATCCCCATGGGACAGGCACATGAGAATCCCGGTGGTTCGGGAGCTAACAAACATAAATGAGAACAACCTCCATTGTTATCATCACATGGGTTCGGCACCGGCGGTTGTTGTCGTTGATCCCATATGTGAATGTCCATGGGTCTCTGGGTTACTAGCAATTCCATGGGACGTTGCTGGCCAGCTGTGTCGAAGTAGTGGATTGCCCTGTGGAATAGTACGGGTTCCGTAAACAGTTTTTTCATGGAATAAGTAAAGGATTTTCAAGTAAAACACAATTTCTTTTCGAATTAAGCGGGTATTTATAATGGGTGATTTTTTAAGAGGTATAGGATTTGATTTTCAAAAAAAACACAAAAAAATTGAAAAAACGATTAAATATTTATTTGAGTCGATAGAACGGTCGATATAATTTAATTTTTAAAGATTATTTCATGTAAATGTTGGCCGCGGCTCCGCTTTAGATGGCCCATGCGCAAGGTCCAATTTTGGCACACTCTCTCCAACATATCGGCCGGTATCTCACGAATAAATGCTTCAATATTGGCTTCCAGTGCGTCAATCGTTGCTGGTTTATCCATGTAGACATTAGCCTTAACACAGCCCCACAAGAAATAGTCCAACGGCGTTAAATCACACGATCTAGGCGGCCAATTGACGGGCCCCAAACGCGCTCGCCATTCACGTTCCGGCCATTGTCGTCTTTGAAGAAGTACGGCCCGATGATGCCACCGGCCCATAATCCACACCAAACAGTGATTTTTTCGGGATGCATTGGTGGCTCTTGCAATGCTTCTGGCTGGTCTTGACTCCAGATGCGGCAATCTTGCTTGTTAATGTACCCATTTAACCAGAAATGAGCTTCGTCGCTGAACACAATTTTTCGATTAAAATGTAGATCTTCCTCCAACTTTGCCAGCGCCCATTCACCAAATTGGAAACGTTGTGGGAGGTCGTGTGGCTTCAATACTTGCACCAGCTGTATCTTATAAGGTTTTACACCCAAATCCTGTCGCAAAATTTTCCACGTAGTTGTTTAACAGAGGCCCAATTGCTGCGAACGGCGGCGAATCGACATTTCACGGTCATCACTAACACTGGCGGAAACAGCCGCAATATTTTCTTCAGTCCTCACTCTACGTCTGCGTGTTGGTGGTTTAATGTCCAATAATGTAAACTGGGTTCGAAATTTAGTGACAAGCTTCCGAATAGCTCCCTCAGTAGGCCGACCAAGTTGCCCATAAATTGGAAGCAGTGCTCTTAACCGAGCATGAATTTTGATAGTAAAATTCAATAATTTGCAAGCGTTGTTCGTTCGTAAGTCGATTCATGATTAAATTATAGACCAAACTGAAAAGTTTGACAATGACACAAGACACGATTCACGCGTCATCTGTCAAAAACAGTGTTGCCAAAAAGATACTATAGCAAAAAAATCACCCATTATTTCAACATGAAGAGGCATAGTCGCGATTAAACATAAAGCATGACATGGCCACCACGAACGCTCTGGCACAGGGTCTTTTCTTAAAATTCTGGATAACGTTTTCGCACAACGGTCCGTATCTTTCTTCAAGGCGTTCCACTGTTTGTGGCTTGTTCGCACACACCTTTTCTTTTACATAGCCCCAGCGGAAGAAGTCCATTGGCGTTAGATCGTACGATCTTGGTGGCAATTTTGATCGCCGAACCTAGAGTTGACACGGTCTGGAAACTTGGTCCGCAGTAACACCATCGTTTCGCGTGCTGTGTGTCAGATCGCACCGTCTTGTTGGAAGAACAAATCCTCCTCATCAATTCGATCCAACTGGGTCCACAAAAACTCGCGATACCGCACACCATTAACAGTTACCGCAGTTCCAGCTGAAGAAATACGGTCCAATCATTCCGCCACTCCACAATGCGCACCAAACTGTAACTCGCGGCGTATGCATTGGTCGTCCGATTACACGAGGCTTTTCAGAACCCCAAATCCGGCAGTTCTGCTTATTGACATACCAGTACAGTTGAAAATGTGCCTCATGGTGAATTACAAATTACTAATTATAAAACCTACAGACGCAACTCCAACTCCAGACATACTGGAGGTGTAGTGATTTATGTTTACCACAAAATACATATCACATTATTCGATTGTACCAGTTTAGACTATGCATACTGGTATGCACATATACATAGTCGTGCCATAAGTTCTGTCCCATGATAATCTCATGATAAAAATGAAACAAGATAAGATATATTTATATGAAAGATATTATTTATTCGACAACATTTTTAGAATTCATAATCAAACAGTTTTATTCAAAATGTCCCCCCTTGGCCTTCACACACTGCTTCAATCTCGCGGGCCACTCATCTATCACTGCACGCACAGCTTCCAAAGGAATAGCTGCCGCTGATCGGATCAAATCCGCTTTCAGGGACTCGATATTACGATGGGCTTTGGAGCAGGCCAACTGCTCTAGCAGGTCCCACAACTTGTAGTCTAAAGGATTGAGGTCCGGACTCCCTGAGGGCCAATCTTCCGCAGCAATGAACTCTGGCACATTGCTTTCCAGCCAGCGCTGCGTACTCTTAGCCTTGTGAGCGGGGGCGGAATCCTGCTGGTAGACCCAGTGTTGGTTGGCAAACAATGTACCACTTAAAGGCTTGACGATAGGATCCAGTATGTCGCTCTGATAGTTTGCCGCTTTTGTTTTCACGCCCTGTTTACAGAAATGGAGCTGAGTGACCCCTTCGTAGGACACCCCCCACCAAACCATGACTGACGCAGGGTGGTGGCCTCTCTCAACTCTCGGAATGATCTCCGAAGCTTCCTGTGAACTCCTTGCATACACTTTGTCATTTTGTCGGTTGAATTTTTCTTCTATGGTGAAGATTTTCTCATCCGTGAACAAAATCTTTCGGAATCCCCCAGCTGCGTACCTCTCCAAGAGCTTCTTGGATCTTGTCGAACTGATGTGTCGCAAGGTGGCCGTAAGTCGCTGGCCCGTACGTCTCCGGTAAGCCCCTAGCCCTAGGTCTTGTTTAATGATGCGCGACATCGTCCGGACAGGAATCTTCATTTCCCTGGATAGGATCTTCTGCTTCCGGAGTGGATTCCTTTGAATCCTGGCTTTTACGGCTTTGATGGCTGCTGGAGTCCTTACTTGACGAGGTCTTCCGCTTCTTGGCCTGTCATCAACAGAGGACGTCTCATTGTACCGCTGAATGGTCCTAGACACAAATTTACGCGATATTTGAAGGCCGCGTAAGAGTTCAAAAATCTGACTAGCACTGTGATTACACTTATGTAAAGCTATCACTGCAATACGGTTCTCTGCCTTGCCCCACTCCATCGTTATGCTTCGAGAGATCAATACAAACTGAGGTATATGTAATTACCCGAAAAGCGCTTAATCAACTGACACCACAATGTAAACAATCGGACAAGTATTAACAGGTCTACACTTGTTTGAAAACGAGGGACAGAACTTATGGCATGACTACGTACAGTTCAAATTATTTGGGAAACGTTATGATCTTTGTACTTTTTACCGTTCACCAAACAGTGATGCGGATACATTTTTAATGTTTTTTGAAGAAAAATGCGAAGAAATGTGGAATTTTAGAAACAATATAATACTTTTAGGTGATTTTAATTTAAATTATTATGGTAAAAGCATGAAAACAAGAAAATTGAAAGAAACCATAAACAACTATGGGTTCAAGCAAAAAATTGAAGAGAGTACCAGAATAACATCATTATCAGAGACTTTGTTAGATCTTGTTATTGTAAATTTCGAATGTACAGGGATTAAAGCTGTACATACACCAAAAGTTAGCGATCACAGTTGGACAATGCTGCCCTTGGTAGGGCATTTTTCTGATACAAAAATTAAGAAAATCGTAAATACTATTAAGTACGAAAAACTTGAACGAGAACTTGCTGGCTGCTATTGGAATTTTGGTGAGAATATCGAAAAAATATATGACAACATAATAGGAAATATAAAAACTTGTTTAGATCTTGCAACTGATAAAAAAGTGATTTGCTTGACAAAAAATACACCCTGGTATAACAAGAATATTAAGGCAGCTCAAAATTTGAGAGACAAACAATACAATAAATGTATATTCACAAAATCAAATGATGATTGGGAGGTATATAAAACTCTTAGGAATAAATGTGTATATGTAATTAGAGAAGAAAAAAGGAAATTCTACGATAAACAAATCGATAATAACAAGTGCGACAGTGTAAAGATGTGGAAGACTTTAAAAAGACTGATCAATTCGAAGCCGCATGATTGTGTAAATCAAGTTCAATTCGAAAACAAATTCTTTGGTGATTGCAAACAAACTAAATGAATATTTTGTGGAAAGTATTGTTGATATTGTGGGTACTGTCAATGCTGCACCTGACTATATGAAAATCAGTTTCCAGGGGGAAATGTTGCATACACTTTCAAAATTTCACAGCATATCATTGAATTATCTAAGAAAAAAGTAAACAGTTTAAAATCAAATAATAACTGTGCCGAAATCACTACTAAAAACGTGCTGAAAAACTGTTTCGAAATTTTGGGATATCCTGTATTAAATTGGATCAATTGTTCACTGAGAAGCAGTTCTTTTCCTAAAAATTTGAAATGCTCTACAATAACACCAGTTCCCAAAATAAAAAATTCTAAAAGATGCAGCGATATGAGACCAGTAAATGTGTTACCAGACATTGAAAAATTATTAGAGTCCATAGTGCATGACCAATTAATGCAGTTTATAGAAGAAAACAAAATTTTAGTGGAGGCGCAAGCAGGCTTTCGAAAAAAATATTCCACAGAAACAGCTTTCCAGTTAGTAACTGAAAATTGGAGAAGAGCCATAGACTCAGAAGAAGTTGCATAGCAGTATTTTTGGATTTGAAGAGGGCATTTGAAACGATTGATAGAGATATTTTGTTAGGTAAATTAAAGGCATATGGTATAACAGGAAGTGTTTTAGA